>OX101752.1:6167843-6503839 GCA_944452675.1 Tachina lurida
AGTAGTATGTTTACGTTCCCTCTGGACCACTTTTTCCATACAAAATGTTGGCTCATGCCGACCAGTGTTACCACCCATGAAATTTAGTGGATGTGGGTCGGGTGTTGGTCAGTGTTACCACCGTGCAAAGGAAAAAAAAAAAAAAAAAAAAAAAAATGTGCATACCTTAACCCTTTAACGGTCGATGGGGTTAAATTCGACCCCATGATATTTTATGTTATGAGACGACAGCGTGTTCGGTTTTGCTTAAAGTGTATGAGGCGACAGCGTGTTCGGTTTTGCTTAAAGTGAAGTCGTGGTGGATGTTATTTTTGTTGAAGTGAAGTCGTAACATTTAATGTGTTCGTTAGAGGGTTAATACAATATGAATTAGACTACATTAGGGCGGTTTACGAAAGTCTGTGATTTTTTGCTAGTATTTAATAAATAAAATTCATTTACTGCGGTATATATTAATCTCCCTAATACTACTCGTATTTGTTATCAGTATAAAATGTTAACCACATTATTTAAAAACAAAACACTAGTATTTAATAAATAAAATTCATTTACTGCGGTATATAATAACATCCCTAATACTATTCGTATTTGATATCAGTATAAAATGTTAACCACATTATTTAATTAAGTGTGTGGGTAATAAAATAAAATCAAATTAATAAAATATATTCATTGTTGTACTAAACTCTAAGGTGTGATTATACTTTTTGTTATTTATTAACAAAAAAAAAAAAAAAAAAAAAAAAAAAATAATAAAAAATTAATAAAATAAATTAAATTAAAATGGGTGGCAAATTTATTTGTGATATTTGTGCAAAAGCATACAAGCTGAATTCATCATTAAGAAGACATTATCGACTACATCACGAAGAACCATCGTCTTCGATTAAATGTATTCCATGTAGCAGATATTTCTCAGATCAGTCGAGTTACAAGATTCATCTTCTACAACATTCTAAGACTGGAGAAGGAGAAAGTAATAATATTAATTGTCTCGATTGTAATCAATATGTTGCTAAGTCCAATTGGTGCTATCATGTAAGAACAAATAAACACAAAATTAATTGTGCTAAGAAATCTAATGATGATAGTGACATTGATGAAATAGTACATGACAAATCAGTATTTAACAATCGCATTATAACATATTTAATTAAGAACAATAACAAATCGGATCTAATACCAGAGAATTTTTTATCGGGTATAAAATATAAAGTGGTTGAACTGTTACGGAATATGACACAAAAATTTATTAGCATAAAATTTAATCTTGAAATATTTTGTGAATACATGTTGGTTAAGGAAGAAGAAGAATCGTGTACCATTGAAATAAAGTCACATCAAAGCAAAATGACTGTAATAAACTGCTCATCGTCAACGGTAGAAGAGTCTAGCAATATTTATAATGCACACTGTGAAGAGATTGTGAGAAAGATGAGTGAATTTCAAGAGCGTGATAGCGGATGGGCATTAACAGAAATATTGCGTTTAGAAATAAACATTAATCAATATAAATGCATGAAGGGATCATCGTATATTGCTCTAACATCGGCAATACAGAGAAAACATGCATGTATCAATGTCCAAAATAATGATGAATATTGTTTCAAGTGGGCCATAATATCAGCCTTATTTCCAGTCGATGATCATTCAAATCGATGCACATCCTATAAAGTTATAAATATTGAAGATGACATTATAACGTTGGAAAACAATATTGTTATAAATTTTAAAAGTCTAAACTTTCCGCTATCAACACATAAAATTAAGATCTTTGAAATCAACAATCCAGAAATTAGTGTGAATGTATTTGGTTTGGATGATAAGGATGATATAATCGGACCCTACTATTCTACTTCAAAAGAAAAGGATAGACACATTAACTTGTTATTATTGGAAGATGGTGTGAAATTTCACTACGTATGGATTAAAAATATTTCAAGGTATATCTCAACTTAAAATTTTTACATTTCACACTTAATAATAATAGTTTTTTAACTTTTTAATTTTAGATTAATAAGGAGCCAACTGACAAGACATCGTAGATGTTTGTATTTATGCAATACATGTTTAAATCATTTTCAATCGGAATCTTTACTATTAAAACACAAAGAAGAGTGTAATAAAATTATAACTAGACTACCGACCCTAGTCAACAATATTGTGAGTTTTAAAAACTATAAAAAGCAAATGGATGTGCCTTTTGTAGTTTATGCGGATTTTGAGTGTATTTTACAATCAATTGATATTCAAAATTCAGTAAATGTAAAGTCCACACAAAGGCACAATCCAGTTGCTTATAGCTATTATATAAAATGTTCTTATAATAGTGCGTTAGATATATTTAGAATTTATAGTGGGGATAACCCATCAAGTCACTTTTTTTCAAATTTAGTCAAGGATTGTCTAGATATATATCATAATTATTTAAGTATAGTAAAACCAATGACAGTCCTAACATCCCTTCAACAACTAAAACAAAAAGAGGATAGAATATGTCACATTTGTACAAAGTTTTTATCTGCTGTAGATCGGGTAGCTGATCATTGTCACTTAACCGGCGAATATAGAGGACCGGCACATGTCAGTTGCAATCTAGAATATCAAATTGCAAAATTCATTCCCATATTTTTTCACAATCTTTCGTCATATGACTGTCATTTGTTTGTTAGAGAACTTTCATCGATTGAAGGCGATATAAATATAATTCCTATAAACAAAGAGTTATATATATCGATATCGAAAAGAATTGCCGTCGATGAAAGAAGTACTATTGAACTGCGTTTTCTAGATTCTTGTCGGTTTATGCCATCAAGTTTAGAAAAACTGGCAGGATACTTATCTGATGATGATCTGACGACCGTAAGATCTATTTTCCCTACACCAAATGAATTCGGTTTAATGAAACGCAAAGGTGTTTTTCCCTATGACTATCTAGATTCAGAGATTCGTCTTGAAGAGACAGAGCTACCACCCCGCTCATGCTTTTATAATAAACTTACGAATGAGTTGTGCAGTGAGGATGATTATGAACATGCTGAAAAAGTTTGGAATACGTTTAAATGCAACACACTCTTAGATTATCTTCTATTATATTTGAAAGTAGATGTTATGCTGCTGTGTGATGTTTTCGAAAATTTCCGTAAAGTTTGTAAAACCATTTATAATTTAGATCCTTGTCAATATTATACTACCCCAGGATTGTCCTGGGATGCTATGTTAAAAACAACTGAAATAGAATTGGAATTGTTGACCGATATTAATATGTACAATTTCGTTGCACGAGGTATTAGGGGGGGTATTGTACAATGTAGTAAACGGCATGCGATAGCCAACAATAAATATATTACTGATTATAATTATACAAAAGAGAATCAAAATTATATAATGTATTTTGATGTGAATAACTTATATGGATACGCAATGTCACAATATCTTCCCTTTAAAAATTTCGAATGGGTTGAAAACTGCGAAGACTTTAATGTAAACATTATAGCAGAAGATTCCGAATTTGGTTACATCTTAGAGGTAGATTTGGACTATCCAACCGCATTGCATGATTACCATAACGATTTTCCATTTTGTGCAGAAAACAAGAAAACTGAAAGCATGAAGCAAAGAAAATTAGTAACAGATTTAAACAATAAAAGCAATTATATAATACACTATCGCAATCTGCAACAATGCATTCGAAATGGTTTAATTCTGAGAAAAATTCATAGGATTCTTAAATTTAAGCAATCTAATTGGTTGAAAAAATATATTGATGAAAATAACTATCACAGAACATTGGCTAAAAACACATTTGAACAAAACTTTTTTAAATTGCTCAATAATGCTGTATATGGGAAGACTATGGAAAATGTTGACAAGAGAAAAGATGTTAAAATAGTATGTGAATGGGAAAATAGAGGTAAGCGATTAGGAGCTAGATCTCTTATTGCTAAACCCAACTTCCACAGTTGTCTCAAAATTCACGATGAAATGGTTGTCATTGAAATGAAAAGAGTACGAACGGAATACAACAAACCTATTTATGTAGGTTTTTCTGTTTTAGAACTATCGAAATGGAAAATGTATAATTTCCATTACGAGTATATGAAACCAAAATACTTTGAAAATATTAATCTCTGCTATATGGATACGGATTCAATACGGATTCATTTATTTATGATGTCACAACAAATGACATATACGATGATATTCGAAATGATCTCCCAATACATTTCGATACATCTGCATATCCAAAAGAAAATGTCTATCATTTTCCACTGATAAATAAAAAGGTTTTGGGCATGATGAAGGATGAATGTAATGGAAAAATAATTAGAGAGTTCATTGGTTTACGTGCTAAAATGTATTCTTTAAAAATAGATAAGGTAGATCAAGAAATTAAGAAAATTAAAGGTGTTAAGAGTAGTGTAACAGCTAGATTAAACATTAATGATTTCAAAAAATGTTTGCTGGAGAAAAAGTTGTATTATGATTCTATGTATGTATTTAGATCAAAGATTCATGAAATATATACTCAACACATTAGTAAATTAGCATTAAGTTATTTAGATGATAAGCGATTTATTAGAGATAATAGTATTAATACTTATGCATGGGGACATTATGCAATAAATAGTCAACAACCATCATCATCATATCCCAATGAAAATGCATTAACATCATCTTCAAGTGATAATATTGTACAATGAGTATTAAGTGATTTATAGATATATAAGTGAATATATATATATATATATATATATATATATATATATATATATATAACGTTAAAAAACAATAAATAAATAAATAAATAAAGAATATCATTAAAATATTTTAGTTTGTTTTTATTTTAAACTATAGTTATCTATTGAATAGGAATTTTAAACACAAGTAACCACAATTTGTTTTTGTGTGAATAAAAATTAATCGTGCTTGTTCTTAACCTTACTCAACTAAGTTGATATAAAATTTAATCGTTTAGAAATAAAAAAAATCAAAACAAAACTTTTTTATATATTATTTTATTTTTTTTTGAGAATTTTATAATAATATAATAAAAATAAATCTCATATTGAAGTATATATATAATATTATTGAAGTTCATCTTTATTAATCCAAGAATTATGTTGATTGGAAAATCCCAACCATTTTACGTACGCCTGGTGCCCCTTAGTTTTAATCACATTTTCAATCAAGTATGTATTTGGAAAATGTGTCTTTAATAGTTCATGTTCATAGAATCCACCAACAATCGGATTCCTTTGATAGTCTTCCAATAAATAAGTAATGGGGTTTGTGTTCTGTAAAGTACGAATTTTAAAAATTTCAGTTGTCCAGTTTGGAGTATATCCTTTTGAAAAAATATGTTTATATTTGCTAATTCGAACGTAATCTCCAACTTTTAGTTTACCAAATTTAAATATTTTGGGATGATTATAAACTTGTTTTAGTATAGAACTTTCATTTTCTGTGTTAACAGACTTTGGTGTCATTCCAATTGTTCTATGCTTTTTATTATTATATTGATTAATTAAATCCTTACATATATGTATCCATTGATAATTTCCTTGTAGACTAAAATTTTTCCACATCATTCCTTTTAGAGTTCTATTAAATCGTTCTACAATAGACGCTTTCATGATACTATATGTAGAATAGTGGTTGATATTATGTTTTTTCATCAAGTTTTGAAATATTTTATTATAGAACTCTTTACCATTATCGGTTTGCAAGTTTTTTGGAATTCTCTTTAGCGAAAAAATAGATTGTATAGCATTGGTTATATCTTCACTACTTTTAGATTTTACGGGTACAGCCCAAGCAAACTTTGAAAATGTATCTATAACTGTTAAAATAAATCTATAGCCTTTGTTATATTTTGAGTAAGCACCCATTTCAACAAGATCTGCTTGCCAAAGATCATCAATTCCCTTGACCACCACTCGACGTCGAATGAAATTTCTACGTGCTTGCTTGTGAAGCTCCTGAACCACTTCTTGTCGCTCCATTTCTAACGTCTATCTTACAGATTACATCAATTTAAATGCTGTTGATATTGAATTTAAATCAAAAACGATTTATATATCTATCTTTAAATGCTTTGTAATGAGCTTCGTTTTTTCATTTAGACGTTCTTCAACTGAATCAATTTTGTAATTAAATAATGATGTCATTTCTTTTAGTGATTGATTGAGATTATTTGGTATTATACTTTGATCATGTATTAATTTACTTAAACGTGTTTCTACATTATCAAATTTTTCTGTAGTCAACACGTTTTGTTGATGTATTATTTCGTTAAAACGATCCTCCATTCCCTTAATTCTCTCCATATACATTGTATCCAGTTGTTTCTTTATTTCACTTAAATAAGTTTTCATATAAATTTTGTTTACGGCATCGTTTTCCAATACAGGACTAGCAATATTTTTTATTCTCCGCAAGTTAAAGTTGAAATTACGATCACTATCCAAATGAATCTTGAAATGTTGATTTTGATATCTTGCAGATTTTTCAATATAATGTCCAAACTTATCGATAGGCATTTTATGAATATGAATTGTTTGTACATTTTTAAGTCTATTTATATAATAATTTTTGCTTCTCTCAATTCCTCAATAATTGATACAATTTCATTATTATGATTTGAGTGACCAGCTGTTGTTGATGAAATCAAAAGACGCAATCTATCAACCAATTCATTAGGATCATCCCAATAAACATAATTATGCTTTTTTCTATTCAATTTCATTAAACCTTTTCCCTCATGAATTTTCTGTTGTTGTTTAAATAGGTTTTTAATAATCGTTGTATATTTAATTGAACGATTTCCTTTAATTTGACCATTAATACTGTTATTTCGTTTATGGACATTAGTCATCTCCAATATTTGTTTATAATTATTTAAATCTGTTTTATTATAATTGCTTGGTTTCTTATAAACTAACAATTCATATAAGCCTGATGTGAAGGGCCATTTTAAATTACCTACAGTAATATTGATTGAATTGAAAGCGATGGGTTCATTACCCAGTCTCCATATTTGATTTTTATCCTTATGAGGACCATAGGTTTTATCATATATATTTAAGTTAACTTTTGATAAATTATATTGAACACTTTCATTGGGATGTATTGCAATGGTGTTATCATCATCATTGCTATCATCCTCATTATCAACATTATCATTATTATCATCATCATAATCATCATGATCATCATCATGATCATTTTCATCATCAAATGATTGAAACGTGTTTGAACTTTTCTCGATTTTCTTGTTATTAGAGCTTGGAGAAAACGTGTTATAATCAAGCTTACTCTTTTTATATGGTGTACTGAAGGCAACTTTATTATTCTCAAGATCATGTTTAAAAGAGTTATCCGGATAATTTTCATGTTTTATAATGTTATTATTATTATTATTATTATTATTATTAGTTGATTGAACTAATTCTTTTAATGGTTTTGATATTGGTTTCAATGTCTTTTCCAACAATTCATCATTTGCAATTTCTCCAAGCAAAATATTCTTATATTTCTTTTTTAAAATATTTCGAGTTTTAATAAGATTATTAACTAGATTTGTGTTCATATTTATAGGTTGAATTAGAAACAGATTCAAAACAGATCAGTTTAGCAGTTTAGCAGTTTAACAGTTTAGCAGTATAGCAGTATAGCAGTATAGCAGTATAGCAGTTTAGCAGTTAGCAGTTTAATAGTTGAGAAGCTGTTAGTTTAATAATTAATCTTGTACTGATTTTAAAATATCTGTAATGTTTCTTTTATAGCTTTATAAATATATCGAAACCTTTTCTATATCGACCATTATTCATAGGATCATCTTTGTTAATAACTAGAAAACCATATTTTTCTTTCCAACACTCGGTACATAACTCATGAAATGTTTTCAAAGTCATATCAGAACCAACATGATCATTGTAAATATGCTTAATATTCATTGCATCCTGTTTGAAAATTATAATCATATTAGCATTATCGCGAATCAAGTGTTTTGGTATACGTGTATATGTTTGACATAAATAAAAACTATCAATATCTTTATGACGACCCATACAGAAGTAGGCACGTACATGATTTTGTTTCTCACAAGCTATATCGTCGAATATAAATACTGAATTTGGTTTAACTTCGTCTGGCGATAGAACATCATCATTATTGGAAAATGATGAAAAATTTATCTCCTTAATGGGTTTAATTAGACTTTCTAAGTACTTATATTTCGGTTGTTGTGTTGATTTTGAATATAAGTAAATATTTTTAAATTTCAATCCATGAGGACTTTCAATAAGACTGATCATAACATTTGTTTTTCCGCAATTTGATGGACCCACAATAAGAGCTCGAATAGAATTCGGTAGTAATGAGCTATGACGAATTTTATTTGATGAATCGAACTTTGATTCGATATTCTTTACGTTAATCCTTTTATGTTGTTTAAAAAAGCGCATTCTGAAATCTAATGATAACATAATATATAAACCAGTCTCTTTTATTTGTTTTCAATCAATTTGATTTTAATCTTTAATCGACAAAGTATCAATAGATATGACAATCATTTATAAAAAGATATTCAGTCGTCATCCATACTTCATCGGTAGAGGTTTTCTGAATAAAATAATTAATAAACTTCCTATTGAACTTCATCTACCCGGTTATCAATTTTGCGGACCTGGTACAAAATTAAAGAAACGTTTAGCTAGAGGTGATCAAGGAATCAATCCATTGGATACTGCTTGCAGAGAGCATGATATAGCATACTCAAACAATAAAGATTTAGAGAAAAGACATATTGCTGATAGAATTTTAACTGAAAAGGCTTGGCAAAGGGTCAAAGCAAACGATAGTAGTTTGGGTGAAAAATCAAACGCTTGGTTTGTTGCTACTGCAATGAAAGCAAAAACAAAATTCGGTATGGGTAACGTTATTAGCAAAACTAAAAAGTCGTCTCCACTAAATACCCACAAACTGTTTACACATGCATTGAAAAGTGCAAGAAAGAATATAAAGAAAAGTGAAAACTTGAAAGATGCTATAAAGATTTCACGAAAAGTTGTAAACAATATTTTCAAGGGGAAGAAAAAATCGTTAATAAAAACACCTCGAATAATACCTCTACCTAAATCTGGAGGTTTTCTTCCACTTGCCCCTATATTTGCTGCACTGGGTGCACTTGGTGGTTTAGCTGGTGGTGTATCTGGTATTACAAAAGCAATCAATGCAGTCAAAAATGGAAAGGAACAATTGACTGAAGCAAAACGACATAATAGTACAATAGAAGCCATTGCGATGGGAAAAGGCATGTTCTTAAAACCATATAAAAAAGGACTTGGATTATATTTAAAACCTTATCAAAAAAATTTTTAATGAAGCTACCTGAAAGAGCTCTTTCTGATGTAGACTTGAGAAAATATGCAAAACATATTCCAAATTTTAGAGGTGTGTTTATGTGTAACACCCTTCCAAGCAGCAAACCATTTAAAAAAGAATGTGGAATAATCAATCTGGATACTTCAAAGGGCCCTGGCACACATTGGGTAGCATACTGGAAAAACAACAATCAAATCGAATATTTTGATAGCTTTGGCAATTTGCAACCACCAAAACAATTAATAAAATATTTAGGAAAAAACATAAGTTATAATTATGATAGATATCAAAATTTTAATACAATAAATTGTGGCCATTTATGTTTAAAATTTTTGTTTTCGAAGCTAAACTTAAAAGAAACTATAAATGTTTTTTAATAAAATACATTGATTAAGAATTTCTTTTATTTATAAATAAACATATTATTTCATTTATTAAAAAAATTTCAAAATAAATATAATTAAATAATTTTTCTAATTTCGCTTGTTAGAGGTGAGTATTCGATTAAACGATCATGAATAACTAAACAGTATGCTGATGTATTATCTGGAATTAGTTTGTTTGCTTCAGTATCAAATTCAATTCGTACATCAATAGGTCCAGTTTTAACAGTTTCATTTTGATGTGAAACATCAACAACAATAAGCGGTGCGTAAGACTTGTAATCATTAACATCCAGCAATGGTTCAGGTTCTCGCATGTAAAAGCCTTGTTGAAATTTTGCATACATATTATATAGAACAGAATACTGACCCATTTCGAAACGATTATTTAAATCATCATATGGATATGACTCTGAGTTTAGATATACTTTTAAATTAGAGATATTACAATGGTCAAATATATTTCCTTGTTCTTTACTTTTCTCTTTTTGTAAACCAATTATAAGAAATCGTGGTCTTTCGTTTTGTGGTGAAAGCTTTACATTCCATAAAACCTTTGTACTCTTTGGTAAAACAGGATTTACATGACAGTCCCAACTTCTAAACGCAATTGGTATAGAATGTTTGCTGTTGATTATCTTAAACATTTCCAATTTTGCAAAGTCCGATAGTTGAATGTGTGGCATTTTCCATGTTATATCCAGAATTGTTAACTTCAACTGATCAGTTACATTTGTAGAACAATATGATCTCTCATCGGATGTAGAACGTTGAAGGATAAGCTCATGTTTCGAATTTAATAGTATTTTGTTATAATCTTCAGCAAACCCCATCAACATTTTCAGAGGTATACAACAGCTAAAATGACTTTTTTCTAAAACAAAAGTTTCAGTAAGAGACCAACCAGCGTTTTTTAATACATCACTTTCAGCCTTATTCAATGATACAAAATTTTTCATGGTGGATGAAATTCCAAGTTTACGTGTACGATCAACTTCAAAACCATTAATTTCATAACGAATTTCATCGAACAAATATGAAACAAAGTTGTTTTTTAATTTCACATCTATAGCTGGAACCTCTTTGGTTGCTTCCTTCTTTACTATAAAACCATGAATGTAAATCATACTCTCACTTGGTAAGACAAAGAGATCCTGATTTTGAATTGGTATACGAATTTCATCATTGTTGTTGAATGATTTTAGATATGGAGAGTAACTATGATATTCCCTTTTTACAATACTCTCATCATATATAGGTTTTTGAAGGACATTTAGTATTTCATTCATTGTTGAAGATTAAATCCCAACGATTTTAAGTATTCTATATTATATGATGTTAACGGGTTTTTTTTATTTTTTATACTTTCTCGAATGCGAGTTGATGAGGGATTGAATGGAAATCCTCTTTGCATTACGTTTTTATTGTAAATTATCATTATTCTGGTTTGAAGTGGAGTCTAAGAGTGATTTTTTCTCCTCTAAAATTTATAAGTTCACCGTCTTGATTTAAGATTCTAATCGTTATGTTGTTTATTTGTTGACAGTTGACGGGTAAATAAATAACATTTCGAGGTTTTTCGTTTATTTTATATCCTGGAGGAATATCAAGAGGAAATTCATGAATAGCATGATTCGAAGTATTATTAATAAATGAACCGGTTGTTAAGTTGCTTTCAATGCGTATTGTATTAACATTCGTAATATGTGTAGGTAAATCAGATTCAAATAACTTTGTAGTATTCAATGAATTAACATCTACAATCATCACTTCCAAAGATTTATCATTTTTAAGATTTTGATTAGTATTATAATAGTAAGTTGAATTTACTTCTAGTTTTCTTTTACTAAATCCAAGTAACTTTCCTATACTGTTTGGTTGTGAAAAATCTATATCCATTGATGAGGTTATTTCAGTTTTAAGTGTGTTATTGTTAGCTTCAATTGTTAGAAAAATTGGTTCATCAATATCTTGTAAGCTTGAGTTTAAGAAAAAACCAATATCTTCAAGTTCGTATGAACCAACTGGAATAGTAATAATATGATTTCCTATATGAAACAAATTGTTGTGAACATCTACATTGGGTATGGAATTGAATGTTACAAAATCAATAAGTCCACAAACATATTTTGTAGGGAGTTCAATTGGAGGAAAATATTCTCCAACCAGAGTTGAAGTGTTTCCGCTTAAAGATATTGTTATTGACATTTCGAGTATTCAGAATGAACTGATGTTTGATGATTATTTTACCTGATTTAAGTGTTAAATAATAAATCCAAAAAAAGAAAAAATGTCTTTTATAATTTTATGTTTTCTTTATTAATATTTGATTTAATAAACTTTCTTAAGAGTATTACATTTTTTTGAGCACATATACAATATTTTCTATGATAACAACAAACATTTACAGATTCATCATTTTGATATAATGTTTTTAAATTTGGACAATTTAAATCATCCAGGTTATAAAAATAAATTTTATCCTTAAAAATATTTTGAATCCACTTAATTTTTTCTAATCCTTTAGCATAATAAATATAATTTTTATCTTTAACTTGCGCAATATAATATTCCACAATATTTGTTAAGGATGAATCGCCATCTTTCCATTTTAATCCATGATGATGATTATAAAGCCAATTAATTGAATATTTTTCTTTTGTTGTCAACGATGAATATGGAAAAGGTGGTTTAATAATAAATGTTTGAACTTGTGAGTCGTCAATTGAAATACTCAGTTCTTTTACAATGAATTTATTGTTGAGATAAAAACCTTGTACGTCTACAACTAATATTCTCTCCTCCGACATTGTTTAGTACTAATCAAGTCACAACGACGACTGTAGAACTGTTTATAAAGTCTATGTTTTTAAATTATTATAAAAATTCATTATATATAATGCTTGATCCCAACTGTTATCGATAAGGGAACATTTACAGGTATCAGGTCCACAAGTTGTTTCATCGTTGGACCACACACAATTATTATAATGATATCCAAATTTTGATTTACTTTTCTTATAAAATGCATTATCATCGAATTGAGCTTTTAATTTCTTCAAAATAATCTCATGTTCATACCACAAAAACCTTTCTTCATTCAAGAAGTCATGTACAATTTTCGAATAAAACTGATTATTCATTATTTTTTCTTATTTTTTTATATTAAATAAATCTTCTTAACACATCAACAACAAAGTTTATATTAAGTGGTAGTAGTAAATGTATTTCATCATATTAGTTAATTTATGATATTTCCATATCCAAATCATGTGTATAATCTTGAATGTTGATTAATGTCATATCGGATCGGTATGTAGTATCATCCTCAGAAACCGTCTCAATTTCACCATTACTTAAAATTCTCTCGTATTCAACTTGACGGTATTCGAAACATGAAATATTTAATCGACGTTTCAAGTAATTGCTGTTATATGTACAACGGATTCTCAATTTTATATTATCTTTGTATTGAAGTTGAAAATGTCTATAAAATGGAGCCGAACTTTCAATTATTCCTGCAATATTTTTTTCTTTTTTTACTAAATCTTGCCTAAATGCTTCAATAGCTTGTTCAACAGTAAAAGATTGATTTATAGGTGGTGGTGGTGGGGAGTCTTCTTGTTCTTCGTTTGATTCATATTCTGCTTTTGTTGTTGTTGTTGTTGACTCGATGTTTTTATTTAAATCATTACTATACTTTAAAAGTTTGAAATTTAGTTGTATGCTCACAGTATCATTATTCGGTAATTTTATTGCAAATTCTGTATTTTTAAGTTCATTTTCACTCAAATCAATAGGTAATGAAGCTGAAAACACTTGTATGATATAGATATATGAAAACAATATGATAAAAATATTTTTCATTTTAGTTTTTCTTTTTAATATATATGTTCTTAGGTTAGCGATATATTTTTGAATGAGATGATAAGAATTGTTTCTCATATTTATATACTAATTTAATAATCTTCATATTGAAATGAGTCATCATCACCACCGCTAGCACCACCAGCTGCTTTCTTAACTATACTATTATTAACCATTTTTTGAGGGAGGAGGAGGAGGAGAGGTTTTTGTTGATTTTTATTCAATGAATGGATACCAGTCTTACCATTATAAGATTTAGTTGCATATTCATCTATTTCACTATACGCGCATGATGGTTTATATGAGTGTACATTTATATCTTTAAAACCACCTTCATAGACTGTTCCGACTAGTGATATCATACCACCAATAACCTCAATTTTTATATGTTGATTGTGACTAAATTGAAATATTGGAATATTTGTTGGCATTTGTTGTCCTCTATTAAGAGAAAAAATTTGCGTTCTAGTCCCTCCTTCTGCAGTTAGAAACACCTGCATTATAATATCCAAAACTATTGCATTTATTATTTGAAAAGTTTTCCACTGTGCATGACAAGTACAATATTTATCACCAGTTTTTAAAAATTGACCCCAATACATATTTATCAAAGTTTTAATTTAACTGAATCTCTTTTTATATATGCATATATATATATATATATATATATATATATATATATATATATATATATATATATATCTATATATATATATATGTATATGTATGCATACACGTATACTTAACCGCAACTGATAAGAAGTTATTGAAATATCTAAAAACGTCTTATACTATCAATTATTGAATATAAAGAATCAGTTTGAAAGTTCGTCTTACGGTGAAAAGTTGAAAGCAAAAAAAAATGAGGGCAAGCTTAAGAAAATTGTTTCAAAGTCCTAATATTTCATACTTACCTTTAAAGAATATGGAAGAAAATACTATATATGAAATCAACAAGATAGATCGAGTAGATACAAAATATGGTGAAAGTATAAGATGTGATCTAAATAACGAATATTACATTTATTTACCTAAACGATTTCTGATTATTACTAAAAATCAGATGGATTATCTAAACACAACTCCACACATTTTAAAGAAAGTTAAAGAAGTGAAGGGATCATATACTCTAGTCCTTAAAAAGAAGAAGCAATTTGTATTCTACAACAACTTGTATAACAGCACTGAAGAAGACGATGATGATGATGATGATGATGATGAAATAGAAAACACATTTTAAACAATCCACGAAACAGAAACCTTTTAAAATTAAAATCATATATATCAACAAAACTCTGCATACATTAAAATTTCTTTCACATTTGATTAAATAGAAACTTTATAAAAACGGAAAAACCGCAACAGAAACTTTTTTACAATTAAAACGCACAACATTAAAATTGCAACCACATTTTTTTTTTCCTGTTTAGAAACAAAATTATATTTCAGAATTTTGTATTTTTAAATAAACCTCGAAATAGAAACTTTTTTTAAATTATGAAAACATATATATCAATAAAAAAAAAAAACCCTACAACATCTAAAATTTCTCACGTATTTGATAAATTTGGGACCTTATAAAATGAAAAACCGCAACGGAAGCTTTTTAAAATTAAAACACACAACATTAAAATTGAAACCACATTTTTTCCTGTTTAGAAACAAAATTATATTTCTGAATTTTGTATAAAAACCTCCACCAATTTTACTTTAAGTATCATTCAAGTTAAGTAAATCATCAAAAATGGAATCACATTTAAAAAAAATTTTTAAAAAATCACAAAATAAAACCATTCTCCCTATAAAGGAGATGGTTTTTGATCATAATTATAAAATAATAAAGATGGAGCGTGTTCAGACACGCTTTGGAATGAAAATTCGGTGTCTGGTAGAGGGAACTCATTATATATACCTCCCGAGTATATTTATTGAGACGATAGACGATGATGCTATTTCAGAAGTTAATGTTAATACATACTACATTTCCAAAATAAAGAAAGGAAGCAGTGGGTTATACTATGAATTAACCATTATTGCGGAAACATCAGGTAATTTCTGGTAAAATAATTTTTATTTTTATTTTTTGATTATTAAATATAATAATAATTGATTATTTTCGTTTAAGCTCAAGATACACCAGAGAAATAAATTGAGTATTGAAGACAAAAAAACAACAACAGCAACCACCGAAACAATGTGTGCCAGATCCCTTTGAAGTATCCAGATTTTATAATTTTTTTATTTTCTTTTTTTAGTATAACATATTTACTTAAATAAAAATGTTAATGCAATTTTAATTTAACTATTTGTTTGTTTGTTCATTTTTATTATTTATACACTTAACCACAACTTTTTATCAAAGTTTTAAAAATAACATCCACCACGACTTCACTTTAAGCAAAACCGAACACGCTGTCGCCTCATACACTTTAAGCAAAACCGAACACGCTGTCGTCTCATAACATAAAATATCATGGGGTCGAATTTAACCCCATCGACCGTTAAAGGGTTAAGGTATGCACATTTTTTTTTTTTTTTTTTTTTTTTTTTTTCCTTTGCACGGTGGTAACACTGACCAACACCCGACCCACATCCACTAAATTTCATGGGTGGTAACACTGGTCGGCATGAGCCAACATTTTGTATGGAAAAAGTGGTCCAGAGGGAACGTAAACATACTACTACGAAAAAAAGCGAAAAATAATCAAAAAAAAAACGTAAAAAAACACTGTATTAAAAAAATGCTCAAAGCCCAACGTACGGAACCCTTCGTGCGCGAGTCAAAGTCGCACTTTACTGAATTTATTCTTTTTAACGGCTTTTTTTTGTTTTTTGGCGACCATTTGATTTCTGATGAATTTTTTTTGCATTCGTGCGTTTTATTTTATTTTAGGTGATATTTTTCATTCAAGAGCTTTTTTCTTTTTGGCGATTTTTCGTTTTGCAATTTTTTTAATTTTGGGATTTTTTTAATTTTAAAGTTTTTGAAAATTTCAAGAGTTTGCTTTGTACGGTTTCCAAGATACAGCAAGTTGTCAAAATTACACTAACTAATAGAAGACGCTTTAATTTTTATATATTTTTATTTTATTTATATATTTTTTAATTACAGTGTGAATTGGTGTAGTCTGCATAAAAATAGAGAAATTTTGAAAATTTCAAGTGTCTATGTATAATTGTCGGCATGTTCAACCTGTTTCGTTACTCGTTTTAGAATACCCCTTAATTTTTAACTTTTAATTAAATTTAATATTTGTTATTGTAGCCGTCAAATATTAATATATTCCGTGAAAATTTCAGGTCCGCAGCTCTTGCGGTTCTCGGTTCTTCGCCTGTGACAGACAGACGGACATCGTACCGAAAGGAATATGGTTCCTTTTTTACCTTTTTTGTGCGAAACCCTAAAAACGGAAAAACAGAATTGAATGCTTAACTTACAAATATATTTGCCAATGGTAAAACAGTAATTGTAAATAACGGGTGTTTTTTTAGAGGTATAGAACTTCGAATTGAAATAAAACACAAGAAAATCGTTTTAATGTCCATCAATTTGGCTTTATTGGAAGGATAATTTTATGCCATTAATGTTTAAATATGATTTCGGGCATGTGGCCGCCGCGGCTGGCTCGAATAAAGCCAATTTTACAGGTCCAATTTTCAACCACTTTTTCGAGCATATGGGGCCGTATGTTGGCAATAACGCCACGAATGTTGGCTTCCAAGTCCCCTAACGTTTCTGGTTTGTTGGCGTAGACGAGCGACTTCACATATCCCCAAAGAAAATAATCCAATGGTGTCAAATCACACGATCTTGGTGGCCAATTGACAGGTCCATTCCGCGAAATTATGCGCTCATCGAATGTTTCCTTCAATAAATCGATTGTGACGTGCGCTGTGTGGCATGTAGCGCCGTCTTGTTGGAACCACAACTCATCCACATTCAAAATCTTCAAAATCTTCCATAAAGTTGATGGACAAAGCTCCAATTGCTGTGCACGGTGGCGAATCGATTCATTCGGGTCCTCTTCAACACTTTGCTCTACAGCGGCAATTGTTTCTTCGGTGCGCACTGTTCGACATCTCTGCGGATGCGTATTATCACATATAGTAAACGTAGTGCGAAAACGATCCATGGTTAACCGAATTAATTGCTCTGATGGACGATTATGTCGACCATAAAATGGACGGAGCTTGCGGTAAACTTCGCGAACTGAACCATTATTTTCGAAATAAATTTGCACGATTTGCAAGCGTTGTTCTTTTGTCAACCTGTTCATGATGAAATGGCAAACCAAACTAAATATTAATCACTTGACAGCTGACAAAATGGCCGCCAGTTAAAAAAGTGATGCCAACTTAAAGTTCTATACCTCAATAAAAAACACCCATTACAATAAAACCAATTCTCGTATTCCATTTCGTTAAAAAATCATGCTAAATATTTCAAATACGAGTATACGTTGAAATGGATGCTGATGAAGTGCATGGCGCCACAGAAAATGCAGGTATTTAATGTTAAAGGAAATAATACTGTTCTAATCACTTGGTAAATTATGCCCAGATATATAGCTTTTTGCAGGTTTTTTTTAGTTTTTACTCTTGTTGCTGTACACAAGTATTTATGAGACATTTTTTCTATCGCTATTTTGCTGAATGTAATAATTTTAAGTTAAGTGCTTTTAGCCGTGTACGAGTATGTTACACGTATCTTAAAAATGGCATTTTAGCATCATTCTTTTTTTGCCTCCCTCCCAAACGTTTGTCTGAAATGAGGACAAATTTTTCCAGTTCTTTTTTTCGTTGTTGCTTTGTTAAAGAAACTAGTTCAATGTTACAAAAATAGAAAGCAAATGAGCAAAAAAAGTTAAAGCTATTCTCTTTAGTTGTTGATTTTTTGTTTAAATACTATTTTTTTTTTTGCTTTTAATAGAAGAGATCTAAATAAATTTGTTATGCTGTTTCTGCTGCGTTATTGTGTAGATGTAATCGAATGATTTAAAAGCCAAGGATAGCAAAAGGATGGGAGAAATAAAAATGACTATTTATTTTATGTATGTATGTTGAGTACTAAGTACACAAATTTATTGTTTTAAGTTACTATTAAATAATGTACTTAAGACTTGGCATTTTTTTTTTAATTAAAATGATAGCATTTGAAATTGTAGTGGTCAGTAGTGCTTTTATTGCAGCTTATTTCAATTTGTTTTATCTTGGGTACTTATACAGACATACATATCTTACTGCGTGTATCTGCTGTAATTAAACTATATTTAGTAAAAGAGTGAAAATATTAAGCGCCATCATGTAATTACATTTTCAGTAAAGATATTTTTCATGGAAAATATTTTCGCAAGCATAAATTGTTCCAATTGCAAATTGTTTCTATAGAATAAAAATTAGGGAAAAGGGAAAATAAAATTTTCGATAATAAATTTTTCCAATTATAAATTACTAGCTTTTGCCCACGATGCGAAACGTGATAGCCGGGTTGAGAGGTCACTGCTCTGTCAGAGCAAGAATCAGCATTTGGGAAATTAGCACTCCAGATTTTTGTAGGATGTGCGGGGATGAAAAGGAACCAGAAACCATTGAACATAGGAGTATTATCTGTCACAGCCCGAAGCTGCAGCATCACATAGGCTTAGATGGCTGAGCAGACGTTTCCATGAGAGCATTACTGATATCGTGAAATGTAAACAAGAGGACAGCAGGGCCCTCATTCTGGGAATTCATTGGCTCAATGACGGTTAATAGGGTCACTTCTGGGTACAAATACTACAAATAAATATTACTTTTTTAATGGGCAATAGAAGGGAATCACAATGGAACCCAATTGCGTCTCCGAGTGGAGGTGCGGTATAGCTCCACCCTTTCTAGCCTACCTTTACCCGTGCTCCGCTCGCCTTTATCTGTTTAATAAATGCATAAAAACCGGCTTAAAACTGGTTAAACTATCAAACCCGTAACAAAAATTAAACTAACCAGCCCAAAAACGTGTTTTTCGGAAAAAGTCCATACCAAATATAAAAAACCGGTTCCGAACCGGATAAAAAATATTCTATATATGACTTTTCTAATATGGCTTTCCATTGCTGAAAGAATTTGGAACAAATTCAGTAAAGTGCGACTTTGACTCGCGCACGAAGGGTTACGTGCGATGGGACTTGAGCATTCTTCAATACAGCGTTTTTTAAGTCCTTTCAGATGAAATAATTGTTTTGGTTGTTTATTTTTCGCTTTTTTCTCGGTTTGGCGATTTTTTTCATTTTGACGATTTTTTTTCATTTTGGAGGTTTTTTTTCATTTTGGCGATTTTTTTCATTTTGTCGATTTTTTAATTTTGGCGATTTTTTTAATTTTGGCGATTTATTAATTTTGGCGATTTTTAAATTTTGGCGATTTTTAAATTTTGGCGATTTTTTAATTTTGGCAATTTTTAAATTTTGGTGATTTTTCAGGTTTTTTACGATTTATTTCCGTTTTAGAATTTTTTTTAATTTTGTGCTTTTTTTCATTTTGGCGATTTTTTTAATTTTTGCGATTTTTTTCATTTTGGCGATTTTTTCATTTTGGCGATTTTTTTCATTTTTGCGATTTTTTTCATTTTAGCGATTTTTTCATTTTGGCGATTTATCCGGTTTTTGCGACTTTTTTTTGGTTTTAGAATTTTTTTTAATTTGGTGCTTTTTTCGTTTTGGCGATTTTTTTTGTTTTGGTGATTTTTTTTTCGGTTTGGCGATTTTATAATTTTGGGATTTTTTTTGTTTTACCGTTTTTGAAAATTTCAAGAAGTTTGCTCTTACGGTTTCCAAGATACAACAAGTTATCAAAATTACATAGTCAAAATTACATTAACTGATGGTACACCCTTTAATTAAAATTTTTTAAATTTTACTGTTAATTGTTGTAGTCTATATAAAAATACACTAACTTTACAAATTTCAAGTGCTATACATACAATTGTATGTATATTACGTGGTGTTTTAACATTTTTCGTTGCTCGTTTTGGCACACCCTTTAATTTCTAACTCTATTTGTTGTTGTAGCGACCAAGGGTCTACACACTCTGTCCAAATTTCAGGTCCGTAGCTCTTACGGTTCTCGAGAAAATACCCTGTGACGGACAGATGGACAGACGTACAGACGGACAGACGGACAGCGTAGCGAAAACAATAGGGTTCCTTTTCACCTTTGGTGTACGGAACCCTGAAAACGATTTGGGCGTGAAAACTCACTTTCACAATCATAATATTAGTAAGGAAGTGAGCATAAAAATTAGGAAAGAGAATAGAATAATAATAGAACTTTCAAAGTCAGCTGTTTGGCTTCTATAGTATCGAATACATCGTTTCTCGTTAAAAATAATTCTTATGCAATACATTGCTGTTCTGTAATTCACGTGTATTTTTAATCTCCTATGGTTTCAAAGTCACAAATTTGGTTTGCTGCTGTTCAGCAAATCACTTGATTTTGTGTGTTTCGGTGTTATTTAAAATTTCTCGAAAATAAAAGAAAACAGCTGTTAGACTGTGTCTCTTGGCTAGCCGGTCACAAAATTTCTTTAAATTTTTTTACACAGAATATTTTTTGTGAGAATTTAATCCGAATGGTCGAATTGAGTAGAAAATTTATAAGAAAAGCACTCATTTGTTTGAGTGATTTACGTAAAAATTTTTTAGACAAGTCGACTGCCTGACTTGTGGAAACAGTGTGTAAATCACTTTTACACCAAAAGTAATTTTCATCAACAACAATTAATTATTTTATGTAGTTAAGAGTTTTTTTTTCTTTTGCTTTTGAAAACTATTTTATGTAATTGATTGTATTGTTAAACAAGTTACAAATACTCGCAATTAAAAATTCTTTGTTTATTTGTTGTTATTTTTCCACCAAATAATCCCTTGTGGCCGGCCTTAACCCTTAACTTAATTATTCAACGAGTTCGAGTAGAATATGGAAAAAAGTGGTCAGATTTAAAACTTTCACAAAAAGGTTTCTTTTTTTTTGGTAGAAAATAATTCGGGTCATTATAAAATTAACATGAATAAAATATTTTGAAATTAATCGTATTTGTGCATTTGTGTTGCACAGTTGCACTTACATTGAGGCGCAAGCTGATGACACACAATGGAGAGCATTCGCTTATATGGGAGGGGGGGAGGGTGTTAAAAGAATTTGTTAGAAAGAGTGTGGCATAAAATCAAATAAGAAAAAAAAATAAAGTTTAAACAAAGGTCTTTGGTCAGAATTTTAAATAAGACTTTAGAGGGTCTTCTCTGCAATTTGGAACAAAAGTAACAATTTTCAATATAACATGAAAATTATAATATTCATAGGTCGACAACCCTTGTTGTTAGCACCTGAACCCCTTTTTTTATTTGCATAATTTATTATGTTTGTAAAATTTTTAAATAAATAAATAAATATAAGATTAATATTTCGCACATAGACACACAAGCATACGAGTATAAACTGTGATGATAGAGAGGTAGCGACCTTCGATACCATCATATTTCTCTGTTCTAACAACTACTTTTTAATTAAAAAATCTTTAAGCCTGATTAAAAAATTTCATATCAAAAATAATTTAAAATTTAAATTTTTCTAATTGAAATTTATTTGCTGGTGGTTAAGCATTGTCTATATATTTCCTTGGTGCTTTGCCAAATCATCAGTAGGCATCAACCACAAACCTCTTATCTTATGCACAGGCTGTCAGAAACTATTAGACAATGCTTAAACATCAGCAAATAAATTAAAAGTAAAATAAACTTATGAAAATATGTCAAATAATAAATTTTTTAAATGTGTAATTTTTCTAAATAAACATGTAAAACTCTGTCAAGTAGTAATTAAAAAAAAAAACCCCGACTGCGACCAATTTTGAACGGTGAGATATCCTAAATGGTCATTTAAAATGAAAAATCATAAGAGGATCCTTAAGATGATTTTAAAATACCTGTTGAATGATATCCATTTTGATATAGTTAGTTCGCCGACTTTTTATTTCTTTCGTATTCACAATATGGCGTCTCTTGGGCACCTTAAGTTAGTGGTAGCTCCAAGCATTAAGACAAATTGATTGATGTAAAGATCATTAAAATTGGTCCACGCGTTCAAAGGAACACACATATATGTACACAAATACTCGTACTTAGGCTGATAAGCACAATACCCTTCTTTGCGTCGCACAGTCGGGTAAAAAGTGCCTTTAACCCTTAAATGCATACTGTTGCCAATTGTCTACATACCAGTTCTGGTTAAATTTCTTTACGTTCCTATGTGTGTACATTCATAAAAGCTTGTTGCTAAGCACACACAAGGAATGTGAATGAAAAACAAACGTCACATTGTTTCTAGTTGCTTTGATTTATACTTAGTTGGCATTTTTCTGATGTTGGTGACAGAGAAAAAAAATTTGTTCGATCCCAAACAAAAAATCATGCGTATAAGGGTTAATAGGGCTAATAAATCAGTCAAAGTTTAAACGCTGGTTTAGTTAAACTAAACTCAAATTTTTATGTAGTTTAAACTCAGTGAACCAGCAGCACTAGAATAAATGTCAAAACAGCTGTTTTGCAGCACTCAATTCTTTGCACAATCAAAAAGTCAAAAAAGTTAAAAAGTTTTAATTAAAGGTCGCCAAATTTTACTGAGAAAGGAATTATATTTACGCTTGGCGAAGTAGAATAGTATAAATGAATAAAAGAGTGTAAGAAAACAGGTCGAGCAAGATCTGAAGAAAAAGTGGAGATTTGGAAAAAAGCTGAGTGCTCTTTTAATGCAAAACATATGGTCTGTAAGTAACAAAACCTTATGGTCTGTATTGGTAGTTTAAACGCCCAATTTTATGCGTTTACAGATGACTTAAATACAGCAAACCTATAAAGGTTTGCTGGTTTAAACACATTTTAAACCAAAACTAGAGATAAACTTGCACTGACTTAACACTCGCTAATTAAATTTCTGCTGCACTAAAATATTTATATTAATTTTTTATATATATACCAAATGAGAATTCTATCATACGTTATGATGGCACTGTGGTGTGCAATATATCACAATAAAAAGTTTTTATATCAAGATTCTTAAGAAGCGGAGAAAATCTGTTTATTGTCGTCTTGGAAATCAGGAAATGTTATTACTAGCAAATGAACTTAGTTTTTTTTTGCGGGAAGCTAAAAACACAAACGAAAGATTTCAATTCCAGAACATTAAAGTCATAAAACTTTGAATAAAAAATAGGTTCTTCTATTGAAATCAATGTATGAAAATCCATCTGGTATATATTTTCGCAGTATATTATTAATGATCTAGCAAGAATTAACGGTTATTCACATATTACGCAGTACTCCCGGTAAAAGGATTAAAGGATTTCTCATAGCTTAGAAAATGTATATTGAAAATTTTGTAAAAAGCGTTACTAAGAGAAGGGGCCGGCGGTATAAAAACTACGAAAATAGTGTTGAGTAATATTTGAAAGGCCTCTAAGGGCTGTATTTTATTTTGGTATTTAAAGTGGGCGTGGCACTTCCCATAGATATATGTGAAATTTTTATTTAAGTATATTTATAAAACTAATGCAGCTAATAGGGCATTTACATTTACTCGAAATCTAGTACTTATGAGATTTCGTGCTAAATCTATTTGCTTTTTACTAGATTTCCCATACAAGAAGAAATCTAATTTGTCAGTAGATTTGTAGGAAATCTACTAAAAATCTAATATTTGTATTTATTTTTTTTACTACCCTGTACAACATATTTATGTAAAAGGTGAGTGAATTAGCTAAGGTCTGCTTTAAAAGTTGTATGAATTGGGTATATTGCAGTTGTTTGGTTGCAGTTTTGGAAAATTTTCAGTTGATGGGTTTTGTTTTGGATAACAAAATCTTGATAAATGTCAAAAAAAAAACTTGGTGTAAACGGTATAGAGATTTTAAATAAAATCTGCTAGATAACTATTGTGCAGGTATAAATGCCGTATAAAGACTTAAAATTTTAAGCGAGTAACTACTTTTTGATATTGTTTTTAAAGAGATATTATTAGTAAGTGGCCAAGTGGGCGTGATAACGCCTATATATAGCAAAAAATTTTTTTTGATGTAAAACACCAGAGATTTTGTAGAATGAATAGTAAATAGTGGGAATAAAATCAGTGGGCATGGCACTTCCTATTTAATATTTTTGTTTTGGTATATCTTGAAAATGAATATAAGAAGAATCGTGAATTTACAATAAATAAGATCCAGGATAATTTTTTACAAGTTTGTGGCATAAACTTAAAAAAATTCTTAATTTTCACATACACTCATTTGCGGAGCTAAATTTTTTTTCTGAGGGGGATGGGGGAGGGGCATTAGAACTAATGATTTTCATGAGTAATATTAAAACAGATAACTAAAGGCAATTTTAAATAATTTAAGCTGGAAGGGGTTGGGGGTGGAGAAAAGCAATTCTTGGCGTTGCAATCAATCCCTTCCCCCCCGACGAATGAGCTTTCCTTAATGAGCAAAGCCTTAGAACATCGGTTATCCTGACGCATTAATTTATTTTAAGTGCAGCAAATATAATTAAAAATAATTTAAAAATAAAAGTCTATATGCTGTAGTGAAGCACAGCGGGCTTAAGCTAGTGATAAATAAAATTAAATAAATTGCCATTAGCATGATTTTTTTAAAACTATGTATGTTTGTATATTTAACACGATTTTCTGTCATTAAGTAATGGATATCAGTATTACAGCTCAACAGCAACACAAAATAAAAAATACACCATAATACACATACATACGTACGTATGTATATATATATATATATAAATATGTGTGTGTGTATGTATATTAGGGAGGCAGCGAAATTTCTAGTTTGTATTTTCGTTAATGCTCGGGCGAAATAGTATGCCAATTGGTCAAAAACTAAATGGTAAATTTTTACAACAATTTTGACATTTTGGTCAAAGGTAAAAATTTAGTAAATTATTTATTTTTATTCAGTAATTTTAAAGCGAGACATATTTAATTAAAGTTTAACGTTAAATAGCTGATGTTAATAAAAATCTCTACCCAACTGGATAGACATGGATGCTGATGAAGTGCGTGGCTGCACAAAAAAATGCCGGTATTTCCCCCAGCTAAAAAGTCTAGTTTAATTTTTCTTCTCTTCTATAATTAATAAAAATATTTCACTCAATAAGTATTGAAAATACTGAACTTAGGCCCGATTAAGAAATTATTGCTGATTAGTAAAATTGTAGAAGTAGCTCAAAGGTCAAACTCGGGTAAATTCCTTATTTTCATTAAGGTCAAAATTCACAGTCTATAATTAACTATCGCACATGGTTTAACTAATGATTTTCCTTATATATTTCATTGGTTAAACCAATTTCATTAGTTAACTAAAGACTGTGAATTTAAGCCCAAGTGTAAATTAATGTGTGTGTTTTTGGATTTATATGGAAATTGCTGCATTTATTTCTGTCATTTATTTATTCATTTTGATTTTGGAAGGCCCCAAACACAATAAGATTATATAAGGCCCTTCATTTCTGTTATTTAAGTTAGTATTATTCCGAAATTTTCAAAATTATTCGATTTTCAAAAATAAATATAAAACTTTATTTTTTAAAGGTTTTTATTTTTTTAAATTGCTCGCTCTTAAATTTTTAAATAAAGTATAGCATTTAAGGTGGAAATGTACCTTATTTATCTTAAGGAAAAATGGACCCTTAGGCGGTTTTCAGAACTTAAAAAAAACTAGTTGAAATAATTAATACTTTTTTTTAACAGCTGAGCAAAGCTATTGTGACGGGTGTGACCATAATTTTAATATTTTTTGCTATAATTCAAATATATAAAATTTTTTATTAAGAAAAAGGATGCGCTTCACAACTATGTTAATCATAAAAACATTTACAGTCTCAGTTATAAAAATTATTAAGGCCTTATAAAGGATTTTTAAGACAGAGTGCCATACTTATTAAGTGCTTATTAAGCTTTTATAAAACCTTCATAATTTTCTTAGATAAGAACATAATATCTGCTCAGAATAGCAACCAAAAGACTGTGACGGGTGTGACTTTACACATCTTAGATTTATTACTTTGGGGATATATTCATTCCTCCGTAGAATATATGCAATCATCTTGGTATAGTAAAGTGTTAAGTCCTTATGATTGCATTAAATACTTATCCCCATATTCATAAAAAAATAAAATGACTTTGAAATCCATTTTAGGGAAAATTTTTTTAAAAATTTTAAATAAAAAAAAAATTTTATGAACATGTGTGTTTTTCTTATATAAAAAAAAA
The DNA here is from genome assembly GCA_944452675.1 of Tachina lurida. NCBI lineage: Eukaryota > Metazoa > Arthropoda > Insecta > Diptera > Tachinidae > Tachina > Tachina lurida. The sequence continues at coordinate 6,194,789 of OX101752.1, forward strand.
CTTTTTCGAAACCGCGACGGGTGTGACTTCTTTATGTGACCAGTGCGGCCTAGTATTTAAACTCGAATAAGAATGAAATATATATAGCCGGAATTTGCATTGTTGTGCTCATTGCAGGCAACACAGATTCTAAAGGAACTTCTTTGAAAAGTCTTTTAATAAAAGAAATTAGTTTTGATAAACTGCAAGCAAGCTTAGCTTTAGCGCTAGCTATTGGAACTTGTTATTCGTTTCTATGAAATCCGAGGAGAAAATAAAAAGCAGTTGCGCACAGTTTAAAAGTTTATTAACAAGTGAAGCCATTAATCAAAGAATAAGAATAGTAAAAAGAAATAAGAAAAACATGGTAGTAAAATATTGGCATTGTCAGCAGAGATGTATTTAAATGTAATTTAGTCTCCAATACTAGCCCTTTTTAATAACCAATTTAAGATGTTTATAAAACCCTTGAAATTTGAATTCCAACTTTTTTCCGTTGCTCTGCTGTCGTTTTCTTTCTCAAGAAATTTTAATTTTTTTGCCTTATCTGTTATAATCTTCCATTAATTTATTTCTCTGCCCCTTTCGCTCTCTAAAACTAAATGCAGTTTATATATTTTTTATTTATTATTTTTAAGTTTATTCCCTTGTCCTGCCTGATTTTCAGATTTTCTGATTTTTGACAGCGACTTAAAAATTGGCACTTTCGCGATGGTGTGACGGGTGTGACCAAATATTTCCTGTAATTAATTACTCAATTATTAAAATAAAGGTTTACAAAATTTTATTTTATTATTTTTAATTATTGGAAAGTAACAAGTATTTAACAAGTATTTTTTCCGTGACGGGTATGACCGAAAAAAGCTCACACTGCAAGACAAACTTAGCCGACAGAAACTTCAAGAAAAAGCCAACATAATTATAGTATTTTTAGAGATAATTTTATTCTGTCAATTAAATTTTTTCATTAATTAAATTTTAAACAAAAGTTTAATTGATTTCAATGAATTTTTAATTAAACTTTCAATCAATGAAATTTTTAAATAAAAGTTTAATTGACTCAACAACATTTTTAATTGATTATTTGCTTTTTTTCTATAAAAAAAAACGTGTGAATTGGAAAATAATTTTTTTAGTTCAAAATACTTTTTAAAAAAGATAAATTTTACATAAATCTATGCTCTTTGACCTCTTTATGTAGGCACTTAAGGTGATCCGATTTTAACCGAATTCTCAGCATTTTTTGTCTGTAAAAGGTGGCACAATATTCTACCCAGTCTTCTTTAAAGTTCCGTAAAGAATCCGTTCATATTTCTATATAATTCGCAGCCACCCTAATATGTGCGACTACATGTGTATAGAAATTTCATTGGTTTCATTGTGCAACTACTGACCAAACGATTTATTACTGTCATGGCATCGGTATTGATTGATTTTTGCTAAATTAATTGTTAAAAAGCTGTGCGGAGTTGAGTTTCAATAAAACTCAAGTCATAAAATGAATTCAAATGAAAATATAACAGTCATTTAAGAATCATTGAAGTTAGTATTTAAAATGCTTTAGTAATTTTTGTTATTGAAAGCTGACTAGTTTTTACTTCTATAGGTTTCAAACATAATAAATACTCGTAGCTTTAAATTTCGTCCTTGGAAATGAAAAACAAAGGAAACAAACAAAAGTAAAGTTAAATAATTGAATGAATTGAATGGTGTTCTGCCCAGTAGGCTGGTGGCAAACGCTGTTGCACAGTTTTCTTATTATTTTTTTTTTCAAATTCAAAGCACGTCACAGTCTGTATGTAACACTGCAACAAATTAAGCTCTTCATTAATACAAGTGAAGCTCGGATGTAAATAAGATATAGATTATTATTATTACGAATACTTATCATCACGTTTATGCCAATACGTGACTTAACGAGTTTAGGAAAAAAAATAAGACCTCCCCAGTCATACGCCTTGTCTAATCTATGATTTATAGAAACGCAAACAAATAAACAATCAGCAGTCAGAGTCATTGATTGTTTGATTCAATGTCATAAATTTATTTATTTGTGTCTGCCATTTTGTCGATTATAATAGAATAAATTTTTTTTTTGGGGGATGATCTTAAGCAAAATGAACAATGAATAAATGAAATTTACCAAATTGATGACTGTCCATAGAGAAATTTATGTGTATTTTTATTCATTTTTTATTTTCATATACAGTCGTCAGTCATTTCGTTGGTCCATCTAAAGCTTGAACTAAAACGAATCTTACAGAAAGGCTGAAAATAAGCCTGATGTTAAAAGAATAAAATATTTTTATCTATTTATTTTATCTTAGTTTTGTGCATAAATTTGTCATGCTGGTGTCAGAAATTGATTTCTTTCGCCATCTTTTTGCAATGGTTGCCCTTCAGGGGTCTTATGTATTTATATTTACAAAAAAAAACGTATACAATTTTTTCTGTTTTTCAGACTAGAGATCGACCGAAGGCGTTTTTTTTTGGCCAAAGCCGAAGCCGAAGCCGAACTTCGGCTAAAATCCTAAACTTCATGAATTAAGAAAAAAGTTTCCTTTTTTGAGATCACTGAAATAGCTTTAATATCTATTGGGTACATAACAAGAAAAATAAAACTATTTTGCAATTTCTAGATTGCTTTTTCATATGATCACTCACAAGAACGTCCAAGTACAGGGTGTTTTTTAGAGGTATAGAACTTCGAATTGAAATAAATCACAAGAAAATCGTTTTAATGTCCATCAATTTGGCTTTATTGGAAGGATAATTTTATGCCATTAATGTTTAAATATGATTTCGGGCATGTGGCCGCCGCGGCTGGCTCGAATAAAGCCAATTCTACAGGTCCAATTTTCAACCACTTTTTCGAGCATATGGGGCCGTATGTTGGCAATAACGCCACGAATGTTGGCTTCCAAGTCCCCTAACGTTTCTGGTTTGTTGGCGTAGACGAGCAACTTCACATATCCCCAAAGAAAATAGTCCAATGGTGTCAAATCACACGATCTTGGTGGCCAATTGACAGGTCCATTCCGCGAAATTATGCGCTCATCGAATGTTTCCTTCAATAAATCGATTGTGACGTGCGCTGTGTGGCATGTAGCGCCGTCTTGTTGGAACCACAACTCATCCACATTCAAAATCTTCAAAATCTTCCATAAAGTTGATGAACAAAGCTCCAATTGCTGTGCACGGTGGCGAATCGATTCATTCGGGTCCTCTTCAACACTTTGCTCTACAGCGACAATTGTTTCTTCGGTGCGCACTGTTCGACGTCTCTGCGGATGCGTATTATCACATATAGTAAACGTAGTGCGAAAACGATCCATGGTTAACCGAATTAATTGCTCTGATGGACGATTATGTCGACCATAAAATGGACGGAGCTTGCGGTAAACTTCGCGAACTGAACCATTATTTTCGAAATAAATTTGCACGATTTGCAAGCGTTGTTCTTTTGTCAACCTGTTCATGATGAAATGGCAAACCAAACTAAATATTAATCACTTGACAGCTGACAAAATGGCCGCCAGTTAAAAAAGTGATGCCAACTTAAAGTTCTATACCTCAATAAAAAACACCCATTAAAAGAAAATAGAAAGTAACTGGGTTGTATTTCAAAGCAACCCTTTCAAAACGTTAAACACAATAGAAACTGTCGGCGAGCAACGACCAAACATAATGTTATTTTTCAAGCTTGGAATGAAAAATATTCGGCTTCGGCTAATCGGCCGATTTTTGCCGTAGGCCGAATGTTGACCGATTACCAATTTTTGGCCGAAGGCCGAAGCTGAAGCCGATTAATCGGTCGAACTCTATTTCAGACTGAATTTGTATAGTGCAGTTTTTCCTACTCTCTCTCTCTCTCTCTCTCTCTCTCTCTCTCTTTCAATTCTCCTTTAAAGTTTCTACGAATGGTCATGGTCAGTTAATATGTATATTGAAATTTTCTACGAATTTTATTCTCGGTTTATATCATGAAATTTTTTTAAAAATCAACATGAAACTTTCTTAACAAATATATCGCTCCTTTATTGCAACATAGACATAACTCAAAAAATACGTTTTTGGAGTTAATAATGCAAAGCAATCCTTATATCATTTTTAAGGTTGGGCTTGTATACACAGCTCTTGTGAAAAGAAAATATTTTTATATTAAATAATCATATAAAGTTTATTTTAGTTCAAATAAAATAATACATAGTATGTCTCACATTTTCGAGAATTTTCGAAACTAAAATATTCGTTAATTTTCGAAAGTAAAATAAACTTTTCTCTAAGATTTCCGAAAATTAAATTTTATTATTATTATTTTTTCCAACGAAGAAATAAAGTATGATAAATTTTAAAAGAAAAACTTTTTTTATAAAAACTGTTGCAAATATATTTTTGCAGCAAAATAATTCTCTTAATGCAAAATTTACCACACTACAATTTTTTATAGCAAAAGAAATTAATAAAAAAAAGTTTTTTGTTATAAAATTTTTTTTATATAGAAAATTTACGAAAATTGTATTTTCGAAAATTTAGAAAAATTTTATTTGCGAAAATTCTCGAAAATTTAATTTTCGATTATTTTCAACAAACTCAAAAAATTTTATTTGCGAAAATTCCCAAAAATTTTATATTCGAAAAATCACAAAATTTTTATATATCAAAAATTCGCTGAAAATTTAATTTTCGATTATTTTCAACAACTCAAGAAATTCTATTTTAGAAAATTCCCGAAAATTTTATTTTCGAAAATTCACAAAAATTTTTTTATTGAAATTTCAAGAAAATTTTATATGCGAAAATTTAATTTTCGATTATTTTCAAAATCTCTAAAAAAATTTTATACGAAAATTTCGAAAAATTTTATTTTCGAAAATTCACAAACTTTTAACACGAACATTTTATTTGCGAAAATGTAATTTTCAATTACTTTCAAAAACTACAAAAAAAGTTTTATTTACGAAAGTTCCCGAACATTTTATTTTCGAAAACTCAACAAAATTTTATTTTCGAAAATTCCCAAAAATTTCGATTTTTTTTTAAAAATCCCGAAAGTTTCGTATGTATACATATAGGTACATACATAATTATTTTCCAAAATTTTCGAAAATTTTATTTTCGAAAGTAATGGAAAAAGAAGCTGAAGAATTTTAAAGAACAAGTTATTTTGTCCTCCAAAATTCTGGACCATTTCATATTCTAAAGTACCTAACAACGTGATACATACTAATTATTACTTTATTTGATTTGTAATAAATTTTTAGAAAATAAAAATTTCCAGAATTTTCAAAAATAAAATGCTAAAAAATTTTTAATTACGAAAATTATTTTATAATGCGAAAATTCTTAAAAATTTTATATACGAATATTTTTGAGAACTTTCGAAAATTTTATTTCCAAGAATTTTAAAAAATAGATTTTTTCGAGAGTTTTCGCAAATAAAAATTTTCGAGAATTTTCGCAAATAAAATTTCTGAGAATTTTCAAGAATTTTTGAAAATGAAATTCGCAGAATTAAATTTTTGAGAATCCTTAAAAAAAATTCGAGAAATTTCGAAAATTTAAATTTTCGCATATAAAATTTTCGAAATTGAGATTTTCGAAATTGATTTTTTGTATCACCCTTACAATGGCCGTATATATTTACATTCCCAATTTCTTTTACTTGTATTAAAAATTAAATCTTGAAAATAAACTAAATTTCTTAATGCAAAACTGTAGCCTCTGAAATTGGGCTCATATTTCAACCAACTCTGTAAGTTGTTGTTGTAGTCTTTTGATGTTAATGCCTTCATGTCTGTCAGTAATTTATTATTTCTTATTTATTTGGACGTCTAGTTTCAGCACAACTGTGGCAAACAACCCAGCAAGCATGTTTATGGAACTTTTTTTTTAATTTACATAAATGAAGGTTTATGTGTTATAACAAAACTATTTATTTTGTTGGGTCTTTTGCTATACTGTAGGTGGGTGGGTGTGCGTTATATAAAAGTATTTTTTGTATCCATAAATTACTTTGCTTTTATGTTTTTTTCCTTGTATTTTTCCAAGATTTATCGTATATTTATGATTTTTCAATACAAGAAATATCGTTCTCTCTCTCTTCATTTATTTTTTAATTTTTTTATTGCTGTTATGGCAAATGGTGCGTTTTAATGTTTAAGTACTGATTATTTGGCTACATTTAATTTCACCTTAAATATAACTGGAGTAAGTACTTTGGTAGTCCTTTTGGGATATATATACACTTGATAAAGTTCTTTGGAGAAAAATATTGAAGAGGTGAGATGCCTTTTGGTTTTAAATCAGCTCACTGCAAGCTTAAGTACTTCGCATTAATTTTGCTCTAGAAACAAATTTTAAATATTTGTTAGCCAAAATTCTAAGTTTGCCAATTTAAACCACCATATTAACATCAATATGGCTGGTAATTGTGTACGTGTATGGGTGTGTGAACTGGCTGTAAATTTTCCTTACACTTATATACATAAACAAGTTTACTTTCCTTTAATTTCACCTCAATACATGCACAAACACAAACGCACAAGTCCATGCTTGCTTGTTTACGAATTTACAAAATATGTAAACTTGTGGCTGTTGGCCTTAATCCACTGCACAGCAAACACACATATGCATATCGTTACCTTAAAATTAAAAGGCTCTAGCTCAATATTTTTTCGTAATCAAGATTTTTTCATTTTTCGATTTATTAGATATTTCTGTACCGAAAAATATAAAAACCTCGAAATAAAAAAATAATGAGTTAGAACCTTTCTATATTAGGGTAGCGATATGTATGTTAAACAGCAAACAATTACTAAAATGAGAACAAACACTAATCAACGGCACAGCAATAATGTTGAGATTTCTTTGCTTTTATTTAGCTGGTAACAATAAAGTAAGAATGAAATTGGAAAAAACACACAAATAAAATAATTTTGTTTAGGAATAAAATTTGTTACTTAGGGGTATGTTTTAGGTCTTTGTGGCATTCTTATATGGAGCAGCAGTGCTCAGAAGGCAGAAAGCAGCCAGACTGGAAGGTCGTTTGTAAAAAATATTTTTTACAAAATCATTATGCTGAAAACCAAAAATCTATACCTCTGCTAAGCTGGGTAGAAGCTGAAAATCTATTGCTTTCATTCTTGCTTCTAACTAACATTAAAACATTTGCCTAAGTAACAAATACCACTTAACCTGTGATGCGATATAAACGAATGCTCACTAAAGCGAAGAAATTTCAAAACAAAATTGTTCGATATTTGCTCGCGAATCTAAAAATTTTAGAGTATTCTCGATAGTTTCTCGAATGTGTGGTGATAGCAAATAATGTGTTGCAAATTCATTATGCTGAAAACCAAAAATATATATGTCTGCTAAAATGCTGAAAAGGTATTGCTCTCAATTCTGCTTCTACTACTTGCGTATTTTCTCAAGTAACACTAAACATGAGATTCGATATAAACGAATGCTCAGGAAAGCAAAGAAATTTCAAAACAAAATTTTTTGATATTTGTTCTCGAATCTAAAAAATTTAGAGTATTCTCGATAGTTTCTCGAATGTGTGGCGATAGCAAAATATATTTCGTAAATTCATTATGCTGAAAACCTAAAATTTATACCTTTTCTAAGCTAGGTAAACGCTGAAAATCTATTGCTCACAATATTGCTTCTAATACTTACACATTTGCCTAAGTAAAAAATGCCACTTAACCTGAGATTCGATATAAACGAATGCGAAAAAATTTCAAAACAAAATTCTTCGATATTTGCTCGCGAATCTAAAAAATTTAGTGTATTCTCGATATTTTCTCGAATGTGTGGCGATAGCTTAGTGGATGTGTGCTAGTGTGTAATAGTCTAGACGTTCGAGTTATGACTGCACCGTAAGTTAAAGAATTAAAAATAAGTAAAATATATAAAATAAATTAAAATTAAAGTAAAATTACTTTTTTTGCTGATTTTTTTTTTGCTATATCGAAATTAGTTCGCTATTGACTCACTTAATCGATTTTTTTTAAACAAAACTTAGTGATAGGTAAACTTTATTCTATAAAATTTTCAGTGCCATTCTCGATAATTGAACACCATAAGTGTTCGAGATAGATTCGAAATTGATATCTTTAGCGAAAGTCTTGGTCAATTGGAATGGCTTATATTCTTTTCGCTAATTTTTTAGTTAGGGTTTTGGAACACAACATTTTTATATTTTTTTTTTGTAAATTGTCATAAGCAGAACTTAAGCTTTCAAAGCTATATTTTTGCTTAAAGCAGAACCCTTTACAAATTTATGAGACATCCTTAAAACGTATTTGTGTGTGAATTACTTGCATCATATCCTTTAGGACATAATGTCAATCTTTAGGGAAGGAAAAAATCCATTAAGCTTTAAAGGTTGCCTGATATATGTATCTCCTTCGATATTTCAACACTGCAAATACATTTTGTGTAAGATTTATGAGCTCATGTGTAGAAAATCATCGTTCCTGTTTTAACAATAACATGCCAAAGCATTAACTAAAGCTATTTGCTGGTTTATTTTATTGCATCCTTAGCATCAGCATCAGCATCATCATCATCTATAACCAAAATACTCTTACATATCTGCAAGTATTTTCCGGTCATTTTAATTCATTGTTATTAACAGAAGTGTCTTCTTCCCCTCTCTGTGTATTCTTTAACAATGTGGGAGTTACTTTAGTAAAATCATTTAATAAATATCTTGCTTTAAAACATATCTTGTACAATTTTTTTATTATTTGTTTACTGCTTGCAAAGGGTAGAGGAGTTTATTTGAATTCATATATTATTGCATTTTATTAGCGTTGATTACTGAGCGTAACCATAAAACAATCTTGGTCTCCCCTCCTTGGTTTTATTATTATTTCCAAAGAACAAGTTTATTTTCATGTGCATTTGCTTATTACCTTTTTTTTGGTATATGTACATAATTTGATTTTATCAGTTCGAATCAAACTGCTTTAATATGAGTTAAATGATTTTTTATTGAGCACTAAAGGAATTTGGCTTGATAAACTTATTGCACAATGGGTTCGAACATAAAAAATTCATAAAAGATCAATCCACATCTTTTTCTGGTTATCTGTTTTTAATACTTATATTTCTTATTCTACTTCTTTGGTGGTTTAGTTAAATAGATGAGATTTGAAAAGTGAATGGAGAGTGTTTATTTATGTAGACGTATGAGACAGTGATCGGCAATAAATCGTTTTTCTTCGCTATGTATACCGACTCATGAAATTTTAAATATAAGCGAGTAGACATCATTTAAATTGAACTACTCTGAATTACGCATACTCACGATGACATTGATTAATAAGTATAGGTATATTTAGAGAGTTTATTTATGTAGACGTATGAGACAGTGATAGGCAATGAATCCTTTTTTCGTTATGCATACCGACTCATGAAATTTTAAATATAAGTGAATAGACATCACTTGAATAAACTACTCTGATTTACGCATACTCACGATGACATTGATTAATAAGTATAGGTATATACCACACTCACACTCATAAATGACCTCAGTTTGATATTAATTTCAGGAAAACACTTATACTACTCACATTGATTGAGCTCATTCAACTCCTGCATATATGTTTATTTAAAAGTTTCCTGCAAAAAAAAAAGCAACAGAAAAGCACATATCCTCATAGTGAGAACTTTAATGTTCGTATGCAAAGTTCGCATTGTGAATCATACTTAGTTTGCATCGTCCATAGGCATTGATTTAATTAAGAGTCGAAATCAACAATATCATAAATGTTGCTAAGTATGAGTTCGATGCGCACTTCAAACTTTCGAGTGAATATGATTCATAGACAACATTGCCATGAGTATGAGTGCGCATAAGAACAAGAAATTATAACTCATGATTGAACTCTACTCACATGATTCACTACTCATTTCTGTTCTCTGGTATGAGAAAAGAAGATAAGTCACTATTTGGCAGAAAATATGTTGAGCTTAGAGCAAAAATTTTTTTTAAATGATTTTTTTTTTTAATTTAATTCACAATTTTTTAATATACATAAATATATATATTTATTTATTTTTTTATTAAACCAATTTTTTTTAAGAAGTAACACACGGACTAATGAGATGCTTACCAGCATAATTTTACGTTATTTTACCTTTTAAACAGGTTGTTTTCGTAGTTTCGTAGATTTGCAATTTCAATAAAAAGCCTCAGTGTACACATATTGACAAATAATAAATAAAACCTCAAATGCACAGTGACTTATAAAAGGACAATTGATATCAAGATGAATTTATTAGACCGTGAGCTCTGATTTTATATCATAATGCTGCCATGATATTCATAAATTGAATTTTCATCATGATATCAATTTGAATTTGATCATGATAAAATTTTGTCAGGTGTGGCCACTATTCCAGAGACTAATATTCAAAGCAATGTGCAACAAGTCACAACTGAATGCCATGATCTTAACTACGCTGCACAGTGGGGACTTTTGCAAAATAAATGGTAATAAATCTGGAACTTCTAAGCTACTAAACATAAAATATCTTTAGAGGAGGATTTAGGTTTCATAGCATATGTCTTGACATCTTTCTGGCTTAAGCTGGCAAGGAGTTACAGTGGGAAAAAATTTACCATCTGGGACTAAAAAAAAACTGAGGCTTGTTGTTTTTTTTTAAATTATCCGATTGTTATAGGATAAAGCATTCATTTTGAGCTAAGATAAAACTTCGTAAGAAATAATCTTCATGATGTGTTTCCATATCTGTCATCACTTACAAGATATTTGGCTCAAGCCAAAAAAAAAATTGTTTTGCCTTGACTTTTTTTGACTTTATTAATAAATTTTAATTTTAACTTTTAAAAGCATTCGATATTTGACAAAATTTAAAATAAAATCGTTATAAAAAATTTTTTAATATCTGCATTCATGAAATCGGAAAAAGGCTGAGAAATCAAAATTTTAAAATTTACCTGAAAAAATGTTTTTATTTTTAAAGTATCTTAAATATTTTAAATTTTGTAAAAAAACTTTGTTAAACACATTCACTTTTTAACTACAAAACGCTTAAAGCGATCCATTAAGAATGTGTTTAGAGATAATTATTTCGTATTTTGAACATGTACTCTACATTCAGCAATGTCCGAAAATCGTCAATTTGAAAAGATATTTTTCGCGTTTAAGCGCTTATAAAAAATTGTGATGGTAGATTTTGAAAATTTAAATTACAGCATTTAATTATGTAGATAGTTTCAAACATTTTCAATTTAAATTTTAGAATGCCTTTTCATAAATGCGGATAAACACGCAGATTTTCTGAAAAAAGTCAAAATTTGCGAAGAATATAGTTTTGTATCATAAAATATATATTTAAGAAATTTATTATTTGACATATTGTCATAAGTTTATTTTAATTGAAATTTATTTGCTGGTGGTTAAGCTTGGTCTATATATATTTTTCATTGGTGCCTAGTCAAATGATCAGTTTTGTTAAAGTTTCTAAGCCTACTACGCTTATATTGCTTTAGTGATTTTTTAGTTAATTACAAAATCTTTTGGGTTGAAGTCTACTGCTTCAATATTATATATATAAAATGTATATAAGATGTTTTATAATAATATTATGTATTAATTTTTAGTCGCAAATTTATATATAGTTGTTACTATCTGTCATCTGCATTGGCTGCCGTGTTTGTGTGGCTGTACATTTTTATTTTAGCAAGCAGGAAAATGACACAGTCTGACTGACATCTTTGGTGCTTTCCTAATTAACTATTTCGGCCAATGTGCAGCCTCTAAGATAAAAAGACTTGATTGGAAATTTAAAGCGTTAAATTTTTTTCCTCTTAAGGATCATGTTTTAAAATTCCAATAAGTGACTTCTCCGCTCTCCAGCAGTAGAGTGTTTTAAGAATTTCCGGAACTTATGCCTTAGAAAGACATTGATTTATCTGCAAATACGTTTTGCGTTAAAGTTTAAAAACAAATTTGATTTCTGTAACACAACGAATGTTTTGTTAACAGTCTAAGTCAAATATGAATTTATTTAAAATTCAAGTTCAAAATAGTATTAGTATCACATCACCCATTCATATTTGCTAAAAAGCAAACTTTCAAATGTCTTCCTTTAAAATTATACATCTGCGCTACATTACCAATAATAATAAGTTTATAAATTGTTTTTCTATTTCTTTCATCTAGAGTCACGTTTCATATGACAGGCAGCTTTATTTTTGTTGTGAAAGCAATATTTTATTTTATTTTATTTTATTTTATTTTTTATTTAGAAAAGGAAAATAAATTTAATTTGCTCCAAATCTTATAAAAATAAAATCAAATTTTATTTATTCATATACATATGTATGTATATGTTGTTGTTTATCTACAGTAAAAGTTGTTAATGCCTTCCTATAGAAAAGGAATACAAAACATTTCCTTTTGCTTTTTTTTTTTATTATAAAGCTAAGAGCAGAAGATAAACAATTTTCATTTCATTTATAATGTACTCGTATATTCACTTTAGAATCGAATTTAAATAAATACGTGTTGCATAAAAAAAACATGTAAACAAGTTGTTTTTTTCTTCATTATCTGCTACAGCTGGAAAAAGTCAAAACTAAATTAAATATGTTTGTAAAAAAAAATAGCTCGTGAATTGTACATTAAATGTCAAAATTCAGTTGATACTATCTTGGCTTTGAACCGTCATCTCTCTTTTACTTATATCTTAGCAACATACACATTCATTAAATGAACATTGACACAATGTTGTAAAAATAAAAATAAATTGATGGTTAACAAGGCAGTATTTAGGATAGCAGAAAGATATAATTTGTAGCAGTTTGATATATTGGAATCCTTTTTGGAGCTCAAAACTTGCTCGCACCGCCGACAAACACTAACAGTCAATCAATCTCATCAAAGGAAGCGAAAGCAACAGGGAAAATAGAAATGAAAATTAACACAAAATTTATTACATTCTGGCATCGTAAAATTCCAATAGGCAGACAGACGTACAGACAATCCACTAGATAGACAAAATCACACACACACACATACATACATGCACATAAGTCGGTTGTGCTAGAATAACACACATACACGCACAAGCTCACACACACACAAAATGCAAAATATAAATTGCTTTGAATATGTGTGTGTCTGTGTGTTTGTTTGCCTTAAACGAAATTGATTGGCTGTGATTTATTTAGGAAATTCTCTTCCCCCCCCACCCAAACATCCTTTAATTAATTTTAGGCAATATTGAAAAGCTAATCAATAATTTAAATCTTTAATATAGCACAAAACTACTTTAGTAAAATACGAGTACTTATGTATATCTATATTATTGCCCAATTTTCGCCTAACTATTCCACTTACCGTAAAGAAAATTTCATTTAGATGATAATTGTAGGCGTTGCGTACATAAGTCCGTATGATTTTGTCACGCCTCTCGCCTTCGAAACCATTTTGTATATCATGGGCACTGAAACGCCAAATTGATTCACCCGTAACCACACCAAATAAGACATCGTAGTGGGCACCTAAACCATTGACGCCATTGATGTAAGACGAACTGCCACCACCACTGAAATAACCGCTGCCATAACTGCCGCCACCACCACCACCGCTGCTGGAAAATGAACCACCGCCGCCGCCGCCATCAGCTGATGCACGTTTGTTACTGCGTGTCATTAAATCATCGATATCTAGATTGGAATGTCCGGAACGTATAACAACGCCATCGACCTAAATTGAAAAAAAAGAAAAAAGTAAAAGAAAGATGAAAAGACATAAAAGCAAACACATACACACACGAAAGGCTGGCACAATTTTCTATGAGCCCAAAAAGCACAGAATATCATAAAAGAAATGCTTTTTTAGGGTTCCGTACACCAAAGAGTGCTATATTCGGCTGTGCCGAATCTTATATACCCTTTACCAACGTACGTACATATATATATGTATATATAGTATACAGATACATACATACATATTTGTTTTCTGATATTTTTTTTTCTCTAAAGCAATTAATAGTAAGTGACCTTTCAGTATTTTTCGATTAAAGAATTTGATTCAATTATTTTATTTTCGATATTAGCAATAGTTGAATATTTTACTCTACACTCTGTGGTTAAGATATATTTTACATTCGCTCTTGTCAACATCGATATTATAGAAATTACAAACGGAATGACAAACCTATATATACCCTTTTACCATTTTTTTGGTAAAGGGTATAATAAGAAAAAACTTAGTTTCATTTAATTCCTTTAATATTAAAAAATTCAGTAAAGTGCGACTTTGACTCGCGCACGAAGGGTTCGGTACATTCGGTTCTCAGCATTTTTTAATGTGGCTTTTTTGAAGTTTTTTTTCAGTTTAAACGATTTTTTCAGTTTTGTCGCTTTTTTCTCATTTTGGCGATTCTTTTTCCATTTTGGCGATTTATTTCCTATTTTGGGAGTTTTTTTTCATTTTGGCGATTTTTTCCTGTTTTGGGGTTTTTTTTCATTTTGGCGATTTTTTTTTCATTTTGGCGTTTTTTTTTTTGTTTTTGGGGGTTTATTTTCATTTTGGAGATTTTTTTCATTTTGGCGATTTTTTATTAATTTTTGCGATTTTTTCCTATTTTGGGGGTTTTTTTCATTTTGGCGATTTTTTTCATTTTGGCGTTTTTTTTTCATTTTGGCGATTTTTTCCGTTTTTCGGGCTTTTTTTCATTTAGAGATTTTTTTCCATTTTGGCGTTTTTTTTCATTTTGGCGATTTTTCCCTGTTTTTGGGTTTTTTTTTTTAGTTTTTGGCGATTTTTTTTCATTTCGGCGATTTTTTTTTTCATTTTGGCGATTTTTTTCTGTTTTTGGCGATTTTTTTCATTTTGGCGATTTTTTTTCTGTTTTTCGGGATTTTTTTCATTTTGGCGATTTTTTTTCATTTTGGCGATTTTTTCCTGTTTTGGGTTTTTTCATTTTGCCGATTTTTCCCTGTTTTTGGGGTTTTTTCATTTTGGCGATTTTTTTCTGTTTTTTTTTGGGTTGTTTTCTTTTTGGCGATTTTTTTTTCATTTTGGCGATTTTTTTTCATTTTGCCGATTTTTTTTATTCTGGTGATTTTCTTTCATTTTAGCGATTTTTTTCATTTAAGCAATTTTTCCGGTTATTCGCGATTTATTTTAGTCTTGGACATTTTTTTTGTAATTTGGTGCTTTTTTTTCATTTTGGCGATTTATTTTTGTTTTTGGCGATTTTTTTCGGTTTGGCGATTTTATAATTTTTTGATTTTTTAGTTTTACCGTTTTTGAAAATTTCAAGAGTTTTGCTCTTACGGTTTCCAAGATACAGCAAGTTGTCAAAATTGCATAGTCAAAATTGTATTAACTGATGGAACACCCTTTAATTTAAATTTTTTGAAATTTTAGTGTTAATTTTTGTAGTCTGTATAAAAATACACTAACCTTACAAATTTCAAGTGTATATACATACAATTGTATGTATATTACATGGAATTTTAAAATTTTTCGTTGCTCGTTTTGGAACACCCTTTAATTTCCAATTCTCATGTGTTTGTTGTTGTAGCGGCCAAAGGTCTACACACTGTGTCCAAATTTCAGATCTGTAGCTCTTACGGTTTTCGAGAAAATACTAATATAGTTTTAGACATAGTTAATTTTACATAACACAAAAAGTTAAAGTTTTCCAACCCTGGAAACGTCTTTTTAATTTTTTTATATTTTTTTAATTTAAAATTCCAATTTTAGTCGTATTGAAGTGTAAAATAAGTTTATTTATTAAAAGAAATAAAAGTTTGTTTTCGGTAGTTACTTTTATACGGCAAAATAAAGTTTAAGTTTTCCAGCTCTGTAATCGTCTGCTCGATTTTGCTGAATTTCAATACCAATCTATTTTGGAAAATTTCTGACACACCAGTCCAAGAACGAAGTCTCTAGCTCTTCTGGGAGCTTCGGAAAACCGATTTCACGTACAGACAGACGGACAGACGGACAGACGGACAGACGGACATCGCTTATTCGTCTTCCCTATGCATAAGGATCCAGAATATATATATTTTATGGGTCGCTTATTGATATTATAGAAATTACAAACGGAATGACAAACCTATATATACCCTTTTACCATTTTTGTTGGTAAAGGGTATAATAAAAAAATCGCCAAAACGAAAAAAAGCACCAAATTAAAAAAAATTTCTAAATCGAAAATAAATCGCGGAAAACCGGAAAAATCGCCAAAATGAAAAAAAATCGCCAAAATGAAAAAATCGCCAAAATTAAAAAAATTGCCGTAATGAAAAAAATTGCCAAAATGAAAAAAAAAAATCGCCAAATTGAAAAAAATCGCCAAAATGAAAAAAATCGCCAGAATGGAAAAAATCGTCAAAATTTAAAAAATCGCCAAAACGAGAAAAAAGCGAAAATTAATCAAAAAAACGTAAAAAAACACTGTATTAAAAAAATGCTCAAAGCCCAACGTACGGAAACCTTCGTGCGCGAGTCAAAGTCGCACTTTACTGAATTTATTTACTTAGCAAAATAAATATAAGAAGACAGTTCCAAGAAAAATGTTCTATAAATTTTTATCTCCTCTCTTCTGTTGCAAGAATAATAGAACTCTTTTAACAGCTGACTTTGACAGAAAGTTCTAAAAGTTTGCATATGGGTCTTATGACGTTCTCTTTTCTAGAAAAAGTGCAACATTCTTGAAACTTCTTATTACGAGAAATGCAATGTAGCGGTCGTTTAAAGCAAAAATTTACGCTCGTAAGGGCTAATACATTCAATTCAAATAAACTCTTTATTCAACAAAAAAAGCATTTCATTGCGAGTTTGCATTGAAAAGTGCAATAAATGTAATTTTTTTTTTTAAAAAGAAAATGCGACAATTTAAAAGAGTATTGAAATTCCTCGTAGGGGATGATATAATAATTTCTATTCCAAAAAACATAATTTTAATGCAAATTTTCATTGAAAAGTGCAATAAATGTAAAATTTTCGCTAGAAAGGAAAACGTCTTTTTTTTCCTGTCCCTGCTTTTTGGCCACTTGTTCTAGTCAATCAGCATATAATACTTGCAGTTTAGGTAAAGGATTTTTATCTGAAGTCTTGCGAGCATAATGTTTGGCGAACATTTCAAAGGTCCAACTCTGGTATTTCTGGCCCTTCTGAAAATGTAAGCTAAAAACGTATTTCTTAACAAGGGCTTAAAGGTTTAAAATATTTTACAAAAATATTTGCCTTACAATAATTTTTTGAATACACCTTGACTCATAATTCAACCTAAGCAGCAGAAATTAAATAAAACTTGAGATCCATTTAAGGGTTAATTTCGTATTAATTCATACTTCTCCTTAAGGTGCAATAATTTTTCAGAATTTGTATGTGAAATCATGAGAGGAATATTTTTGTGTAAAATTTTAACCCTCAAGATCCTCTCCTTTGGGGTCTTGTATGACCCTTTAAAAAAAGCGGGCACAAAATTATTTTTTAACTGTATCATCACGGTTTAAAATGTTGCACATAAATATTCGCCATGAAATTCTATTGTAGATCTCTGAGCACAACAATGCTCAAAACTTAACTGAAACAGTAGAAATTAAACAAAACTTGAAATCCCCTCAAGGGTTAATTTTCCCCCCCATTCACACTTCTCTTTCAGGTGTAAAATGTGTTCGGCATTAATATGTGCAATATCAATAAGAACATATTCGTGGAATGTTTTAAACTTCTAAGTCCTCCCCTTGGGGACCTTTTTTTGTCCCTTTCAAAAAAGAGGGTGAAAGAGTACCCTTAAACAAGGGTCTAAAATATTTAACAAAAATATTTGCCACATAATTTCGCTATAAGTCTCTGAATACCACTATGTAGTTATAATTAATATAATTAATTAAACTTAAGCACTAGAAATTAAATTAAACTTGAAATCCGCTTGAGGGTTAATTCACACTTCTCTCTCAATTCTAAGATTTACTTAGTATTTGTATGGAAATCGTTAATTTTTTACTTTGTAATGTTTTGTTGAAGTTTCAAATAAACTTAACTTTACTTGTATGGAAATCGTGAGTGGGAAATTTTTGTGAAAAGTTTTAACCCTCTAAGTTCTCTCCTAAGGGGCCCATTTTGTCCCTTTTAAAAGAGAGGTAGAACAGTAAAAATGTTCTAAAATAAATTCAGTAAAGTAAGACTCTGACTGGCACACGAAGCGTTCTGTACTCGTAAAGCATTTTTTAGTTGAGGCATTTATTTCGTTTTGGGTTTTTGTTTGTTTTTTTTTACAATTCGTATTTTTCGTTTTGGCAATTTTTTAGATTTTGGCGCATTACTTTCGTTTGGGCGAATTTTTTTGGTTTTCGCCATTTTTTTAGTTATGGCGTTTTTAAGTTTTTGGCGATTTTTCGGTTATTTTCTAGCTTTAACGATTTTCCTTACTAAAGGTCTGCTTTAGTTTTTAAGATTTTTTTGGATATTTTTTTTTGGGATTAGTCTAGTTCGATTTTTTATACCCTTTACCAACAAAAATGGTAAAAGGGTATATATAGGTTTGTCATTCCGTTTGTAATTTCTATAATATCAATAAGCGACCCATAAAATATATATATTCTGGATCCTTATGCATAGGGAAGACGAATAAGCGATGTCCGTCTGTCCGTCTGTCCGTCTGTCCGTCTGTCCGTCTGTCCGTCTGTCCGTCTGTCCGTCTGTCCGTCTGTCCGTCTGTCTGTACGTGAAATCGGTTTTCCGAAGCTCCCAGAAAAGCTAGAGACTTCGTTCTTGGACTGGTGTGTCAGAAATTTTCCAAAATAGATTGGTATTGAAATTCAGCAAAATCGGGCAGACGATTGCAGAGCTGGAAAGCTTAAACTTCATTTTGCCATATAAAAGTAACTACCAAAAATAAATTTTTATTTTTTTTAATAAATGAACTTATTTTACACATCAGTACGATTACAACTGGTATTTTAAATTAAAAAAAATATAAAAAAATTAAAAAAACGTTTCCAGGGTTGGAAAACTTTAACTTTTTGTGTTATGTAAAATTAACTATGTCTAAAACTATATTAGTATTTTCTCGAGAACCGTAAGAGGTACAGACCTGAAATTTGGACACAGTGTGTAGACCTTTGGCCGCTACAACAACAAATATATGAAAATTGGAAATTAAAGGGTGTTCCAAAACGAGCAACGAAAAATTTTAAAATCCCATGTAATATACATACAATTGTATGTATGTATGTATGTATAAGTTAACGACACAAAAGTTGTTAACCTCTTTTTAATTATATTTTTTTTCTTTTATTAATTTTTATTGCAAATATTGTATCAGCATTAATTGAAAGGTTGACGACACAAAAGTTGTTTTACCTTTTCTTTTCATTCTTTTTACTTTTTATGTTTTGCGAAATTGGATCATGTGTCGCAATATTTTAATAAAATAAAATTGATGACTGCTGCTTAGTTTTAAAGCAAGCAAATAGTTTAAATTAAGAAAATAAAATAAAGAAAAGACACTTGTAAATTTGTACTTGAACTGAACATTGGTTTTTATTCTTACAAATAAAATAATAAATAAATGAATACAAAAAAAATAAAGTAAAAACTAATTAATTGGCGCCCGAGCAAAAAAAAACGGATACCTTTAGCTAAGAAATTGTTCCAAGCACGACCTTAAGTAGCTCAACATTGGACACACGATTAAAAGCTATTCCAGCCCGACCTAAAGTAGCTCACCGCTGGACACATCACCGTTGAATTTCTCAAGACAGCGATTACTACAACGGGTATAGTGAAGGACCACAAGTAGTCAACAAGGACAAAAGGGAATAATCTGGATCTATCGGTAGTAAAGATGTGGGGTATCATAATACTAATGTAAGTCATTTAAGAATATAAATATAAGGTTTAAAAATTAAATAAGTGATTTATCTAAAAAACAAGTTTCATTTTTGAGAATAATTTACAAAGATAAAGTAAATCTGAAAACGAATTTAATTGCATCAAGCTGAAGTATAGAAACATATAATTATAAATTGAAAATATTTAAGAAAAGGAAAATAAGAAACAAGTGATTTATCTAAAAAACACGTTTCATTTTTGAGAATAATTTACAAAGATAAAGTAAATCTGAAAACGAATTTAATTGCATCAAGCTGAAGTATAGAAACATATAATTATAAATTGAAAATATTTAAGGAAAAAAAGGAAAATAAGAATCAAGTGATTTATCTAAAAAACAAGTTTCATAATTTACAAGAACTGAATAAATCTAAAAAACGAATTGCATCGAGCTGTAGTAATAATAGTATTATAAATTGAAAATAGCTTCAAAAAGAAAAATAAGAATCAAGTGATCTTCATAACTAAATTGCATCGAGCTGTAGTAATAACAATATAAATTGGAAAAAGAGAAGAAAAATAAAAATCATACTTAAATTATAAAAAATTTTTTCAGAACTTTGTGCTATCTATTTTCTATAATATTTTTTCTTCGGTTATATTTCGGTCCACAATATTGCAAGGCTTTGTTAATACTACAGAACACTAAATCCCGTAATCATGTCAAATCCTTCAAACCTAATAAGACCAGCCGTCCTTAATTCCGACCAAAGTCCCCAACAACCCAATCCACAAAGCCAATTTCAAATGAATTCTTCACTACAACAGCAAATAGCAACTTTAGTCTCAGAGCAGGTTAGAGCAACAATTCAATTGTTGCATAATTCAGACGATAACATAACTAACGGATCAGACATAGTAATAGAAGAAGAGCATAGGAATAATCTTAGTGAACTAGATAAAATCCCGGACATTGTCCGAAGTCTAAGAGAATTCTCAGGAAATCCTGCAGAATTCAACTCCTGGCGTAAAAGCGTAGAAAGAGTCTTAGAAATTTATGATAACACTAGAGGATCTGCAAAATATTTCGGCATATTGAGTGTAATCCGTAACAAAATTATAGGTAGTGCAGACGCTGCACTAGAGTCATACAATACTCCGCTCAATTGGAAAAGCATTGTAAAATGTTTGACACTTCATTATGGTGACAAACGTGATTTGGGTACCTTAGAGTACCAAATGACATCGTTAATTCAGGGTAGAAATACAATACAATATTTTTATCAGGAAGTTTATTCTCAGCTTTCATTGATATTAAACAAAATAGGATGCATGGATATAGGCAGAGAATCAACAACACTTCTTACGCAAACTTACCGTGACAGAGCCCTTGACACCTTTATAAGAGGTCTCAACGGAGACTTACCTAAACTTTTAGCAATCCGCGAACCATCAGACTTACCGCAAGCATTGCACTTGTGTCTAAAATTACAAAACCAAAATTATAGAACAGAATATGCTCATAACTACCATAATATAAGACCACGAAAAGAAATGCCACCATTTACACAAAAAAATATTTATAATTCAAGCAGACTACCCTTTTATCCGGAACTTACCATACAACAGCCTAGGAACACATTACAATATCAGAATAACCAAAGATCATATCAGCAACCTACTTTCAATCAAAATTTCCAATTACACAATCAGCCTCGACAACACTCCCAGTCACAAAACCCGTATTTTCAACAAAACATACCACCAAGACCTATTGCCCCAAAACCACAAAGGCCTGAGCCAATGGACATTGATACTTCTATTCAAACCAAAAATATTAATTACCAAAACAGACCTCGTCAAACTAATCAATTTTATGGGAAAAGGCCTATACCTCAATCACTACATACTCCAATGCCACATTCCAAGTTACAGAGAAATTTTCACATTAGAATCGACGAAGGACTTCCTTCTGATAATAATTATCATGACCAGACTGATCATCCTAATAGTTACGAAAATAATTACAAACAAGCCATTCAAAACGAAAGTTTTCAGGATTACATGCAAAGTTACGTGCAACAAGAGGATGAGGAAAGCAGTATACAAACGGAAGATTTATCAGATATCCATTTTTTAGAATAGCGCATTCTTCGCTGCCATATTTCAAATGTAGGGCGGAGAATGGTCAAATATTGAAAATATTAATCGACACAGGCTCTAATAAAAATTATATCCAGCCTTCTCTTATAACCAAACCTATTCAAAATGAAAAAACTTTTTTCGCGAACTCTATATCAGGAAACATAAAAATTACTCACCACACTTTAGTGAATCTTTTCAATTTACCAGATCATGAAATAAAATTCTATATTTTACCATCTTTAAGATCTTTTCATGGTATCCTTGGCCATGATAGCTTAGAAAAACTCAATGCAGTAATTCATATAAAAGAGAAATACATGCTAATAAATCATACAAGAAAAATTAAAATTTATCAACACATATCCCAATCTGTAAATAAAATTGAACTTCGAACAAACCATCTGAGCAAAACCCAAATATCAAAATTAGAAGAAATAATTCATGCACATCCAAATTTGTTCTCGGAACCAAATCACAGACTAACATACACTTCTCGTGTTGAAGGAGAAATTAGGACAATCACTGATTCCCCAGTGTATTCAAAATCATATCCCTACCCTATGGCACTAAAAAATGAAATAGAAAAACAAATAAGCGATCTTTTGAACGATGGTATAATTCGACCCTCAAAGTCTCCATATAATGCTCCGGTTTGGATTGTTCCAAAAAAAATGGATGCATCTGGAGAAAAGAAATTTAGAATGGTCATAGACTACAGAAAATTAAACTCTGTCACTGTACCAGATCGCTACCCTATCCCAGAAATAAACGAAGTCTTATCAAATCTTGGAGAAAATAAATATTTTTCTGTCGTAGATCTGAAAAGCGGTTTCCATCAGATTCCTCTTAAGGAATGTGACATTGAGAAAACTGCATTTTCAGTCAATAATGGAAAATTTGAATTCATGAGGCTTCCATTTGGACTCAAGAATTCTCCCTCAATTTTCCAACGCACTCTAGATGACGTTTTGAGACACCATATAGGCAAAATATGTTATGTCTATATTGACGACATTATTATATTTGGAAAAAACGAGAACGATCACTTTCAAAATTTAAGTAAAGTTTTCCAAACATTAGAGTCCGCAAATTTTAAAGTTCAGCTTGACAAATGTGAATTCGCAAAACGAGAAATAGAATTTTTGGGCTTTATCGTGGGCGTTAATGGTATTAAAGCCAATCCTGATAAAGTAAAAGCAATAGATAATATACCCCCACCCAAGACCTTGAAAAATTTAAGAAGTTTTCTAGGTATGTCAGGATATTACCGTCGTTTCATACCAGACTATGCGAAACTAGCTAAACCCCTGACAACACTTTTAAGAGGGGAGGATGGACGCGTTTCGAAAAACGCATCCAAAAATAAAAGTATATTTCTAAGTCAAGATGCAATAGATTCCTTCCAGAAGATAAAAAATTCACTTACTTCAAAAGATATTATTCTTTCACATCCAGACTTTGAGAAAGACTTTGATTTGACCACAGACGCCTCCGAATATGCAATTGGTGCAGTCTTATCACAAAAGGGCAAACCAATAACATTTCTTTCAAGAACGCTAAATAAATCAGAAGAACATTATGCCACCAATGAGAAGGAGATGTTGGCCATAATTTGGGCACTTACAACATTACGAAACTATTTGTATGGATCTAGAAAAGTGAATATTTTTACAGATCATCAACCCCTAACTTTTGCTCTTAGTAATAAAAATACGAATAGTAAAATGAAAAGATGGAAGGCCATCTTAGAAGAATACAATTATGAGCTTAAGTATCAACCAGGAAAGACCAATATAGTCGCAGATGCACTGTCTAGACCCTCACAAATAAACTCCATGACAGCAACACAACATAGTTCTGAAAGTTCCTCGCATAACCTAATACCAGCCATAGAATGCCCCATAAACGTTTTTAAAAATCAACTTTACATACTTATAGATGACAAAGAAAGCTATAAATTCGAAATACCCTTTCCTACGTACCATAGGCATATTATTAAACAAACTCATTACACGAAAAACTCTTTACTTTTAATTCTAAAGAAATATCTGAATCCAAGCGTAATAAACGGACTTTTCACAAGTGAACCAATTATGGGAATCATACAAGAATTTTATGCTGAACACTTGAAAAATTTTAAAGTTAAATTTACCCAAAGCCAAGTGAAAGATATAACAGATGAAAGTGAACAAGAAGAGATAATTATTACAGAGCATAAACGAGCACACCGAAATGGAAGAGAAAATAGAGAACAAATCCAACAAAAGTTTTACTTCCCTAAAATGGCAGAAAAAACCAATAGAATAGCAAAAGCTTGTAAAATTTGCAAGGAACAAAAATATGACCGCCATCCAAATAAACCTAATTTAGAAAATACACCAATACCAAAAAATCCAGGAGAAATTATTCATATTGACATTTACTCGACTGAGAAAAATTTAGTCCTTACAGCTATTGATAAATTCTCAAAATATGCGCAAGCTAAAATTTTAAAATCTAGAGCAATAGAACACATAAAAGAACCTCTTAAGGAATTAATCTTAGCATTCGGCGTCCCTAACTCAATTGTCATGGATAACGAAAAATCCCTAAATTCTGCTACAATAACTTTTATGCTAAAAAATCAATTTGGAATAAATATTTATACTATACCCCCATATTCCAGTTCTGTTAATGGACAAGTGGAAAGATTTCACTCCACTCTCTCCGAAATTATGAGATGTTTAAAAACAGAAAAACTTCACAATTCATTTCATGACCTGCTTACAAAGTCCATTTACGAATATAATTCTTCAATTCATTCTACTACCGGAAGAAGACCAATAGAAATATTTTTTGATAGAAAATTCAGCGATCCCAAAGAGATAAAACACGAAAGGAAAAAAATTAGTGATAAGTTAAAAGAAAAACAGCAAAAAGACATAGAATACCATAACAAAGACAGAGAGAAAATTAAAAACTATTCATTAGGAGAAAAGGTCTATGTAAAAATTAACAAAAGATTAGGATCAAAATTGTCTCCCTGTTATAGAGAAGAAGTAGTAAAAGAAAACAGAAACACCACCATACTAACCACTTCAGGAAAGATAGTTCACAAAAACAATATTAAAAAGTAAGTACTTTTACAGGATTCAGCTGTGTTGTATTCATGCAGATATCGACATAATCAACTATTCATCTTCCCATATTATCACTATTGACAAAGGCACAGCAAAAATAGAACAAGGAACATTTACCATAGTACACGTTATTAAAATTAAGGAGTATGAAGAATTCATAAACAATGTACAAGCTTTCATTGAAAATAACATCCCAAGAACCCACAACAAATATCCCCTCCTGATCCATGAATTAAAGCAAACCATTAATATCCTACAAGACATTACACCTACTCCTGATAACCGTCAAAGAAGATCAATTGATGCTATAGGAACTGTATGGAAGTACATAGCAGGAACTCCTGATCATAATGACTTCCAGGTATTAGCCAGCAATATTGCCGACTTAAATAATAACAATAATAAACAAGTTTTTATAAATGAAGCCTTTAATAAAAGATTAAATAATTTAACTGAAATGTTTAATGCAATGGCAAATAATATACGAAAAGATGTTTATATCGAAAAAGAAATTGTAATTAATTTACAGAATAAAATAAGATTAGTTAAGGAAGAATTAGTAAATATTGAACGAGCAATTTTATGGGCAAGGTTAAATATTGTAAATCCATTATTACTAAATCGAAAAGAAATTAAAATTGTTA
Source organism: Tachina lurida (assembly GCA_944452675.1). Lineage (NCBI taxonomy): Eukaryota > Metazoa > Arthropoda > Insecta > Diptera > Tachinidae > Tachina > Tachina lurida. Next base: position 6,220,529 of record OX101752.1, read on the forward strand.
TGAAAACACTAGTAGACGAAGATATTAATTTTTTAAGCCCAGAAGAGGCACTAGAATTTTCAAAGATATCGGTAATGAATAACAATAAAAAAGAAATATTTTATTTACTTAAAATTCCTCTGACAAAAAAGGAAACATATAAAAATCTGATAATAAGACCAGTAAAGAAAAACAAAAAAATAATACATTTAGATTTTAAGGAAATTATGTTTAATCAAAAGGAAATATTTTCTATTAAAGAGAAATGTAAAAGTTATAATAATATCACTATTTGTAATGAAAAAAATTTAGTCAATATTACAGGAAGCGATTGTATCCCTAATTTAATTAATAATCTTAACTCATCGTGCACTTTAAGCAATAGTCATCAAGTTCCGTTAATAGAAGAAATAGAGTCGGGAATAGTACTTTTAAACGATTATAATGGTCCGATATTTGCAAATGATGAAATACATAATATTTCAGGAACATTCCTTATAAAATTCCATAATTCAACTATTAATTTATATACACTTGAAATTTGTAAGGTTAGTGTATTTTTATACAGACTACAAAAATTAACACTAAAATTTCAAAAAATTTAAATTAAAGGGTGTTCCATCAGTTAATGCAATTTTGACTATGCAATTTTGACAACTTGCTGTATCTTGGAAACCGTGAGAGCAAAACTCTTGAAATTTTCAAAAACGGTAAAACTAAAAAATCAAAAAATTATAAAATCGCCAAACCGAAAAAAATCGCCAAAAACAAAAAAAATCGCCAAAGCGAAAAAAAGCACCAAATTACAAAAAAAATGTCTAAGACTAAAATAAATGGCGAATAACCGGAAAAATTGCTAAAATGAAAAAAAATCGTCAAAATGAAAAAAAATCGCCAAAACGAAAAAAACCCCACAAAAACAGAAAAAAATCCAAAATGAAAAAAAAGCACCAAAAACAGAAAAAAATCGCAAAATGAAAAAAAACCCAAAAAACAGGAAAAAATTGCCAAAATGAAAAAAATCTCCAAAATGAAAAAAAGCGCCAAAACCAGAAAAAAAATCGCCAAAATGAAAAAAAAACGCCAAAATGAAAAAAAAGTCGCCAAATTGAAAAAAAAACTCCAAAATGAAAAAAAAGCCCCAAAAACAGAAAAAAATCGCCAAAATAAAAAAAAATCGCCAAAATAAAAAAAAATCGCCAAAATGAAAAAAAATCGCCAAAATGAAAAAAACCGAGAAAAACAGAAAAAAATCGCCAAAATGAAAAAAGCCCAGAACAGGAAAAAATCGCCAAAATGAAAAAAAAACGCCAAAATGAAAAAAAAATCGCCAAAATGAAAAAAAATCGCCAAAACGAAAAAAAACCTTAAAAAACAGAAAAAAATCTCCAAAATAAAAAAAACCCCAAAACAGAAAAAAATCGCCAAGATGAAAAAAAATCGCCAGAATGGAAAAAAATCGCCAAAACGAAAAAAACCCCAAAAAACAGAAAAAAATCGCCAAAATGAAAAAAAATCGCCAAAATGAAAAAACCCCCAAAATAGGAAAAAATCGCCAAAATGGAAAAAGAATCGCCAAAATGAAAAAAATCTTCAAAATGAAAATAAGCCCCAAAAACAGAAAAAATCGCCAAAATGAAAAAAACCGAGAAAAACAGAAAAAATCGCCAAAATGAGAAAAAAGCGACAAAACTGAAAAAATCTTTTTTAAACTGAAAAAAACTTCAAAAAAGCAAAAAAGCCACATTAAAAAGTGCTCAGAACCGAATGTACGGAACCCTTCGTGCGCGAGTCAAAGTCGCACTTTACTGAATTTTTTAATATTAAAGGAATTAAATGAAACTAAGTTTTTTCTTATTTCGTTTTTGCTTCGTTCACTTAACATATTTTATGTATTTTTTAAAGAACTAGATTGGTACAAGGAATTAGAAAAATCCTAAATTATGATTCCAGGGTTGGAAAACTTACACTTTTTGTGTTATGTAAAATTAAATAGGTCTAAAAATTTTTTTCTTTTTCTTTATAAATTGAATATATTTATGCTTCTGAAAGAAAAGTTTGGCGTATAAAATTTGAAAAATGAAAATTACAGCTCCAAAGATGGAAACTTTAAAAAAATGATAAATTTTTTCACAAAACAAATATGTATGTATGTGTCTGTATACTATATATATGTACGTACGTTGGTAAAGGGTATATAAGATTCGGCACAGCCGAATATAGCACTCTTACTTGTTAGTTTTGGCGTTCTTTTTGTTTTGGTGATTTTTTTGGGTTTTTAATTTTTTTTTTAAGTTTTTGGTGACCTCTTTACTTATGGTGATTTTTTGCATTTAAGCGATTTTTGGTAATATGTACTTTTAATATAAGTTCTTTTTTCATTTTTGCGATTTTTCATTTCGGCATATTTTTAATTTTGCGAATTATTAGTTTAAGCGTTTTTTATGATTTTTTTATTTTCAGCGATTTTTTAGTTTTGGCGTTTTTTCGTTTTGGTGAGTTTTTTCGGTTTTTGCAATTTTTTTTTAGTGTTTGGCGACCTTTTTACTTATGGTGATTTGTTGTATTTGAGCGATTTTTGATGATATTTTTCATTTAAGTGCTTTTTTTAATTTTGGCGATTTTTTATTTAGGCATATTTTTAATTTTGCGATTTTTTAGTTTAAGCGTTTTTTTACGATTTTTTTTTGATTTTTTCTAGTTCTAGCGTTTTTTTTAGTTTTGGCGTTTTTTTCGTTTTGGTGATTTTTTCGGGTTTTGCGATTTTTTTTTAGTTTTTGGCGACCTCTTTACTTATGGTGATTTTTTTGCATTTGAGCGATTTTTGGTGATATTTATCATTTAAGTGCTTTTTGCACCTAAGCGATTTTTGGTGATATTTTTAATATAAGTTTTTTGTTTTATTTTGGCGATTTTTCATTTCGGCATATTTTTAATTTTGCGAATTAATAGTTTTAGCGTTTTTTTAAGATTTTTTTTTGGATTTTGTTTAGTTTTGACGTTTTTTTCGGTTTTTGCGAGTTATTTTTAGTTTTTGGCAACCTCTTTACTTAAGGTGATTTTTTGCATTTGAAATTTTGCGATTCTTTAGTTTAAGAGTTTTTGAAAGTTTCAAGAGTTTCCATTATACAGCAAGTTATCATTACTTGCATTAACTAATAGAATACCCTATAATTTTGATTTTTCTTCTTCTTAATTTCAGTGCTTATTGCTGTAGCCTGCATAACAATACTTTGACTTTAAAAACTTCAAGTGCCTATATATAATTGTCTCTATATTACATTAGGATTTCAGCATGATTCGTGGGTCGCTTTAGAACACCCTTTAATTTTTAACTGTTGTATAATTTTTGTAGTAGCGGCCAAAGTATTGCATATTGTGTGAAAATTTCACGTCCTTACCTTATCGAAAAAACACTCTATGACAGATAGAGAGACGGACGTATGGACTTTGTTGCGAAAACAATAGCGGCCTGTCCCACGATGTCAGCAGAAATCGTTCTATACTTATATTGAAAACAACAACAAGTTTTCTAATGCTATTGTTGTTTGCAATAGACGTTGCCGTTCGAACGTTTGCTGGTGACATCGTGGGACAGGCCTTAGGGTTCCTTTCCAGCTTTAGTGTACGGAACTCTAAAACCATGTTGATTATTGAGTTCTTATTTCAACTATCATATATAAGTTGAACTTCTCATTTGTTTCAGAAATTTTTGGTGTAAAGGTTCCTGATTATCTGCACTAGGAGCAGTGAAATGCTTACAGCAACTAGCTAAGCACTCCAATAAGCAATTTGATGGCGTTTTTTAAGAAACAGTTAGTATTTTAGCGAAAAGGTCAAATATTAATTTTTGTATGCAATAAAAATATTAAAAATTAATGCGTATAAAAAAAATATGCAAAAAAAAAAATACAAAATATTGAAATAGGTTTTATCTCCACTTAAAACTTTGTTAAGATGCTGCTTGTAATAAGACAAAAAAAAATCACCGTAAAAGTATCACAAAGTAATTGAAGTAATGACGTATGCGGCACGTAAAGAAAACAGAAAAATTATCATTTTAAGAGGCTGTAAAATGAAACGATAAATGAATGAGACAATGATGATGGCATATTGTACTTGTACTTGTAAAAAGTCCTTATGGCGAATGTATGTATGCACATATTTCCCAAGTGCTCCAGCAACAAATTGTCAACCTCCAAAAGCTTTATATAGACGTTGACATTGTTGTTCAAGATAGAGTGTTAAATTTATAGTGTCTCAATTGTTGATGGCATATTTTAAAATTGAGTTTTGTTTTTTTATTCTTCCTTTTTTTCTACATTTCCTCTTATCATTTCTACTGTCATTCAGTTTCTATCAGCTAAAAGGAAATAAAAAAAAATCTTTGCGAAGGCAAGAAAATATATAAGAAAAAAAAACTAATGATAACTACAACAAAGGCCATTGAATATGGTTGACTACAGCAAAAAAAAAACAACAACTGGAGTTTTCCTAAATGAACTTATGACATTGTTGTTGACTTAAATAACTAAACGTTCTTGGTTGGCATTAAAGAAATACATACATACATGCATACATACTCGTACTTATGTATATACACACACAGATACAAGCACGTTATTGTCCTTGAGCCTTAATGAGTATTTGTAGTGTTGCGTTCGAGTGAAACTGATACTTGATAATAATCAAAAGATATGCGAAAGCTGCTTTCGCATAAGTATTATGTGGATCATCTCGTTTTATGTTTTTCTTAGAATTTTTAAGTGTTTTTCTTTTTTCTTTAAATTTCATTGTGCACTACTTTGCATGAACCTTTTTGCTTTATACAATATATTTTAACTTGAGTTTTGTTGTTTCAATGAATTACGAGGTCGAGTGGATCATCAAACGTATGATTATTTAAAAGCCACCAGGGCAATGGAGTAGAATTTGTCAGCAAACAGGAGTGCAGATTTTGTATAATAAAAATTTTTTTTTGTAACTAAAAGATATTTTTATGGCAACACTACTAATTAGGGCTTAAACCCTCCACCACCAATCCTCTTTCCAACCACTCTTAAAATTTTAGTTAAGTAATGTGTTCAGTACTTTTATATTACATCTTGTGGGCAATATTTTTGTGCAACATTTTAATACTCTAGATCTTTTTCTAATGGGTGTTTTTTAGGGTTCGCTACGATGTCCGTCTGTCCATCTGCCCGTCTGCCCGTCGGTCTGTCTGTCACAGGCTGTTTGCTACAGAACCGTAGGAGCTACGGATCGTAAAACTTTGGTTGCTGCAACAACAAACATATGACAATTAAAAATTACACTGTTGAAATCCAGAAAATTTTATACAGACACTTGAAATTTTCAAAGTTGGTGTATGCTTAAGCAGACTACACCAATTAAAGAATAAAATTAAAGGATATTCTATCAATCAATGTAATTTTGACTATGTAATTTTAATATTTTGCTGCATTTTGGAAACCATAAGAGCCACACTCTTGAAATTTTCAAAAACGCTTAAACTAAAAATTCCCAAAATTCAAAAAATGCCGAATTGAAAAATCGCCAAAATGAAAAATACAGCTTAAATGAAAAATATTACAAAATAAATCGCTAGAATGCAAAAAAAAACAAAAAAAAAAACTAAAACTAAAAGTAAAAAGGTCACGACAAAAACTAAAATAATCGCCAAAAACAAAAAAAAAAAAAAAAAAAAAGACAAAACGAAAAAACTAAAAAATCGCTAAAATTAAATAAATTCAGTTAAGTGCGACTTTGACTCTCGCACGAAGTCTTCCGTACGTTGGACTTTGAGCATTTTTTAATACTGCGTTCATTTAAGTTTTTGACGTTTTTTCAGCTGAAATAATATTTTTTGTTTATTTTTCGCTTTTTTCTCGTTTTGGCGATTTTTTTTCATTTTGGCGATTTATTTCATTTTGGCGATTTTTTTTTCATTTTGACGATTTTTTTTCATTTTGGCGATTTTTTCATTTTGGCGATTTTTTCATTTTGGCGATTTTTAAATTTTGGCTATTTTTCCGTTTTTTCGCGATTTACTTTCGTTTTAGAAATTTTTTTTTAATATGGTGCTTTTTTTCGTTTTGGCGTTTTGTTTTTGTTTTGGCGATTTTTTTTGGTTTGGCGATTTTATAATTTTGACATTTTTTTGTTTTACCGTTTTTGAAAATTTCAAGAAGTTTGGTCTTACGGTTTCCAAGATATAGCAAGTTGTCAAAATTACATAGTCAAAATTACATTAACTGATGGTACACCCTTTAATTAAAATTTTTTAAAATTTTAGTGTTAATTGTTGGAGTATATGTATATTACATGGGATTTTAAAATTTTTCGTTGCTCGCTTTGGAACACCCTTTAATTTCCAACTCTCATGTATTTGTTGTTGTAGCGGCCAAAGGTCTACACACTGTGTTCAAATTTCAGGCCGTAGCTCTTACGGTTCTCGAGAAAATAGCCTATGACAGACGGACGGACAGAAGGACAGGCGGACAGAAAGACAGACGGACAGACGGACAGCGTAGCGAAAACAATAAGGTTTCTTTTCACCTTTGGTGTACGAAACCCTAAAAACGCCAAAAACCGAAAAACAAAAAAACAAAAAACGCCAAAACTAAAAAATCGTTAATACTAAAAATCGCAGAAAAAACAAAAAATAATCGCCAAAACTATAAATAAGCACCAAAAGCAAAAAATCGCTGAAATTAAAAATCGTCAAAAATAGAAGAAAATCGCCGAAATGAAAAAAACGCCAAAAATAAAACATCGCCAATACTTTGTCGGGTGGTTATTGGTTTGCCGCAATAATAAGGTATTTTTAATATACTGTGCGGCAAACCAGTAACTAACCGACGACTAAAAACACTAAAACCGAAAAAATCGGTAAAAAAGAAACAAGCGCCGTACGTGCGAGAGTCAGATTGGAACTTTACTAAATTTATTAATCCACGATTAAGCCAAATGAAAAGGTCTAAAAGTGAAGTATTTAAAAACTGTCACGTGTGAGAATGCGTGAGCGTGAGAGTGTTATCTTTTTTGCTTTAATACAAAATGAACAACACAGAAAATATCTATTTTTAAAATTCTGCAAATATTTTGATTTAATGCCACTTTATCACGTGTTTTGTGTGTGATTTCAAATAACGTGATTGATAGTCGTAAGGGTTTTTGTAATAAAAATTTGTTTATACGTACAAAAATTTAAAATAATATCGAAGGTGAGTGTAATATTAATATGACTCAAAAGTTGTTACGCGTGAGTGAGAAAATTTTTTCTTCGTGGGACAAAGTGATAACAAATTTAAGAAACTTTAGAGAGAAGATTTTAAAGGTTGATTGCAAAAAAACATTTCAATTGCTCTTGCCCTTTGGCTGTAATTAATTATGGCCACAAAATTGGTATAATTTGCTATAGTGCATTGTAGACGTGAGCGTGAGTGAGAAAATTTTTTCTTCGTAAGACAAATTGTTAACAAATTTAAGAACCTTAAGAGAGAAGTTTTCAAAGTTTGATTGCAAAAAAAAATTTCAATTGCTCTTGCACTTTGGCTGTTTTTAATTATGGCCTCAAAATGGGTAAAATTTGCTATAGTGCATCGTATAGAGTCCGGCAACAAGCCCCTTCATATAGCCTTCAACAGTTTCGGTGGAACAGCCTTACACCCAAAGCCTTCGATTTTTATACCTATGTCCCTTTCTATTTCTTCTTTCCCCCTGTTTTTATTGATATTAAATTGGTTAGCAAAAAATTTTAGCAGCTTTCACACAAAAATTTGCAATAAATAGTTTCTTTGCTCACCGAAGGTCCAAAGGAAGTTAAGAAAGTCGGCGCATGAATATCAGCCGCATATAAATCTTCCAGCGGCACTTCTCTCAAGCAATCAACAATCTGCTCATGATGCTTATTCAAGTCATCGGGTATCGAGCAGTTCACCTCCTTGGCCAGCTTAACAGCAAACGAGACGGGATCCTCCACCAAAGCCCACGAAGAATAAGCCGAACCGGACATTAAAATTGTCCTTTGGAAAAGGCCGCGCACCATTGTGGGCGTAGACATCAAATAGTTTATGCATGCCGCCCCCGTGCCATGGCCAGCTAAAGTCACGGCATTGGGATCTCCACCAAATTTCTGTATATTCTGTTGAATCCAATGCAAGGCCGCTATTTGATCCATTAAACCGTAATTGGCAACACGTGCATGTTGTTGTGGACTTGGATTGGCATTCAGGAATCCTGTTGGGTATAAATAAGAATATAAATCGTTTAAAAGGCACACTTACTATAGTTATTAAGCTCATAAATAATGGTGAAAGCGGCACAAGCACCCCTGCTGTTTGTTACACAAACTGTTTGTATATTTTTTCTTGCAGCTTTTGCTTCCAAATGCAATAATTTATTACAAATTTGCTATTTTTTTTCTGTTTTGTTATATTTGTTCTTCATTGTTGTTACACTTACCCAGAATACCTAAACGGTAATTAAGAGTTACTACCACAACTTCGCCATAGCTGGCTAATACACTTCCATCGTAGGGATTACCGCTGCTCCATTCAAACGATTCACCGTGTACAAATACAATAACTGGTAATTTTTTCTCACTTGCTGCGGCTGTAAATAAAGAAAAAGGAACAATAAAAGAATGCATATAAAGTTGTTCATAACAGACTAAAGGGACAATTAATAAAGTTATAGTTTATGTGCAGAGAATAAAAAAAAACAAGTAAGAGTGCTATATTCGGCTGTGCCGAATCTTATATACCCTTTACCAACGTACGTACATATATATAGTATACAGACACATACATACATATTTGTTTTGTGAAAAAATTTATCATTTTTTTAAAGTTTCCATCTTTGGAGCTGTAATTTTCATTTTTCAAATTTTATACGCCAAACTTTTCTTTCAGAAGCATAAATATATTCAATTTATAAAGAAAAAGAAAAAAATTTTTAGACCTATTTAATTTTACATAACACAAAAAGTGTAAGTTTTCCAACCCTGGAATCATAATTTAGGATTTTTCTAATTCCTTGTACCAATCTAGTTCTTTAAAAAATACATAAAATATGTTAAGTGAACGAAGCAAAAACGAAATAAGAAAAAACTTAGTTTCATTTAATTCCTTTAATATTAAAAAATTCAGTAAAGTGCGACTTTGACTCGCGCACGAAGGGTTCCGTACATTCGGTTCTGAGCACTTTTTAATGTGGCTTTTTTGCTTTTTTGAAGTTTTTTTCAGTTTAAAAGATTTTTTCAGTTTTGTCGCTTTTTTCTCATTTTGGCGATTTTTTCTGTTTTTCTCGGTTTTTTTCATTTTGGCGATTTTTTCTGTTTTTGGGGCTTATTTTCATTTTGAAGATTTTTTTCATTTTGGCGATTCTTTTTCCATTTTGGCGATTTTTTCCTATTTTGGGGGTTTTTTCATTTTGGCGATTTTTTTTTCATTTTGGCGATTTTTTTCCTGTTTTTGGGCTTTTTTTTTTCATTTTGGCGATTTTTTTCTGTTGTTTGGGGTTTTTTTCGTTTTGGCGATTTTTTTTCCATTCTGGCGATTTTTTTTCATCTTGGCGATTTTTTTCTGTTTTGGGGTTTTTTTTATTTTGGAGATTTTTTTCTGTGTTTTAAGGTTTTTTGTCGTTTTGGCGATTTTTTTTCATTTTGGCGATTTTTTTTTCATTTTGGCGTTTTTTTTTCATTTTGGCGATTTTTTCCTGTTCTGGGCTTTTTTTCATTTTGGCGATTTTTTTCTGTTTTTCTCGGTTTTTTTCATTTTGGCGATTTTTTTTCATTTTGGCGATTTTTTTTTATTTTGGCGATTTTTTTTATTTTGGCGATTTTTTTCTGTTTTTGGGGCTTTTTTTTCATTTTGGAGATTTTTTTCATTTTGGCGATTTTTTTCATTTTGGCGATTTTTGCCTGTTTTGGGGTTTTTTCATTTTGGCTATTTTTTTCTGATTTTGGGGCTTTTTTTTCATTTTGGATTTTTTCTGTTTTTGTGGGGTTTTTTTCGTTTTGGCGATTTTTTTTAATTTTGGCGATTTTTTTCTGTTTTTGGGGGTTTATTTTCATTTTGGAGTTTTTTTTTCAATTTGGCGACTTTTTTGTCATTTTGGCGTTTTTTTTTCATTTTGGCGATTTTTTTTCTGGTTTTGGCGCTTTTTTTCATTTTGGAGATTTTTTTTCATTTTGGCAATTTTTTCCTGTTTTTTGGGTTTTTTTCATTTTGCGATTTTTTTCTGTTTTTGGTGTTTTTTTTTTCATTTTGGATTTTTTTCTGTTTTTGTGGGGTTTTTTTCGTTTTGGCGATTTTTTTTCATTTTGACGATTTTTTTTCATTTTAGCAATTTTTCCGGTTATTCGCCATTTATTTTAGTCTTAGACATTTTTTTGTAATTTGGTGCTTTTTTTCGCTTTGGCGATTTTTTTGTTTTTGGCGATTTTTTTCGGTTTGGCGATTTTATAATTTTTTGATTTTTTAGTTTTACCGTTTTTGAAAATTTCAAGAGTTTTGCTCTCACGGTTTCCAAGATACAGCAAGTTGTCAAAATTGCATAGTCAAAATTGCATTAACTGATGGAACACCCTTTAATTTAAATTTTTTGAAATTTTAGTGTTAATTTTTGTAGTCTGTATAAAAATACACTAACCTTACAAATTTCAAGTGTATATACATACATACATACATACAATTGTATGTATATTACATGGGATTTTAAAATTTTTCGTTGCTCGTTTTGGAACACCCTTTAATTTCCAATTTTCATATATTTGTTGTTGTAGCGGCCAAAGGTCTACACACTGTGTCCAAATTTCAGGTCTGTACCTCTTACGGTTCTCGAGAAAATACTAATATAGTTTTAGACATAGTTAATTTTACATAACACAAAAAGTTAAAGTTTTCCAACCCTGGAAACGTTTTTTTAATTTTTTTATATTTTTTTAATTTAAAATACCAGTTGTAATCGTACTGATGTGTAAAATAAGTTCATTTATTAAAAAAAATAAAAATTTGTTTTTGGTAGTTACTTTTATATGGCAAAATGAAGTTTAAGTTTTCCAGCTCTGCAATCGTCTGCCCGATTTTGCTGAATTTCAATACCAATCTATTTTGGAAAATTTCTGACACACCAGTCCAAGAACGAAGTCTCTAGCTTTTCTGGGAGCTTCGGAAAACCGATTTCACGTACAGACAGACGGACAGACGGACAGACGGACAGACGGACAGACGGACAGACGGACAGACGGACAGACGGACAGACGGACAGACGGACATCGCTTATTCGTCTTCCCTATGCATAAGGATCCAGAATATATATATTTTATGGGTCGCTTATTGATATTATAGAAATTACAAACGGAATGACAAACCTATATATACCCTTTTACCATTTTTGTTGGTAAAGGGTATAATAAATAAAATCAGCTTAAAATGTCTTAATTTAATAGCCAGGACTGTCGGAATTTTTACTCACGTATATTACTTATTCTAATTGTAGTGGGTTTAGATTTGAGAAAATTCGAGTATTTACGAGATTGAGAGCAAAATCTAGCAGATTTCGAGTAGACTTCCCATAAAATCTAGTGGAACTAAATAATGCAATTATAGCTTTCTTTTTTCCAAAATATAAACCAAAGTATTTTAAAAGGTGTGTGAATTAGCTGTAGGGCATGTGTTTGTTTGCTTGTAGTCTAGGAAAAATGTCAGCAAAAAAAAATTGATGTAAACGTTATAGATTTTGATACAGATTTTAATTAAAATCCGCTAGATTTCGTACAAGGCTAAATGCCCTTTAAAAAATTATGTGTGTAGACGCGAATGAGAGTTTTAATAAGAATTAAGGAAAGAGACTTTTCCCTAAATCTGGCAACACTGCTTGCTCTATGATAAAACATTGTCGGCCTGTCCCACGATGTCACCAGAAATCTTTTAATCGCATAGTTATATTGGAAACAACAAAAAATTTTCTTATGTCATGGGACAGACCGTGGAATTTGAATCAGAGAACTGCAAGAGTGCGAATTTTAGTGACACTAACACTATGTTCACCCTTATGTTCTCAAGCGCGTTTAAACTAAACCATTCATATTATATTTCAGATGTTTAAGGTTGACGTTTTATCGTTAAACTATTGTGTTTGTGTAAGAAATTTCGAAAAATTCTGTTTTTATTTGTTGTATTACTTTCAAGCAATATATAAGTTTACAAATATTTTAATATTTTTTAAGCAATTACTTGTGTATTAAATAATTTTTTCCACGTGCCACCATTCAATAACAATACAAAGTTGCCAGCATTACCAAAAACGTGCTGAAAATGCTGTATTTACGTGTTTAAATCTAAAAATTTGTTTTTAAGATGTTTAAGAAAACAAGTCAATGTATGGCAAAACATATCAAAATCGTCCTGTTTAAGCTCTTAAATACGATTTAGAGCTTAAATACGTAGGTGTCAAATCATCAGCACATTATTTTCTTGTAGTGTTTAAGGCACTCGGGTATGAAAAATATTAATTTACTCAAACAACGTCATAATTAAAAAAAAAAAAACAGATAGCCAGTACACGAGTTTATTGTTTTCAATTTACACACAACTTAATAGCAAAAAAAAAATTATTTTGCTTCTAAGAGTTGAGTAAACAATATATTTGTATGAAATTTGTACACAATATAATATTCCATTTTTTGACTTAAGACGTTGTTTGAGTAAATGAGTGATATGTGCCCTTCATTATGAAGGTGGTCTAAATTATATATTCCTAGTGCTGAGATATTTAGTAGATTACATATCGACGGTGCCATTCCAAAACATGCTAAGTAGACATAGCATGTTGTGCTGCATGCATGCATTTCTGAAACAGTGCCTACTAAATACCTCATAAAATAGAACAAAATTAATGAGAAATCTCTATGGGTTTTTTTCAACAAGGAAATCTTATTAATTTCATAGAGAAAACCTTTTTGAAAAAATTAAGAAGAAATCTTGTAGTTTTTATGAGGTTATCTTATTGATTTTTTCAATAAAAAAATAAAAAAAATTGCGTCTTTATTCTCTGTACTTATGTTTTTTCATTTAAATTCTATACCATATACATATGTATGAATGTACTACATACATATGTTGTAGATGTTATTTATTTATATATACATACATACACATTATGTTATATTCTTAACTAACTTACTCACCAAGTATTGAACCAGCAAACTTCTACCTGATAGACAAGCACTCTACCCAATATGCTAACAAGCAGCCTGAATAACCATTGAAATTATTGTCTCTATGTCTATTTATAGATATGAAATAACAAGACAGCTCATAAAATCAAAAAGATTTCCTTATTAAAAAAAATCAATAAGATGCTTTACACATAATCATATAGGAACCTACTAAAATCAAGAAGAAAACCTTATTGAAAAAATCAATAAGATAGCCTAATAAAATCAAAAAGAAAACCTTTTTAAAAAAATTAATAAGGCATCCTAATAAAATCAATAAGAAATTCCTATAGTTTACAATTTATAAGAAACCCTAATAGAATCAAGAAGTTTTTCTCTATGGATTGTTTTCTTGGTGCAAAAAATAACGGAAATTGAGTAAAAAAAGTTGTGAATAATAAGATTTCTTCTTGATATTATGTGGTTCTCTTCTTGATAAAATTAATAAGATTTACCACATAAAAACAATAAGGAATATCTATGACAAAATCTTCGCTTCTTTCTGCTGGGATACCCCTTAGCCTAAAAACGTTTCATAGAGAAAATCTTATTGATTCTATGAGGCAGTTTTTTCTCTGTGAAGATTTTTCTCATCTAGGTTGTCAAATGTTTTGTAAACCCAAACGCACACGTGCATACATGCAAAACACAACTGACGAGAATTTTAGCCTATAAACGACAAAAGAAAATTAATCAGAAGCATATTTCAAAACAAAAATTAAATTTTTCCAAAGAAAAATTAATAAAAATTTACATTTAACTGCCTTTTTCATGTTTCATTAGATTAAAAAAAAGCGCTTTTGTGAGCAAAAATGTAGTACTCCAAACCGGGAACTCGCCATACAAAAATCAGCAGCGATATCAGCAGGTTTGTCAGCGCTACTTTTATTCTCTAATAGTAGAAACCTGCTTTATTTGAAGCAAAATTTTTGCAGGGATGCTATATGTACTTAGATGAGCACTGTAGGTGAGAAAGGACCACCAGAAAGATTCTGAGTCTACTTAGAGGACTAGGTAATAGATTTATGTACAACAAATTTATAAAGTTCAAATAAACTAAAAAAATTCTATTGCAATTATTAAATGATTTCTAAATCTCTCAAGTTTTTATCTCATAACATTCCCGGGATGTCATCAATAAACTTTGATGGCTTTTATCTCAGAACTTGCTTTTTTTGACTTAACATATTTTAGAATGGAGGAATCGATATGATCAAATCAAAAATTATTTTTGTATCATGCAACATTTTAATTAAGAGTCTAGTCCATGGTCGGGCGTTTCTTTGCACAATTGTGCTGAGAGAATTCACACGTACTCTTACCCTCTTTAATTTAGTCATCGAGTTAGTTTATTGCAAGAATATTTGTCGAGCAAACATACGTGTTGTATTTCAAATTGATGATGAGCGAAATAGTTTATTATAAATAATGGATTTGGTAACATATAATGCCTTTTACGTTATCAAAGATTTAAGGAAAAATGGGAATATGTATGTTATTAAAATACGTTATAATGATTTTCATAACTATATTCATAAGTTTAATGGTAGGGAAAGAGAAAAATTTTAAATAAAAATACAAATATTTATTTGAAAAAAAAATGCAAAATAGTTGCTATCAGTGGACCATACCAAAAAAAGTTTCTAAAAATTTTTTACAATTGACTGTTTGCTTAGAAAATGAATTATTTTCAATTGATATTTAAACTGTGTGGTTTTGAGCTTGTTGGGTAGCTCGCAAACTCAATACATTGACAGTTCACCAATACATTCACAGTGCCCACCAATGGTCTAGTCTCGATTAATATAAATTTATTTAAAATTCATTAAATATTTTCAAACAAAAATGCATATGAATTAGGCCACTTTCATAAATAAAAGCACATATGGTACTCACATGGTTTCGATGCACTAAGGCCGATCTCTGATTTGAATATTCAATGAAGACATCTTAGAATAAATTTATTGCATACTTTTTGGGTTTAGATATAAAAACGTATTAAATTTTTTTAAAGAAGAGCTTCATGAGCATTTGTACAAGTAAATTGGAAAAAAATTAAATTTTTGTGAACTGGAATTATATATATACACATACATATCGCTCATTTATACTGACATAACTCCAAAAATTAGTTTTTTGAGTTAATAATGCAGAACAATGGGGTATTTTGTATTTTATGTTGTGTAAAAATTTCAAACAAATAGCTTGTACCATCATCACCTTCTGAGAGAAGAATATTTTTTCATGTCTTCATTGAGTTGCATGCAAATTGAAAACTTAAAACGCATTTTCTGCCAAACTGGTTTTTTTGAGTTGTGACACTATTGAAGTAAATGAGCGATATGTACATACATATGTGATTTATCATTTTAATGATAAGACTAGCATGCTTTTTATTACACTATTACATGAGTATATGTAAGGTAATCAGAAAATGACTGTACAAAATATGATTTATTAATTTTGGAACCGTAAGTGATTTGAAATTCTAAGCATTCAGCAACCACATTGTTTCAATTGCTAAATATGTACTGCAAACAAACAAAAATATCGTACGTTTAAATGTCTCATTGCATTGACTATTTATTGTACAACCAAAACTGAATACGAATACAAAAAAAATTAGGAAATAAAAATTCATGACTGTATGCCAGTAAACGCGCTTTTAAGCACCATTAAGTATAGCCGTTAGCCAAAGTATAGCCATTTGCGCTCAAAACAGGCTGTAAGTAAGTGTGTATCTTGCAAAGAAAAAAAGAAAAACCAAATTTGAAGAAAGTGAAACAAATGCTTTTTTTAATGCCCAGCAATGAAGGAACTGAAGAAAACAGAATATAAAATAAAAGCTGGGGGATAATATTAAAGAATATTTTTTTGCCTTTCTAAGCTCATTCTCCTTCTTTTTTTCAGCCCAAAGAAAATAAGAAATAAAAAAGTAAAAAAATGTTATTTTAAAAAACTGATTTAAAGATAAGCCGCTTGCTTGCCTGCTTGCTTGCTTTTTCTTTTTGTGCTTTACCAATCAGGTAAATGTTATTCCATTTAAGACCGTGTAATGGAATTTTAGAAGCATTTTTATGTTTTGGCATGTTAGTATGTTCATTTGCGTATGAAGGCGCTTAAAAGTATTAATCTTTAGCTTATTTGCTTTAATCCAGTTGCAATGTTGTTTGCTGCTGGTATTTTTAATACTTTGTTGTTGGGATTTTATTTCATGTTCTATTTTTAAATTTTTACGCTTTTTTTCATTTGAATACCTGCATGATTGTTGCTGGGAGAGTAAAGTGTGATTAATTTTAATTAATTTTATTCAAATATTAATCAAATAAAGAGCACACACACACACACACACATAAATACACACCAAAACATTACCTTGTGTCAAATGCAGCAGATTATGTTGGCTCAGTTGGAAGGGAAAATTGTTATAGAAACTAATAATAATGTTTATAAAATATGTTGGTGGCAGCCACCAGGAAATATAAATTGAAAAGAAACGACACCTTTAATCTGTTTTATTAATCAATTAAATATATTTACGTATACAAAATAGAAACCAGCAAAGGTAGTTAATCTACAAAAATCTCAGTTTTTTTATATCTTTCAGCACAAATGGTAAAGTGTATATCGTTACCTTGATAAAGAAAGGCCTTAACTCATTATTTTTTAGAATTCATGATCTTTGCATTTTTCTTTACATTAGATGTTCTTCTATTGAAATATACAAAGAAAAATAATGATCTAGGGCCTTTCTATATTAAGATAATGATATATGGGCTTGTCATTCCACAATATTAATATGCGATACATAAAAAATGTATATTCTAGGGCCTTATTGAATAGGGAAGACGAATAAGTAATGTCCGTCTGTCCGTCTGTCCGTCCGTCTATCTGTTCATGAAATCGGGTTTCTGAAGCTTACAGAAAAGCTAGAGGTTTAGGTCAGAAATATTTCAATAAATATTGAAAATCAGCATAATTAAGCCGACATTGTCAGAGATGGGAAACTTGTACTTTTTTTTTATCATATAGTGACGTGCTAAACAAATTTTTGTTTTCTTTTTGTTTATTAAACCCATTTTATATTTCAATCACGACCCTTTTCACAAATCTACAATTAAAAGGTAACAGGGACTTTAACGACAAGTCTTGTATGAAGAACCTTCAGTTAAAGCTCACATTAACTCTTAATAATCATACATTGTGGAAAGGGACGTTAGAATGAAATTGGTATTAAAAAATCAAAACAAATCAAAAAGCCGATTCCAGGGTTGGAAAATATTACATTTTTGTTTGTCAATTAAACCTATTTGATATTTTCGCAAGATTTAAATTGGTTTTAAATTACAAATAAAAATAAGAAAAAAGAACGACTCCAGGGCTAGAAGTTTTGAAGTTTTTTTTTTGGTATATAAAACTAACCTACTGAAACTTCTTTCCTTTTCTTTATAATTTAAATAAATTTTACATTTTAGGAAGAAACCGATTGGTCTAAGAAATCTAAAGAAATCGAAAAAGATGATTCCAGGGTTCGAAAATTTAAACTTTATTTGGTAGATAAAAGTAATAGTTCAAATTAATTTATTTTCTCTGCAAATTAATTAGAAAGAAATAAATGGGTTTAAAAAATCAGCAAAAACGAAAAACATAATTTCAGGGTTGGAAAACATAAACTTTTCTTTGGTAAAAAATTAACTAGTTCAAATTAAAATGTAAATGGAAAATCTAACCATTTTTTTTGTAATATATTAAAACTAAATTTTTTCTTTGTTAATTAAATTATTAAATTATTAAATAGAAAGAAACAAATAAGTACTACAAATCAGAAAAAAATCATTTATATGGTTCCAGGGTTCGAAAAGTAAAACTTTTTTGGTATATAAAAGTAACAAGTTCAAATTAATTAAATTTTTTTTCTCTGTAAATTAAATATATTTTATAAAAGAAAAATAGCGATTGGTAGTAAAAATTAGTAAAATAGAAAAACACAGCTCCAGAGATGGAAAATTTAAACTTTTTTTTCGTGTATAAAAATTAAAACTAATTTTTTTCTTTGTTAATTGTACATATTTTATATTCTAGAATTAAATAAATTAGTAGTAAAAATCAGAAAAATTATCAATATGGTTCCAGGGCTGCAAAATCGAAACTTTCTTGCTATATAAAAGTAATCTACTAAAAGTGTTTTTTTTTCTAAATAAATTAAATATATTTTTTAATTTACAAAGAAGTAGAATAACCTAAAAAGTTGATAGTAAGAATCAGAAATACAAAAAGATGTCTCCAGAGTTGGAAAATTTGCAGCCATTTTGATATATCAAAGTAAGTAACTAAACATGTGTTTTTTTTTGTTAATGAAGGATATTTTATATTTTAGAAACAAAGAAATTAG
Organism: Tachina lurida; assembly: GCA_944452675.1. Lineage (NCBI taxonomy): Eukaryota > Metazoa > Arthropoda > Insecta > Diptera > Tachinidae > Tachina > Tachina lurida. The sequence continues at coordinate 6,239,125 of OX101752.1, forward strand.
TGCTACAAATTAGAAAAATAAAAAAAACAGCTCCAGAGCTGGAAAATGTAATCTTTTTTTGGTACACAAAAGTAACTGGCTAAAGTTAATTTTGTTTGTTCATTAAACATTTTTATATTTCAGTAAGAATTAAGTTTGTATTCATACACGAAAAAAATTAAATAGTCGATTTCAGGGTTGGAAAATTTTAACTTTTTTTGGTATAGAAAAGTAACCTATTAAAATTATTTGTATCTGTATGTTTTAGAAAGAAATAGATTTGTATGAATGCACAAAAATATAAAATCTAAATGATGATTCCAGGGTTGGAAAATTTTAGTTTTTTTGCTATATAAAAGTAAGAAGTTCAAATTAGTTTTTCCATTTTCTCTATAGATTATTTATATTTATATTTTAGAAGGAAATAGTTTGATAAAAAAAATTTAAAAATAAAGAACACAGCTCCAGCGCTGGAAATTTTAGACTAAATAAATTTAATTTTTTATTTGTTAATTAAAGAAATTTTATATTTTAGAAAGAAATAGATTGGTAGTAAAAAGTTGAATAATTTAAAAGCATGATTTCAGGGTTGGAAAATTGTCACTTTTTTGATATACGAAAGTAACTAGGTCAAATTAACTTTTTTTTTATAAATTAAATAAATTTTATGTGTTAGAAAGAAAAAGAAAAACCACAACTCAAGAGCTGGAAAGTTTAAACTATACATAACTAATTTTTTCTATAATAATTAAAATTAATTAAAGATATTTTATATTTTAGAAAGATAAATCAGAAAGATCAATTAATTACACGATACAACTAAAAGAATGTGCAATATTGGCAATTCAGTGTTTGATTTGCGATTGTAAATTGTTTTGTAATATGAAGTTTTAATTCTCTTTTATATAAGAAAAAAAAAAAAATACCGGAGAATATGAAATCAATTAACTTAGTTGGTATGTAGGTACAATACTAGAATTATCCTTTTACAATTCTCAAATACGAGTATGTAAAAGCAAACTTCTAATGACCCACCTAAAACTCCGTTTCATGCCTTATAAGCAATATGCAGCACATCACAAATTCAATTACTAAAGTAACTACAGCAGATAATAATTCCAAAAGTAATTATAGTTCAATGCTTTGCTAACGATTTCGTACACTGAAAGTGCACTTGCTTGCTCTTTCAAATATTAAATTTTTCTTTTTTTTTTAAATTTCCTGCAACAAAATAAATTTCCAAAAAATGAAAGCGATTTACCATAAAACAAATCATGAAAGGCATTTATTTATACGTTTATTTAAAAAAAAATTTCCTTATAACTATTTTTCATGTGTTTGAATTTGTTTTCATTTTTTAAATTTGGCTTTTTAATCTACCGGATATTAAACTAGTTCATTTGGTTACATTTGACTTGAAGGCAATTTTAGATGATTTATTTCCTCTTTTTATCATTTATTTCCTTAAATAATTTCCTTTAAATATTAAAATACATGTATGCATATACATATTTATCCATGTATATCTTATATAAGAGTGTGTCCACATTTATGCGTTCAAAAACTTTGTTGGAATGTATTTTATACGTTATACATATTTTATACTTTTTATTTTTATTTAATAAAAATGGCTGCTCATTATTTTCATTTAGTTTAGTTTCCGTTTTGGTTGTCTTGGTTCTGCAAAGGCCCCTTGCAGATGCCATGCAGTCATTGTGTATAATTAACTCTAAATGTATGATTTAAATATGGAAAACATAAATTACGCCAGCATATATAATAACACTGTGCTACACACAAAAAAAAAACAATGTTCTGCACACTGCTTCATGTAAAGGGGCCTAAAACAAGATTAACGTGTATCAGCATCAGAGAACTGTATGAGTTCGATTCACTTTTGCTCTCCACTCACTTTTACAATGCTTTCGTTTTGTTTTTTAACACCAGTATGTATGTATTAATGATACTGCTTGCAGTGTTACCTCTCCAACAACTAACTGTCATTAACTCACTCTCTTTTTTTAAGTGCCATAAGTAAAAAATAAATAAAAATTCTTACTGCTGTTTGATTGTTTTGTATAGTAATAAAAAAGCTCACAAAAGCACGCTGACTAGATGAAGTCTTAAGTTAATAAAACATTGCGTATTAATTAATATTGTTTCCTGTATTAAAATAATTATAAATGAATGCCACTGCTAGCAATTTCTATTCATTCATATGATTCACTAAAGCAATGAATCAGTGTGATTAATTGAAAACTTCCTAAAATTCCTATTGAGAAATATGGTTTTATGGAATACTATAAAATAAAATATGAACCTTAGCTATTTTATTTTATAGTATTCCACAAAACTATATTTGACAGAAGGGGTTTTAGGAAGTTTTCAAACAATCATACTGATTCATTGCTTTAGTGAATCATATGAATGAATAGAAATGGCAAGCAGTGGCTTGCATTTATTAGCAACAGTCTCATTGATATGAATCATTTAATAGCATCCTTATTTTTTTTAATGTTAAGTGCTAGCTCAATATTCATTTTATGAATATGCAAAATTATGCCGTTTGATTCGTAGTCATGTAGATCTCTGATCGGTATTTTGACAGTTTACATCTGAAACTCATTTAATGGCCGATTTAAAAAGTTGAACTTTCGACTTAAGTATGTTTTGAGACCTATATAGTAGAATTTCACTACAAATATTTTCGCAGAATATTTCAACTACATACAAACCCGTTTTGAAGGCGATTTTCACTTAAAAAAATTAAAAAAATACTCATTCCCAGAAGAGTGAGACGGTTACTCTCTACAAATAAACTGTTGCCTGTAATGTTCTGAAGACACTTTATACCAAAAACCTAAGTATCACACGATTTTCTTTATTTATTTCCTATAGCCACCCCTACCTAGGTGGCAGTCAGAAACCCGGACTCACTTAGACCGTTTTGGCCCATTGTGATACCACGGAGACTCTGCTTATGCGGAGTCCCCACCGTCAAACCAACCAGAGCTCAATATAAAGCTATTAATACGTTGCAATTAAACACTAGCAACGTCAAAAAGTTCCCTGAACTCAAGAGCTCCCATTGAGGCCAATTTCTTTCGTGCAAGTCCAGGAAAGTGACAAAGAAAGTGTTCTACACTTTCCTCCTCATCGATATCCTGGCAGCTACGGCAAAAATCGTTGTATTAAGCCTTTAGCCTTTGAAATTTATTTACTATACAAGGGTTCAACTTTAAGTAGGCCGTAACATGAGTTTCAGAGTACATATATATTTTTTAGTGCCCTCTACAAGAATCAGTTGGCAGCATATTGTTAATTTGAAAAAAAAAAATCATTTTGCTGTACAGTGTAATTACTTTGTATTGGGGATAAACGTTTTCCCCTCCTATACCACCAAGATTTTGTTGGAACATGCAGTTTTTTGTAAAATATATCCTTATAAAATTAAGTGTGAGGGTGGTCACTATTGTAGTTGTGATCCCACTGTGCAATGTGTCGAAATATTGTTACAAACTTGTTTAAGAAATAAATGAATTTCCGCCCTAGAGAGGAGGGAAAAGCTCTCTTTTTATAACTGCATATTTCAACTATAACTAGAGTTGATGGTAAAAAATTGAATTATTAAATTAAAAAGCCATTGTCTAGACTTTTATTTTATCTCATTTGTAGTTTTAAATTAAATTGATAAATTTTTTATCTTAACTATTTCCCGATGGAATGAATAAACCGTGTTACACAGTTTTAATTTCAAAAAATAACTTCAAAAATAAAAACTTTAACTTTTTCAACTTAAATTTCTTTAGTAATGAAAATAAAATAATTCCATTTTACTCTAAATCAATGGTGCCCAAACCCTATGCCTTGGTGCCCATTTGTTTTTGTAAATGCTCTTAACTATAGATTGTGTGTTTCAATACTCACAGCATACACTCAGCACTAGCAATACGAAATACACATACACACACGCAGCACTCAGAACTACCCAGCGGTAAAACTCAGAAGACCTTCTTGGTGAAGGCCTTATTAAAGGACTCTTTCGCATAAAAGATACGATACACATTCCATACTCTCTTCTATGAGAAAGAGTAACATGTTATGTTTGGTTTTTTATTAAATATTGGTGTTTGCTCTTCCATAAGGAACTTTTGGGCACCCCTGCTCCAAATAGTCTATTAATGTGCAAGTGAGTATGTGTGCAGGCGCTTTGTTGAGCCAGGGCCAGTGTATCGATTTACTTATTGGCCTTAATGATCATTATGCCGAAGTCTGGCATTGAACTCCTCTAGAAGCGATGAGACACTTACACACACACACACACACACACAAAATCCCAAACATAATAATCAAAGCAGGAAAAAGCCTGCCCTGTAGTAGCTGTAAATGTTCATTGATTCAAATGGACTGCGTTGTCGTTTGTGAACGACGAAATAGTTAAAATGATGTGGTTTCCAGTTGATTTGATGACAACAGCTGAGCTGAGCGGTGACAACATTAACAAATGAAAGCACAGCCTTTTAGACAAAATGGTAATTTTGATTGGACGGTAACTTAGAAGTGATTGACACTCTCACATTTGCTCGCACACATACATATTTATTTAGTCATTCACTGACGCACTAATGCACTAAATTAAAAATTACCACATGTTTTGCATGGGATGTGTGTGTGTGTGTGTGTATGTGCGTGTGTGTGTGTTTGTGTGTGTGAATATTAAATAGGAAATTACTGCAAATATATGTGCATACATTTTAATATTTTTTGTTGCTAATTCCGCAAAGAGCAGTCCTGATATATTTGTATGTGTATGTGGTGTGTGTGTGTCCTTGTGTGCGTGTTTTTTTTTGTTATCAGGGGCGCCATTGAAGTGAAAACTCCGCTGTGTGTTTTTTTATTGTTGAAACATTTTCCTTAATTAGTGCTTTTATTGTCGTTAACAGTATGTTAGATTAATTATGTGCTTTTTTTAATTTTTTAAATTTTTTTGTAACACGAATTTTATTTAAATATTTTATTGCTTTAAACACAAAAATGACACTGGCAATAAAAATAAATTGTTTGTTTTTTTTTACAACAACAAAGCGTTAAGCGTTATTAAGTGGCTGTGAAATGGTTTATCTACTTTGATATAAATTAAATATTGTGAATGTGTATTTTTTAACAAGTAAAAACTTAAACTACTGCACAGTGGGACACTAGGGAGTAACATATGTAGTTCCTCGCCTCTTATTTACTTTAGAAAGTTTGATTTTACTATTTATATAGAAATGTGGTTAAATTCGGTGTGACGGGTGTGACTTTGCCAGACACTGGAGATGAATGAAGTTCCTCTCCTCCTATTTAACTTAAAAAATTTTCTTTTAATGTTAATAAAGAGTTATAAGAGCTTATTTCATTGTGACGGGTGGTGGCCGTGATAATCACAATTTTTGTTATAATCGAAATGTATAAAATTTAAAATTATGTAGAAATATTTAATTTCAGTGTGACGGGTGTGACCATTATTACTCATATTTTGTTTTGCTATAATTTAAAAATAAAAAATTTATAATTTAAAAAAAGGAAGCGGTTCCTGGTGAACGCTCAACACTAATAATAATTTCTTCGCGTCCTATTTACCTTTGAAAGTTTTCTTTTAATGTTTATAAAGAGTTATAAGAGCTAATTTCATTGTGACCATAATAACCACATTTGCTATAACTTATTCCCCATGTTTATAAAAAAATAAAATGTATTTAAAATCCATTTTAAGAATATTTTGCATAAAAATTTTTAAATTAAATACAATTCAAACTCATTTTAAATTTTATTAATACATATATAAATAAATTTTATTAATATACTAGTTGAGCCCTGCAAACGTTATTATTTTTAAACTACAAATTACTGCACACAATGGTCACTTGTTGTGTCAAAAATAAAACGAAACCTGTGTTGAAAATTTCAGCTCCATAGCTCTTATATTTCCAGAGAACATGCCTTAGGAGCAAACACACACTACTGTTTTATATACATATATAGATGAATATATCGCTACCTTAATATAGAAAGGCCCTAACTCATTATTTTTCTTTTAAAATCGATTCTTTTTATATTGCGATAGAAAGAAGAACATCTTATGTATCGAAAAATGCAAAATGTAGATTTAAAACAAACAATAATTTAGTTAATATAGAAAGGCCCTAACTCATTATTTTTTTTAAATTGAGATTTTTGCATTTTTCGATACATTAGATGTTCTTCTACCGAAATATACAAAAAAAAATTGATTTAAAAAAAATAATGCGTTAGGGCCTTTCTATATTAAGGTAAGGATATATAAAAATTATAATTGAAAAAATAGTAGCGTTTCCTAAGGTTTTTAATCTTAAAAACATTTAATTCAATGTAGACACTGAAAGAGCATGATTTCTGCTCCAAATGTCCAGCAGAAAGATGTGACGGGTGTGACCTTACAAATCTCAGTTTTTATAGAATCATTACTTTTAAGATATATTCTGTAAAATCTTTCGCAGAGAGCACAGAGTAATTTTAATGTGATAATTTTTCAAATTCGTTTTGCTTGTGTTAAATTTATTAAGGCCTTATTCATAAAAAAAATTATTTTAGTTTGCAAGACGTTTAACGAACAAATTTCCATAAACAATGGATTACTAAATCAAAATTATTTTTTTTAAACACATCACAGCTAATGCTGAAAAAATTTAATTTTTCTTAAAAAAGATTTTTCGTAAATGTGACAGGTGTGACTAGATACTCTCTATGACGCGTGTGACCTAGCATAAAAACTTTAAATTTTTGAAGAAGTAAAACTTTTTGTTGGCTTCATTCATATAATAATACAATAAATTTAATAATTAGTAAAATTTTTAATTTAAATAAATTTTTTGTTCGCAACGATATATCGCTCATTTACTTCAATAGTGTCACAATTCAAAAAATGAATTTTTTGAGGTAATAATGCAAAATAATTCAGCATTTTGTTTTTTTTTATCTTGTATAAAAAGTTCATGTAAATATCTTTTACTACTACCCCATGGGAGAAGAATATTTTTTCATGTCTTCATTGAGTTGTATGCAAATTGAAAACTGTAAACGCGTTTTCTGCAAAACAAGTTTTTTTTTGAGTTGTGACACTATTGAAGTAAATGAGCGATATGTACATATATATAACTATATTTGTTCCTGTTGTGCCACTGTGCCTTATGATCCACAACGATGATAATATTAAAAACATATAATAGTAGGTTAACACTAAAACAGTATGATTTCTGCTCAGAATGATGATCAAAAGGCTGTGACGGGTGTGACCTTATATATATATGTATATCCTTTACGTAAAATTCTGTAAAATCTTCCGCAGAAAGCAGCGAATACTTTTGGTTGTTCCAATTTTTCAAACAAGCAGTTAATGAAATTTGGTAATTTTTTATTGTGACGGGTGTGACCAAATATTTCTTAGAACTAATTACTGGAATATTAAAATGAAAATTATGAATATTTTATTTTATTATGAAATGCTCTCAATGGTATCTATTTTGTATAGTATCAATTTGATAGAAATTTTTACTGTGACGGGTGTGACCGTAACATTAAAATATTTCAATTAATCCATAAAACTCTCATTATAAGGCACAAAAAGTAGTTCACTACACACTCTGTTCGTAAAAGAAAGACCGTACATAAACGAGGGAGAGCCGATTGTTCAGTATATTGTTAGCTTAATGTAGAAAGTACCTAACTCAAAAATTTTTTAAAATTGAGATTTTTGTATTTTCTGAAACATTAGATATTCTTCTATCGAAATATGCAAAAAAACTTGAGCTCAAAATAAATAATGATTTAGGGCCTTTCCAAACTAAGGTAGCGATATGCTCATTTCAAAGCGTTTTCCAATGGATAAAAATAAAAAATGTCTTTTAATTTTTATTTGCCCATTACTGCTAGTCTCTTGTGGACATCAGTTGAAGTTTTGCTAAAAAATACGATTTTTTCTGTGTTAGGCTATTTTTCATGGAAACGCCCATACTCAATATTCAAACCTACAATCATGGATAATGAGATTGATGAACAAGTTTGTGTTTTAAAGCTCATTAAATCGTAAATTAAGTGAAGTATTATTTATTGCATCGGATTTCCCAAAAAGGCTTATTTTGGTAAATTAATAGTTTTGATGCGAATTCCAGGCAGTCGACTTGAAGGGATTTTTATACAAATTTCTAGACAAGTCAACCGCCTGGCTTGTGAAAACATTGAGTAAATGTTTTGCTATTGCAAATTGCAAACCAAAAGTGACGTCTGAGCGAACAACATTTATTATAAGCCTTTTGTTCATGCCAAGGATATAAAAGGATTTGTTGTGTATCTATGTATTTGTTAAACAGTTTTGTAATTGAATTTATTTTTTGTTTAATTAAAGTAATTTTGTGACATTTAATGACATTATATGAACTCTTTAGAACACGTATAAAATGTGCTTTAAAATGTTCGAGTTGACACAAAGTATTTGCAATTATAATTAATTTAACAATGTTTAATGATGTGCTGTTACTTTTTTTTTTTTTTTGAAATTTTTAAAATTATTATTAAATAAATTAATGAGATTATGAAACTTTTTTTTGCTTAATGTTTAATTAAAAGCATGTTTGTTTGTCTGGTAGGTCACAAATATATACGCTTGGTCAGTGGTGACAATGTGTGTGTATGTGTGTGTGTGTTTGTGTGTTTAAATGTGTGTGTGTAGGCATCGTAGCTAACATTTTTAATCGTAGAAGAGTCTACTGGGAGTCTCACGAAGAGCATTCTTTATCGTGCTTAAACGCATTTTTTAATCATAAAATATTTGCTCAAGTATATGTATATAAACTAATAGCGTGATTGTCTTGATCTGAACTACGTACAAAATGTAGTCACGTCTGTATCCTGCATAATGTTTTCTTTCTTAATTTTTTATAGAAACTTACACAACTTTATTAAACTCTAGTTTTTAACTATTTTTTGATAAAACTTTTTAATATTTTTTTAATTTTTATGAAAATTAAAGTTTTCTTTGTTATTGCTTATTTTTCAAACAGCTGATTCCTTTCCGGGTTGCTCTAACAGGCCTCAAAAATTATACGGGTTGTTCCATGCAATAAGAAGAAGAATTTTACTCTCCCAACATCTCTCTCATTTAAGAAGACTTGCAGTACGCGAAGAGTTTTCGTTAAAAATGGTTGTCGCAACAACATTCAGTATGGGATCAAATCTATTATGTAAGTGTTTATTTATTTAATTAAAAAAATTCATAAATTTTTCAACATAAAAAATGAATGGTGAAGAAGAATGAAAATTTAGGGGTCCAGCTCACTTGGGTCCACTACAATGATACCTTTGTGCTAATAATGAGAATAATTCATTAATTTTCCAACATAAAAAATTAATACATACTACAAAAAGGAGAGGAACCTTTAAGAAAATAAAAGGTTGATCATTTCTGAAACTCCCCGCCAGTTTTTAAGCCTCAAAAAATTAATGTGTATCGAAAATCGATTTGACAAGAAATTACAGTGTAACAAAGTACACTTTTTTTTCGCAATTTTTCGACAGCGATATCTCTTGAAGAATTCCTCTCTGTTCTTAAAAAATTTTTTTTTACTTTAAAACTAAAACAAGAAAATTTTTTTAATAATCCTTAGTTAATCGTTGCAAGATTAAAAAACGAGCGTCTTTCTTGTCTTCAAATAGTGCAAGTTTTTCTGTAATGTTTTATAAGCTATTTTTTTTACTTTAAAACTACAATAATAACAGCAAAACATTTTAATCATCGTCAATTAATTGTTGCAAGATTAAGAGACGAGTGTTTGCTTTGTACTTTGCTAATAATTATAAGAAGATTTTTTGTGGACTTGCATATTAAGCATTCGAAGATTAAAAGACGAGCGTGTCAGGAAATGTGTAAAACGTAATAAAAAAACATTAAAAGTTTTTTACCTTCAAAGAGTGCAATTTTTTGTTAGTAATGTTTTAAGAAAATTTTTTTTACTTTAAAACTAAGATTATAACAAAAAATTTTTGATCATCGTCAATTAATTGTTGCAAGATTCAGAGACGAGTGTTTGCTAAAATGCTTACAAAAAGATAAACAAAATATAACATTGTTGTTTTTGTACTTTGCAAATAATTATAAGAAGATTTTTTGTGGACTTGCATATTAAGCATTCGAAGATTAAAAGACGAGCGTGTCAGGAAATGTGTAAAAAATAATAATAAAAAAACAATTAAAGTTTTTTACCTACAAACAGTGCAACTTCCTTTAAGTAATACTTTTAAAAACTGATTTTTCTTTACTTTTAAACTAAAACCATAACGAAAAAATTTAACAATCGTCAATCAATTGTTGTAAGATTGAAAGACGAGTGTTTGGAAAAAAGCTGGCATTGTTGTTTATATACTTTTCAAATAATCTTAAGAAGATTTTTTTTCAAAGATTTGTATATTAAACATTCCAAGATTAAAATGCAATCATATTCGAAAATGTGTAAAAAAGTAATAATTAAGAAAAAATAGAGATTTATGTATGTCATGGTTACTCGTGTGATTATCATCAAAAGATACTTTTAGGAGTTGTTTAGTAAACAACAGCGTCTAACAAGCAGCCTATGATAGCTGGGTTAGCATGCGTATATGTGTATATCGATGGCTTAATATAAGAAAGGCGGAACTCGAATTTTCGATATTTTATAGGAAAAACAAAAAACTGAAGAGAAATTAAAGCATTTACATGCAGAAATAATTTTTTAAGTGGCCATTAGTCATTGATTTTGAATTGTAACGTACTTAAATCTTCAAGGAGGATGCAATTATACGTTATACGTTAAAAACACGATTTCAAAAAAACAATCGAGATACGCCCTTTTTATTTTAAGCCAGCGGTATGTATGTGTTAGATATAAATTTAGTTTATATGAAAAACATTATTTGGCTTTGGCAATGTTCATTAATCCTCTGCATAAAATCGAATATGCAAGTAGGAGGCAAAAATATACACACACACACACACTTATAGATGAGAATAAGCAAGCAAGGAAGAGCCTTCCATGCACGTGTGTGTGCATGTATGTATGTATGTGTATCTAACTATTTGGTCCATATTGACAATATTGCTTTTGGCACATGAGATTATTATGTACTTTTAACATTTATGTATGTATGTATGTATGTACATTGTTTCTTTTCTTCCTGGGCTCGTTCCATATTATTTGCTTTGCAAGTACAAAAAATAAAAAAAAAAAAGATTTAAAAGATTTGAAATCTGAGTGCAAACAAGGAGAACTGTGTCATGTGTCATTGTACTCACCATTGATGGGTGAAAATATATTTAGATATAGACAGTCTTCTGATTGATTTTCTAGATGTGGCAATAGTCTTTTTAAATATTCTAAACGTCCTTTTGGCATTTTCTCCAATGCAGCCGTTTCGTTTTGTATATTTGGCAAGCGTTGTGGGCAAACAGGACTGTATGTGTCCGATATGCGTATGCCATCCCAAGGAGCTGGCGCACGTGTAGGACTAAATCTGCAAATTAGAAAGAGATAAATACAAAAATAAATAAATAAATTAAATTATCAAGTATTCACAAAAAAAAAAAAAACTTTAAACCAATCAGCCTTGTATTGTTGCAGTTGCTAATTTCTTGTTAAAATTATACACAATTATGTAATTAATCATATTACCACTGAAGTAAGCAAAATCCCATGAACTACATGTGATAAATTTTCCTCGTTAACAGAGACAATTTTAAACAAGTAAAATTTATTACTTAAAGCTCTAGTAGCAACAACAAGATGTTGCTCTAATATGTTGTTTTCATTGCAATAAACTGTTTGTGTATTTGTTGTTCTTATTATCGCAATCAAATTAGATGGTAAACAAATTGTGGCACGACAACAACAGCTGCTGTATTTAGCAGAAGACTCAATAACAAGAACGAGTTGCAAGTTTTATGTATTTAAGCATATTATGCTTCCAGCAGGAATAACAAACACATTCTACTTTTAATTTAAATTAACATATTTTTCTTTTTCTTTCTACTATCAAGGGCAAACTTATGCTCTATGACGTTAGAAAATGTATTTATTTCTAAGACCTTGTTTCACTTTTGTAGCCATGGGCAACTAGCTGACTGTTGTGTGATTTTTTTTTGCCATACAAAAAAAAAATTTCCACCAGCTGTTGTTACTCATTTAAGTTTTATTACAAACTTTGCAGCAGTCATGTTTTATTTAATTTTCGTTTTGCTGACAAAGAAAGAAAAATTGTTTAGAAAAAATTTGTTGATTATATAAACTTTGATGTTGTTTCTGTTTTGCTTTCCTCCTACTACTCGTACTTCCTTCCCATTTGTGTGTTCGTCTCACACGCAATTGCAGGAGTTTTTAAATTCGTTAACAAACAATAAAAAGCAATAAAATTTTTTATGTCTACCTATAAAAATTCGTGTAACAAGCAGCGGGCAAAACAAGAAATTCCTGTTAAGCGCATCATATATTTACGCCTAAAGAAAAACAACGAAAATTGAAGGAAGCGAGAGGGAAAGAAACAAAAAAAGGCAACATCCGCTAAACAAACAAACATCCATCATTAATGGCATTACAGTCAGCCAAGCACAAGCCCTATTTATTTGTTTAAAGAGATAAACACAATTTGACCGAAAATATACGAAAGGTATTTATAAATTGGTTAAATTTGTTATTTTCCTTTCAAGTGAAAAAAAAACATTATACACAGCGAGAAAAAAGCTTATAAAGATCCAACAAAAAATTAAAATACAAATAATTAGTTACAGCAGCGATGAACTCAGCTCTAAGTAGTTCTATTTCTGGTAGCACATGAATGAATTTAATGTCGTCATAAGACGCTTAGAAGGCACTTAGAAGCTTGTTTCTAACTATTTTGGGTATTAACAACAGCCTTAGTATATTCAATTCAGTACCTGTGTGATTGGTATGCAATGCGAGTGGTAAGCCTATGGAACTAGTTCTGACTTACTTTGCTTCCTATTTTAAAATTAAGCACCATAAATTTCTCTTTCAAAAGCAAGCTTACTGCCATAATAGTTTGAAGACTAATTACCTGCTTGATAACGAAGTCGCACATATTCCAGTTTGCATATATTTTAAATTCTCCAAAAAAAAAATATAACAAGAAAATAAGGACAAATATGCTTTACAAATGTCTACTTTGTGTGGGAGTACCCTTCTTATGAAAATGAGAAAAAAATTAGACAAAAGGCACACTTGGCCTAGTTACGACTGTAGAGACAGTTGAGTATGGGAACCCCGTTAAGTAAGAGACTTAGACAAGACATAGCCAAGACACAGACAAGACACAGAAAAAACATAGACAAGACATAGACAAGACATAGACAAGACATAGACAAGACATAGACAAGACATAGACAAGACATAGACTAGACATAGACTAGACATAGACAAGACATAGACAAGACATAGACAAGACATAGACAAGACATAGACAAGACATAGACAAGACATAGACAAGACATAGACAGGACATAGACAAGACATAGACTAGACATAGACTAGACATAGACAAGACATAGACAAGACATAGACAAGACATAGACAAGACATAGACAAGACATAGACAAGACATAGACAAGACATAGACAGGACATAGACAAGACATAGACAAGACATAGACAAGACATAGACAAGACATAGACAAGACATAGACAAGACATAGACAAGACATAGACAAGACATAGACAAGACATAGACAAGACATAGACAAGACATAGACAAGACATAGACAAGACATAGACAAGACATAGACAAGACATAGACAAGACATAGACAAGACATAGACAAGACATAGACAAGACATAGACAAGACATAGACAAGACATAGACAAGACATAGACATAGACATAGACATAGACAAGACATAGACAAGACATAGACAAGACATAGACAAGACATAGACAAGACATAGACAAGACATAGACAAGACATAGACAAGACATAGACAAGACATAGACAAGACATAGACAAGACATAGACAAGACATAGACAAGACATAGACAAGACATAGACAAGACATAGACAAGACATAGACAAGACATAGACAAGACATAGACAAGACATAGACAAGACATAGACAAGACATAGACAAGACATAGACAAGACATAGACAAGACATAGACAAGACATAGACAAGACATAGACAAGACATAGACAAGACATAGACAAGACATAGACAAGGCATAGACAAGACATAGACAAGACATAGACAAGACATAGACAAGACATAGACAAGACATAGACAAGACATAGACAAGACATAGACAAGACATAGATATAACAGATATATAACACATGGACCAGGCACCGATAAAACTGCCTACACTCAGGGAAAAGCTGCAACTTAAAAATAAGAATGCGTCACATTAATGCAATAACTTTCAATGTAATAGAAAATGTATATTGAGATACTTAAAAATAAATTAAATTAAAATATGAATACTGTAAATTAATACTTCAACATGACTAGACTTTCGTTAATGTTTCTTATTAATTCAATATGGTTTTTATTGATTTTAAGCTGTTTTTTCTCTGGGTATACTTCTGCTAAGTTGTGTGAATTTCTAAGTTGTTTTACTTATGTTGAAAAACATGAAGGCCAGTGATCAAGTTCCAATTGTGAGGCACGTTGCACCACAGCTTGATCTGGATGAAATCCTGTTATATTGCAAAGAAAAATTTATGCGAAACCCATAAAAATTCATGGTTATTCCTATTTATTAATCTTAAAGATGGTTTCGTTGGCTAAGGGTTGGTTGTTCGAGCTTAAACATGTTTTTTAAAAAACATCTTTAGGATGAAATGTTGAAGCAAATCGGACATAAAACATATAAAATTTTATACTTCTAAGAAGGCAAGCATTATAATTATCATCATATAGTAATACATATTAAGCTGTGATCATATTAAGATGATCTTAAGTCACATTATGATCATGTATTGAAATGTTTTTTTTTTTATGTTTTAGGCATTCAGTTTTATCTTTTTTCTATTTTTTATTTAAAAAAAAAGAAAGAATTATAATGCAATCATAGTATGATGAAATTCAAGCATTAGTTTTTTGCTAAGTGCACAAGTAAACATATAATAGTTTCTTTTTGCTGCGCACTTAATTTCATTGACATTTTTGATAAGGAGTTTTATTTATTTTTTGTTAAGAACACATGTGATTTAATCATATAATGTTTGTTTTTGATTAAGGTCATTTTATCTATATTTTTTCGCTGCGTATATAAAATATATGTACACATAAATGTAATAATTTTATATTTTTGTTGTTTTTACTTTTTACTTATTTTTTTTTTTTTACCAAAAGTGACATCGTTTTCCTTTAATTGAGGGGTAATTTTATTAAAACTTGAGTTTTTATGCCTTCACTTTTGATTTGATTAAATTAAATTTATTTACAAATATAAAAAAAGTGAAACCATTTAAAGGTCTTCTTTTCTCCATCCAAAAATATTTAAGTTATTTTTCCACCGAAAAATATGGAGATTTTCTTTTGTTAATAATAAAGTTATTGTGTGTTGGCGGGTATCCTAGATATATATCATGATGCTGAAAGGCTTTTGTGAATTTGTAAATTTGTTTTTATTTATTTTTTCATTCAAGATTTCTTGTGATAACTTGAAATAAAAATGAAAATGTCAAGGTTTCAGGCTTACAAATGAAGGGTTAAAAGTTTAAAAGATTAATAAAATTACTTGGAGGAGTCAGGAAATTTGACAACAACCCCAATGCTGATAAAAAAAAGGTTTACATTCAAGGCTATAATTGGCGTTAATATTATGTCACATTTTGTTTTTGTTATAGTTGAAAATATTATGTATATATTTTGACAAATTTGAATGCGAAATATTTATCAAGAATATGGCCAGAAGCTAAAATTTCTCTGCACAGTTTTAATGCTGGAATTTTAAGCAAAACTTTTTGAGTTTAATAACTGAAACATAAGCTTCTGGCTTGTGTTATGATCAGAGATAGCGTTAACTGACATATAATAAAATAGAATAATAATAATAATAAAAGAATAGAATAGACTTAAATACATCTCCGAGAAGGCTCATTGGGCTGAGCTCTACGATTTTTTTGCGTTATTTAATTTGGCTTTTATGTTTTCTCTACATTGATGTCAATGGCATAGATAAAATGATTCAAAGTAGTTATTTTATTGAAAATCAAAACTTTTTCAAAACACCTATAAAAATTCCAATAAAAAATTCAGTATTTGACAATATAATCAGTACAGCGATAGTGATGAGCTACGTAAAAGGGTGAGATTTTCGTCTGCCAACGTATTAAGGCTTGAAAAAGCTTTTTACGAGCAGTGCATATCGCTCATTAGTTCATTAGTGTCATAACTCAAAAAATTAGTTTTTTAAGTTAATAAGTTTTTGTGTAAAAAATTTCATATAGATATCTTGTACTATCTACTCCTGACAGAAAAATATTCGTATTTTTTCATATCTTGATTGAGTTTTCTGCAAAACTGGTTTTTTATGTGCTAAAGCTCCCATTGCCCTTAGGATAATATGAGCTTTGGGTAATTCGTTAAAGGCGCAAAGGATAATGCTAGTTGTTTAATTCCTATTCCTTTAAAGGATGACCAAATAACTATTCTAAACACCACGGCAATGCACAGTGGGGCATTTCGTTAAAAAAACTAACATAATTCTGCAGTTTCTAAACGGGCCGTTCGTATGTAATGAAATTTTATGCAGGACTTGTGGATTTTATATGTTTAAAGGGGGATGAGCCGCATAGCCCCAAAAATAAAAACTCAATTGGATGCTAAGTTAATTTTTTTGATCTGAAAACAAAACTTTTTGCAAGTAAATTTTTCTATCCAATAGCTAAAAAATAGTCTGCTAGTCTAGAAAATATTCCAGAGAAAAAAATTAAAATGGAACCAGATCTTTTCAAAATTCCAAAACTTGAACCAAAAACTTTATCATGCCACCTTAAGACATGATGTGTTTTTAAATATTTCCGAAAATATTA
Organism: Tachina lurida; assembly: GCA_944452675.1. Classification (NCBI taxonomy): domain Eukaryota; kingdom Metazoa; phylum Arthropoda; class Insecta; order Diptera; family Tachinidae; genus Tachina; species Tachina lurida. Next base: position 6,256,191 of record OX101752.1, read on the forward strand.
TTTGCGCCTGGTGGAAAATTAAAAGAATATAGCAAAAATACTGAAGAAATCCCATTTTTGGAGTTTTGCGAAATTGTTTTTGGGAATTGTGGGGAACTCGAAAGAATTTTTTTTCGTCGTCGAAACTTAACAATAACAAGTCTCTTGGCCCGCATGTGACTCACACGTGACTAATGCGTGACTCATACGTGATTTACGTGTGACTATTGCTTAACTCACGCGTAACAAATTATGATATTTGTACATTTATAATGACAATTTTTCAACAGCTTATATGAATTTACCTCTAAGTTAGCTTGGGAATGCCGCATTAAGCTAAATCAGCTTAGCAGCTGATTAGACCGGCGTGTGTGGTAGGGAATGAAGATGTAGACCAAATAGACAAAAGGGGGTCTAGTCCACCCATCGTTGGACCACAACCGTTTTTTGGGACTTATATTGAACAAAATCCGGGAAGATATATCGACGGAGATCAAGAGTAATGGGGAATACCTTTGGCTCAATCTTCCTGGATTGAGGCATGCAAAGTTATTGATTGGAACGTAGGAACTGAGGAAACACAATCTTAGAATGCTCACAAGCTTTCTCACAGGCCATTGAAAGACTAAGAAAAAACCACAACAGGCTTGGCATTGAGAGTAACAACATGGGCAGATCCTGTGATTACGAAAATGCAACTCCAGAGCATATTCTGAAGGAGTGTGAAGAGTTATGCCACAGAAGGTATAGCCAATTGGGCAAACATCTATTGGAGGATTGTGATTGGGAACTGCCAACACTAAGTCCATTGGCAATCTAGAGATTAATCACCATTCGCGTTGTTATAAATGTTTTCTAGGGAGGGCATTATGATTGACAACAGGGATAATTTGGGGGCACTCCCCTGAATAGCCTTTCTATGTTCATTAGGAGAGTAAGTCTAGAGGAGATGCTCTAGCACCTGGCAAGAGATACAATAGGTCTACTTCGGTCGCTGTCTGCTGTGTTTCCTGTTAACTTAAGTCATTCATTCATTAATTTATAATAAAATCACATCAAACAATGATGCGGTTCAGGCAATAAAACTATTGCCTGAACCACTGTTAAAGGCGGTTTCAGACTATAATACAAGTATTAATACTTTTGACGAAAATGCCTCCCTGATCTGATTTCTGTTTAAAAAATTTCAAAACACAATAACAACTCAACATGTCAGAGTTGCGTTTTCCACAAAAGTATTAATACTTGTATTATTGTCTGAAATAGCCGTAAGCGCTTATAACACTATGCAACAAATTAGGACTTTTGAAAAAACACACGGAATGTTCAGTATAGCTTCGATAGCACTACCAAAAGAATAGTAAAACCCTTTACGTAGTTTGAAGATTTTAATGATAAATTTTTTATGAGGATGCTTCAAAGATTTCAAGAATCAGTGAGCCCTAAAAAAATTGTGTCATCAGTTTTTGGCCAACAGCTAATTCAGACCTGGTGATAGCTCTAAGCAATATTTGACAATAATGTAGCCAAGAGCCCAACAAATAGATATTGTTAGCATTTTAGGGCACTTTTTGTTGTTTGCAAAAAGTAAGGAAAACAATTTTTTTTGTACTCTTTTTAGAATAACTTACAGAGACTCTTAAGATTTTGCTAACAGTGTTGGGCAAAGTTGTAGCCATGGTAAGTCTGAACAACTTTTAAGAACATAGCAACATAATCTGAACATGTCTAGGCACGTTAACTAAGACAATTCTTTGTATCTTAAAATATACTTTTTATCTTTTTTTATATTAATCCTTGAAATGACACTGGCAAGGGAAGCAGTTCATGGTCGAAGACAAGCAAAACGATTAATTAAGTCATACCAAATAAATCCCAAAACTTATTGCTAATGAACTAAAAAAGACCTGAGAATAATAACGAAGTAGTTGGCCGTGCATTGAGGTCTCAAACAACATTAATTTATCATTATAAACTCTAGGACCAAAGAATTTAAACTCAGTGAAACTGAAAAAAAGACGCCATAGCATATTTTCTGTGACTGACTGTACGTTATTAGTGGTGCTCAGAATTGAAATTCGTGGAGCTAACTTGATGAATCCAGGTGTAGTATTTAATTTCTCACCATTAAATATAATTGGTCTTATTCGCAGCTTTAGATAATCTGCTTCATCGAATATTTCAGCTGAAAAAAATTATACTTGAAAACACGTTGCTTATGCCCTTTGAATAAGAATAATAATAATATGCTCATTATAATGCAAAGCTTTATCCCTAAAAGCCATTGTGCGATTTCTGCTCCTCAAAAAAACCTTAAATTTCTAAGCAACTTCCTAGCAATCACATTCAATTATTTTCTTTGCATTTAAAATTCCTGGTTATTTACTTCAAAGCTGATTGTTGTTGTTACTTGATTATTAATAAAAACTCATTTCATGTAAAGAGCAAGAAAGAAAAAAAAAACAAACTTACCTATTTTGCTTGGTGGGTGGTGTGGCATATGGAACTCCCAGGAAAACCTCAACCGAACGCAAAAACCGATAATTGTCCAGCGGCAGTATGAGGCCATGCAAACGTCCGTAGCGTGTCTGAACTATGCGATGGCCCAGGCGTAGATTTTTGTAAATGTCCGACTTGGAGGCTTGTATGTTGAGTGCGGGTGAGGCTTGAAAAATAGTGGAGAGGCAAAATAATAAAAAGGTGGCGGTTAGAGAGAAACAGCGGCGCTTATGAAGCCACCAGCGCATTTGCTTGAAGCGGCAGCGACAACAACAACTTATGGTTGTTGAAGCAAATATTGCTATGCTCGTTGTTGGTATTCGTGTGGTTGTTTGTTGTGCTGCAACTGCACAAGCACTAGCTGCCATCGTTGTTGCTATTGTTGGTTCGGTTGTAACAGTTGTGAGCGTTGGCAGTGATTTGTTGCATGTTTTTAATGATTTGGTTTTTGTAGTTTGTGTTTTGTTTAATTTACAGTCTTTTGTTATAGTTGTGTTTGTATTCAGCAGCTTTTGTTGTTGTTCTGTTATTGCTGCCGTTGTCAAGTAGTTGCAGTTTGTTAGCCGCATAATGTTGGTTTTATTTTGCTACGCTTTTTTTTTTGTTGAAACAATTTCCTGCTGCTTCTTTTTTTATTTTGCGGCAGCTACTGCAGTTGCTTTCACTTTTTTTTCGGCTTTCGCTATTCATATGTTGTAAATGTTTTACATTTTATTTCAATATTTTCTCTCTTTAGCTTTGTAAGTAAACGTTTGTTGTAGTAACAACAGTTTGACTTTTTCCCATTGAATTTGATTTTGTGTTTTATTGAAAAAATGTCTTTGTCATAGTTGTTGTTATTAGGGAAACTGCTTTGGCTGTTATTTTGTGGTAGTTATGCACACATACATATATCGCTTGTTAGCCAATATTTATTATTAAAGCAAAATGTTTGGGGGAAATTTCAGTTTAATTTCTTTTTTTTTCTGTATCTTTTTTTCTATATTCCTTTGTTGCAATAGTAGTAAAATATTTGAATTTTGCCGTTTTACTTTGTTAATAGTTGCATTCCTAATTGATTCTGTTCTTAGGTTTATGTCATTTTTTATAATGTTTCAGTGGCAGTTGCTGGCAAGTTTGTATAATTTTTCCATTTATACTGTTTTGCTGGAGGCTGTAAATTAAATTTAAAATAAAAGTGAAGAAAATAAATGTTTGTATGTTATATCTTAAATTTTAGAGGCTTTTTCATAATAAATAAATCTTTTATTAATCAAAAATGATTTATAAAACCGATTTCTATACAAAATTTATTTTATAAAACATTTATAAAACAAAATTAATTTTTATTAATAAGGCAATAGGTTTCATAAATAATGCCTGCGACTTCCTAAAAGTAGGCTTTAAATAAATATCTAAGCTAATGAAGATTTTTATGTATTTAAAAATATTAATCATACGCCACTGTTCCAATTAGTTATTAACAGGGAAACCAGAAATTTGCTCTAAAAAAAGTGTTTTATGCGCATTCAATATGTACTAAAAACTGGAAAATATGCACTAAAAAGTAAAATAGAATAAATTGGTTTATTTGTAAATTAAAATAAATTTTTAATTAAAAAATTCAACAACATTTGCATATAAAATAAGACAAAAAAAAAAAAACAAAAAAAGGAAACAAAATTAACAGAAAATAACTGGGTTTGAAGTGCAGATTAAAACTAAATTACCATAAAAATTTTGACTAAAACAAATAATACAAATTATTTTTAAACAACTAACTGCTCTCATAAGAATTTAACTTCAATTTTAAAAGATCACGATATTAGAATTCAGGCTTTGGAACTGTATTTTGAAAAAATAAAACAAGATTTTTATTTATAAGTTTTATTGCAATAAATAACAAAATATTGACCTAGAACTTAAAATAAAAATCGTTTCTGTCTCATCTAACTAAACTTTTATACATTGCCAATGTTCGTTCAATGTCTACTCCGGGCAGAGTCCGTCACAAATAGCAAATCTGAATATTGAAACTAACGTCCGTAAAACTAATAAACATATTGCCCAACCCCTTAACTTGTAAGCATATTAACTCAGATAGCGCCGGAAAATGTTCTTCTTTAGAACTTAAATTTTTATTTCGAAAGTGAAATTTTAATAAGTTTAAAAAAAAACAAAATATGTGTCAAAATATGCCTTAAAAGCGTAAATTATGCTCTAAAAATTCAAAAATATGCTTAAAATTTGCGTGTAAGACTGATATATGCAAAAACATGCTTCAAAGGGTAAAATATGCAAAAATATGCACTAACAAATCGATGCCAAAATTCATAAAAAGTTCTGAAACGTGTATATATCTTGTCCCCACATTAATACGTTGCACAAGAAATAAACATGCAATTGCATATTTGCGGTTTCCCTGGTTATTAAACATTTTTCGGTTATTAATTGTAGGCAATCATGGCGTATGATTAATATTTAAGAATTAACAAAGATGTTAAACATACGCCCCTGTTGCATTACAAGAATTAATAGCCAACGAATAATGAATGCAGTCTGCACTCGATAATAAATAAGAGTCTAGGTAATCATTTTGTTGAATTCCTTATTAAGCTGATTTATTGTAGATATTTTGCCATTAATAAGTTGTTGTTTTATTCGGAATTTTCTTTTTTTATTGTAAAATTTAAGAATAATGTGAAGATATGTATAAGCATTTGCAAAATTTTTTTAAATAGCGCGAGTCCATTAATATGTTTCTTATAGAGTATGGAAATATATTTTAAAAATATGACAACATTTTAAGAAGATTTAAGATGATGCCCACAACGATTTTATTAAATAAATTTTAAGCTACGTGATACATATACATACATATAAATTTATTTCAATTGGAATGAATTTGAATCACGAATTATTTCTTAATCGGCCCTAAGTGCAGTATTTTAAAATTTTTATAGAACGAAATAATTTTATTTATTAAAACACTTTACCATCACCCATATCTATTTAACATGAATTTTTTTTTATGAGAATGCATTAATAATTAATTTACCTTTGGTAAATTCATTTTTAAGCATCACTATTTTTTTCTTTTCATGTTTCTGTTTTTTACTGAACTTAAGCACGCTTAAGAATTATTAAAAAAAAAAGAAAAATTAATTTTTATTAGGTATTATAAATAATTCATGCTACTTCCTAAAAGTAGGCTTTAAATAAATACTTAAGCTTGTAAGGTTTTTTATTAATAAATATATTAATCATACGCCACCGCTCAAATCGATGAGAAAGAAAATATCTTTGCTGTTAACAATTGTGGGTAATCATCGCGTATGATTAATATTTTAGAATTAATAAAGCTGTTGGTCATACGCCTCCGATTGCATTAAAAAAATTATTTCCAATGAATTATATAGAATAGGCTTAATAATACGAGCCCAGATAATCATTTTGTTGAATTCCTTAATTAAGCTGATTTTTTTGTAGACATTTTGTCATTAAAAAGTTGTTGTTTACTTGAAAAATTTAAGGACAATGTGAAGATATAAGACCATTCTTTCTCACAGAGTATGGAAGTACATTTAAGAATATGAAAAATCTTTAAAACAGATTTAAAATTATGGCTGCAGCTATTTTATTAAATAAAGTTTAAGCTAAGTGATGCATATTTAAATTTAATAGTACTGGAATGAATTTTAGTCACGAGTAATTTCTTCATCGGGCTTAAGTTCAGTATTTTTCAATTCTGCCATATTTTGATTAACTAATGTATTTTTATAAAGAAGAGAAGAAAAATTAAACTAGAATTTTTTTTGGAAAACATATCATTTTCAAAGAAACTTTTATGGAACTAAATTTCCAAATAAAAGTTTCCTTGACCCAGTTAACAATTTAATTGTTTTTTTGTATATGTTTTTCCAACTAAAGGTATTAATTAGAGAACATTTTTTCTCTGTGGAGTGATAGTCGTTGACGAAAATTTTTGGAAAGCCTATTTTTTTAACTAACCCAAAAATTCGTGAAAAGTTATACCCTACTAATAATATAAATATGAAAGTTGGTTTGGTTGTAAGTTTGGATTGATTAAACATAGGGATAGGAAATCTGAAGTAATAAAAAAATTCATTTATTTATTTGATTTTGTCATGAAGTTTGAGGAAAATACTGGAAATCGCCATATTTCATATATTTTATTTGAAATCCCATTTGCTGATATTTAATCTATTATTTCTTGAGCTTCCAGTCAATCGAGAGATGACATCACAAAACAAAAATAAATTTTCCTGCAAGCTTTGCTGGTAATTGTTTGCAGTTTAAAAAAATTCAAGTTTTTACATTATTAGCAGGCTTTTCATTTAAATATTAATGAATGAAGTACTTAGAAAGAGGTTCTTTTAGACATATTGAGATTCAAACTGCTAATGAATGAAATAAATTTCCATTTATAAGCAATTCAAGAGATTTTCGATAATTTAATTTAAAACTAAAGCTATCAGCATAAAATTTGTGCCGTCATATGCTACAAATGAGTTCCTTAATTACTGGCAATCATCGCGATGTTAAAGATGTTATCTTTCCTTAGTTGTGTTCTAGTTGATTCAATAACAAATAAATTAATGTCTACTCAAACAGGTGATGAAGATTCAAAGAACTTTTGCAGCTTTAAGAAGTAAGAAAATTAAAATTTATTGAAGTAGTTTGGTAAAAAGTTTTCACAGATTTATACAATTTGTGTCTTGAAATTTATTACCAAAAGTCTTTTATTTAGTTGAGAGGGAGGAAAAGCAAAGCAAATAAAATTTTCTTAGCATTATGTTTATGTGGTTTAAACAAAAATAAATTATACTCTTCACTTAAGCCTCAACATTTTTATGCTTGCCTTTAAATGACTTAAAAGATAATTTCTCAAACTTTGCAAAATTAAATACAATTAAGCACAGTTTTTGGTTTCTGCTTTTAATTGCCTAATAAATTACCGATTGTTGTAAAAATAACTCCTTATTTTAAAGTTCTTGTAGCAAAGTCCTTTGGCAATTATGAAAACCAAAACACTCAACATAAATTTGTAATTACTTTACAACAACAACTGGCTGCCACCCTTCTTCAGTCAAAAGTTCACAAAAATACTTTTTGCAGAGCTAAATATTTTTATAAATCTCTCCCTTTAATGCTTTTAATGACAAACGGAAAAGTGTTAAAGAAGATAAAGCGATTTATGCAGCATGTTTTGTACATTTTCATAACCTTTTTTCTTTCAGTGCATAAGTATGATATAATCTTATATTAAGCTAAAATGCCACTTAAAATCGTTGAAACAAAAGCCCTGCGCAATCTTTAAAACTGCAATTACAGCACGCTCTAAAACAATATTTAAACAGACACACAAACCCACAGACAATTGCTATAAAACAAAGAAGATTGTTTTTCTTGCTCTCTATTCGCACTATAGTTTAGGTTTATTTGTATTTTATTTTTCTTCAAGACAAAAGAAAAAAAGATAAAGAAAAGTGAACAGACTAACTGCTTCTTTTTATGCCACATTAGCAACAATTTCTATACAACTTTTAAGGTTGCATAAGCTGCAGTGGAGTTGGAAGTTTCAGTTGCTTAAGTAGTTGCTGTTATTATTGTTGCTGCATTTCATTTATGAGTCAAGACAATATAAACTGCAGGCTGCATTGTTGCTGTTCAATGCGCTCAATTTCTCCTTTAGTGCGTGGTTTTTTTTATTAACCTTTTTTGGAGTAAAATGTGAATAATTGGAGTTTTTGCTAAAAGCTAAATTTAAAGCAGCAATAAATTGCCAATTAGAGGTATTTTGTTTCAAATATTGTTAAAAGAGCTTTCGTGTAGGGCTGTAAAAAAATTTATAATTACTAGCAATATATAGAAGAAGGTGTCAATAAAAATAGCGTTCTGTAGCATTAAAATAAAATATAAGCTTACTCAAAAGCGATCTCTGAAAGCTTTTTTGAATTGAAGTTGAAGCCTACTGATGAGTTGCTTAAGCAAATGTTGTTGAAAGAGCTTTTGTGTAGGGCTGTAAAAAAATTTATAATTACTAGCAATATATAGAACAAGATGTCAATAAAAATAGCGTTCTGTAGCATTAAAATAAAATATAAGCTTACTTAAAAGCGGTCTCTGATATCTGAAAGCTTTCTTGAATTGTAGTTGAAGTCTACTGATGAGTTGCCTAAGTAAATGTTGTTGAAAGAGCTTTTATGTAGGGCTGTAAAAAATTTATAATTACTAGCAATATGTAGAACAAGATATCAATAAATATAGCGCTTTGTAGCATTAAAATAATATATAAGCTTACTTAAAAGGATCTCTGATCTCTGAAAGCTTTTTTGAATTGTGGTTGAAGTCTGCTAATAAGTTGCTTAAGCAGCAATGAATTGCATCTGCACGTGCTTAACCAACAACAAATAATTTTTTTTAAATACTAATATTCCATTAAGTAAGGTGTACTTTAAAAAATTTCCTTGTGCTTAATTTTTTCTACATACATACTCTTTCGTAGTAGAACAAGTGCCAAAAGTTTTTTTTAATGGTGCTTTTCAGCTTTACTTCTTAATAAAAGATTCATGAAATTTTTTTGGTTTAGTTGGCAGTCATGGTGGAAACGTAACGTACGCTCTTTATATATAATTTATATTAGCTTATTTTTTATTTTTTATTTCTGTGCAAATAAATAAACATTTGCAGTATTAAAAGCATTAGTTTTTTTTTGTTTGTATTTTCCACAATATACTTGTTATTGTTTTTGTTAAGTTTATATGTAAACATGTAGAGAAATGCATTTTCTTAACACTTGCATTGTTTTTGTTAAAGTTTTTATATTTCCTAATGTATAAGCCAACGTACACACACATACACATACACACGCAAATAAATATACAGTTTCTAAAGCAAGCCACAGACCTTGCGACTGTTGGTACAACATGAGCAAGTTGTGTATAAGATTGTAAAGTGTGTGGGGTCGTCGTATGAAGTTGTGTATCGGTTGTACGAAAGATTAAAAATATTTGATTTTTTGGCAAGTTGTATAGACAGGTTGTAAAATTTAGGAGTTTGTTGTACAACTTCATTTTATTTTGTTCTTATTTTCGTTGTGGTTATATGAAAAACATTCAAATTTGCGTATAAAATGGAGAATTCAACAGAAATAAGTGATTTTATATAATTGTATAAGAGTTTGCGCGGAAGAATTGCTTTTGTATATGCATCGGAACTTTTGTAATTTTTATAGTCCATTGGCTCACTTTCTTTTAATATTTCCAAAAGTTTGTGATTAGAATAGGTTTTTTTATATACATAAATCACTCCTTTAACCAAATTCTTTTTTCTGTCCTTTTTTACGTTCTTCTTCTTATTTTGTCACCAAAAAAACCATCCATTTCAATACGGGACATAACACCCGATGTCATGTTTACTCCAAAAAAATTAAGCAATGAAGTTGTGCTCTAATGTTGTAAAGTTTGTAGGCAAAACACACAACTTGTTAATCCAACGTGTTGTACCAACGGTCGCAAGGTGTATGGCTTGCATAACTAATTCAAAATGCATTTGCTTTCTAAACATGTGTACGTTAGTGTTTATTTTTAGCTGTAAAATAAAATGTAATGAGAGAGAAAGAGAGAGAAAATGTACAAGAGGGTACAAAAACACAATAATTCATGCTGAAATGCTTATACCGTTAGCTGAAATGTAAAATCGCGTAACTACACTTTTCAAGTGATAATTTATTTTTTAAAGAGAGAAAAAGACTATTTAAAGTTATTGAAGTGAAACTTAAAATTAAGTCTCTTTATTTTTATTTTTAATGAAAATTTGTAGAGGACATGTGTTTCGATATAACACCCAATAATTAATTTAAATGCTTTTTAAAATTTTTTGTTAGTTACATGGTTTTGCATTTCAGCTGACGATATGCGTGCATTAGGGCGGTTGCGTTTATGTAAATTCGGTGTAATAAAATATTATTTTAAAATGTTTTTAAAAATAATTCTAAGTAATTTTGCTCTGGGCCCCACTCTAGAGCTAAGTTATTTTAAGCACATGATTGAAAAATTAAAATAAATTTTACTCTGATCTAAGAGGTATAAAATGTATTGCAAGGCAGCAGTTATTTTACAAATTTTGTGGGCAGTGCCACGATCTGATAAAAATCAGTTTATAGCTAAAAAAAATGTGTGGCTAATTATGTTGTGTCCTTTTCCCGGATTCATTTAATTCCTACGAGATTTTGTCAATCAAAAATGGAGCTACCTTAATATGTTATAGTGGTTCTTCTTTCCCTGTTGTAAACAGAGTTACCATTTATAATATTTTGTGCAACTTTTTCAAACTCATCTAACTTTGCGACCTTTTCAGTTTCTATTTTTTTTAAAGTTGACTAACAAATATATTCATTTTACAGGCGGAGCTTTAACATTTGACTTTCTTTCACTCACTGATTGTTATTACCATCACATACAATTAAAAGCTGAAATTGCTTTGATAAGTCAAAAAATGAACACAGAACCTCGCGAAATCTATTTTGTGTGACACTATTCAAAAGTTTAGATTCTAAAACGATTTTTGTGATTCTTTTCAAAAGCTTAAAATGGCAAGTCTGGTTGTGAGACTTTATTAGCGTGTGCTTGTGTTCAGCCAATTGAACACATATTCGCTCACATATGCAGTTCTTAAATAAATAGTCTTATTACCCAACAAACATTTTATTTTGTGAAAGTTATTAAATATTAATAATAATAATAAAAAATTTTCCAGCGATATAAGTGAAAAAAACTTTAGTGAAAAATCCACTTTTCACTGTAGTGCATATGTAATTATAAGTATTTGCTTTATAGAATAAGCAAATGATTTTTTAAATTTTTTATAGTCAATGAAAGAAAAGCTCTTGTGATCAAAGAAAACAATAATTAACACATAAAGCAAATTAATTTCGCTATAATGATTAGCTTAACGAAAAGCTTTTATTTTTAAATTTAAAATTTTATTTTTATGCCATTTTTAAAGGATTTTTTTTTTAAATATTTGAAATAAAAGCAAATTGAAGGTTGGCTTGTTGCTTGTTAAGCGTATCTTTATGCATTTTGTTTCTAATTAGGCAACTCAAAACTCTTGCTAAAGATCAAAAGCTTCTTATTTCACTCTATTTGTAGCTTCGTAATTTGGGTTTAAAAGCATTTTTATAAACGATGAGTTGCCTAAGCAGCAACAAAGTTCAAGATGCGCAAACAAACAACAAACATAGCTTTTTTGCTTTTATTTCTTTTCTTTCATTAAAAAGAAAAAAACTAAAATCTGAGTGCCAATAATGACACTCAATTTCAATAGAAATTTAAAAAAAATATTTCCATATTAATTTTATTGAAATATTTTGTAATTTCATTCGATATCGAGAACCTTAATTTTCATATAACAGAAGGAGAACCCAAATTCAAAACAATATATTTATTGGCTCAAATTAAAAACCAAAATTTAAACATTTATAGTAACTATTTTATTAAGTTTGAGCCTTTTTAAAATTAACAATATTAATTCACGATATTTTGCAAATGATACACACATATTAAGTTTTAATTGAACTACACTGAAAGAATATTCGGCCTAAATTCTATGATCTTTGACATTAATCTAATGAAAAATTCATTAAAATTCAACCAACGTCACGCTTCGTTGAATTAATGAAACCAGTTTCGTCGAAATTATTTTATTGAAAACTTTATCAATTTTTTTTAACAGTGTAATTATTGCAATGCTATAATTTCATTGAAACAATAAAATAATTTCATGAAAGAATGAAATAACTTAAATAAAAAGGAGTTTCTTAATAATTAGAAAATATTGTTGTCATAAATCCAATAAAATATTCTTACGAAACCAGAATACCAACGAAGCAATTTTAATGAAATTGTTGCATTGGGCTTATGAAGCAAAATTCTTTCGGTGTATAATTAATTTTAATCTGGAATAATTTTTTAACCAGGCGTGGCTGCACAGAAAAATGCCGGTATTTCTTTAGCTTAAAAAACTGTAATTTGATTTTTCTTCTCTTCTTTAGAAAATCACATTAATTAATAAATATATGTATGTCATTCAGTAAGAATTGGAAGTACTGAACTTAAGCCCGATTGAGAAATTATTCGATATATAATCGAAAATTATAATTTTCACCTGAAAAAGACACACGTTTTTGTTGAAAAATAATTTTGAGTGTTTGGTTTTGTATTCTCTAAAATATTCTCCTCAAAAATGGTTGTTTTGTTTGATAATGAAAAATAAAATTATTATTATTATCATATTTTTAAACCATTTAAATTAAATTAAAGCCATACATACGGCCTTACTTATAAAAATTTTAAGGGTTTATAAAGGCTTTTTAAGAAAGATTTTTTTATGAAAATTTGTTTTAAAAACCCTTTATAAAGTCTATATAAATTTTATAAATAAGGCTGTTGTACGATAATTTTAGAAATGTATAAAAAATATGTGCTGGACTTGGAACAACAGCGTAAAGCATAGACACGAACCTCCTAGCATAGACAAGAAATAAAAACTGTCTTATAGGGCATTTACATCAGCACAAAATCTAGCATATTTTGATTAAAATCTTTATGAAAATCTATACCGTTTACATCAGCTTTTTTTGACATTTATGAAGATTTTTTATCCAAAACACAACCCATCAACTGATTTGTTTCCAAAACTACAACCAAACAACTGCATTGTAGCCAATTCACACACTTTTTTAAGCAGACCGTAGCTAATTCACTCACCTTTTGTAGTACAGGGTAGTAAAGAATAAATAAAAATATTAGATTTTTATTAGATTTTTCACAAATCTACTGAAAAACTAGATTTCGGTTTGTATGGAAAATCTGGAAAAAAGCAGCTTGATTTAGGTCGAAATCTCGAAAGTACTAGATTTCGAGACAGTGTAAATGCACTATTAAAGAGTTACATTTAAAAAAAAAAACCTAAAGCTTAACAAAATACGAGTAGTTATTAAATAATGATAAAAGCTCAAAGAAAATTTGCCAAGTTTTACTAATTTTAAAAATATTTTACAAATATAAGAGGTTGAATTTTCATGCCAAGAAAATATTTACAAAAAAAATTACTTTTATTGTTTTTATTATTATTATTAATAAGAGTTCGTTAAAAAAGTTGCACTGAATTAAACAAACTATTTATTAAATTCGTAATTAAGTTATGGATACTACTTTCCTGTACTGTAAATATAAGATTAATTCTTGTGGTATAGGACTTGAACATACAAATAAATAAATAAATAAATAAATAAAAATTTTAAGCAAATAATTGCCTGAATTTTGCAAGTTTTATATATCACCCTACTATCAGCCAGCCGAGACGTGTATGTTACATCTTTAATAATAATAATATTTCACATGCTCAGGTTGCCTTTGCCCTAATGGAAATTTTACATTAGTTTCAAGTTGCTGTTTTTCTTTCTTGAGCAAATAAATGATGTTGTCATTTTTGCTTTTAAAGTTTATTAATGCAGTTTGTTTTATAAATGCTGTAAGATAGAAAAAAAATTTTTTTTTTATTTACTAATTTATTATACATATTTGTACGTTTTTAAAACTTTTATCCTTAAACGTAAGCAACTATTGCTGTTGATAATGATGATAAAACAGCGGCAATATGTTGCTCTTAGTTTAATAATAATAGACTTACAGTCTATTATAAACACCAGGGCATATACAAATATAAGAAATTTTATAAGCAGACTGCTTCTTTAATATTTTTATAAATTGGTTTATATTGCTAAACAGTAGCAGATTTGTCCAGGTCATATATACATAGATTTTTTTTTTCAATAGCTTAACATTTGTTTGACTGAGCTTACACGTAGCAATTTTTGTTGAGCCACTTTGGGGCTTATGGCACAAAGCTTAACAGCTGACTCCAAAGCTGCTCCAAGACTCCTCCTTCTTGAGAAAAGAATCTCACGCAGGAATGAAATTTCGCTGGAATATTCATGATTGCAATAATGATATTGTTTTATTTAACAAAATTTGCATAATTTTTAATTTTTTACTGCCTATTCTTGCAGTCAGCAACTTTATTCAAATTGTCTAGAACGTTTGCTTTTCTATATCCGAAATAATTGACATGAAAAATTTTTAATAAATCTTTGGAGCATTAAGAAAAAAATAATAAAAAATTAAATAAAATAATAATAAAAATATTAATAATAATCCCCTCTTTAAATTTTAGGCAGACTTTTTGTCTGCATTTTACAAATATTATTTGCCTGTGTTTGTGTGTATGCATGTGAGAGATATAAAAACCGTTACTTAAATAAAAATGCGCTACTCCATTCTCACACTCTCTCTCTCTCTCTGTCAATGTGTGCATGTGGGAACGTACGTATATGTGTGTGTATTTGTAATTTAAATGGGTTTCTTAGTAAAAATGTGTGCGCATATTTATTAAATGCAAGTGCAAGTGTGTGTGTATTTTTATTTATTTATGGTTTAGCCTTAAAATGTTGGCTTAACGTTGAATACGCTTTTTTCTAACTCATTTAATTTATGTCTGTATATGTGTGTGTTAGATAATGTTCAATATTTTTTTTTTTTGATACTTTTAAAATTTATTTATAGGATTCTTATATTTATATTTTTAAAACATTTTCAGAGGATTTAAATATTTAATGTGATAAAATTAAAATTTTTTCTTAAGGAAAAGAATGCAAATTCTAAACTTGGTGTATTGGATTTTAAATAAAACTCTATTTAGAATTTCCTTGAACTAGTCTAAATTTACTTTTAAAGTAATTACACTTTTATATAAACATTTATGGTTTCCAATATCATTTCCAGTTGGTTAATATTATTTAATAATACTGAAAAATTTATTTTAGGGAGAGATAAAACTTTCTCCATTTGGCCTGGTCTTGCAGCATATCGGTATATGTAACCAGGTATTTTTTACATCTGTGATGAACAGTATGTTCAGCAAGTTTGTGGAAAATATTAAATTTTAAATATGTTGAACATACTAAGCCTCTAACTCTTCAACATTAAAGAAATATATGGCTCTGTTCTTATAAATCGTAACAAACACCAGTACAAAGGGACGATGGGGATTAATTGTTGAAACAAATTTTAGTTATACAATTTTACCACATATGCTAAAATACAAAGCAAAACTAAAGCTCGAAACTAAACATAAACTGCAAAAACCAGCCTATTATCATACTACAGTACATTCCGCTTAATTGATTTCTTAATTATGTATGATGTTTTAATGGGTAAATTATTAATGCGATACCCTGCAAATTAGTTCGCATAAGCAGTTGTTTGATTTCTTAAATTTATTAAATGTCTAAAGCATTTAAGGGGCAACTACTGTAAATTGGGTACTTAACTTTTGACAAATTTTAAAAATATAGACTAAATAGAAACTTGCCGGAAACAAGGAAACAAACATACGAATAAATAGATCAACCAAGTTTCAGTTAAGCGGAAACTACTGTAATTGAACTATTTTGATTGGAAAAGAGTTTAAAAAATCTAGCCAAAGTAAAATGTTGCTTAATCGTATAATACAAAAGCCATGAGACTAATTTAAAAAAGCGGTTAAATTAGTTGGCTAAAGATCAATTAAGCGGAAACTACTGTAGCTTAACTATATATGTAAATAAAAAAACTAAAAAACTCTAGACAACATAAAATTTTGCTAGATTTTATGATACAATTATTATTATATTTAATTATGTAGTAAAATTAATGGACTGAATATCACTTAAGTGGATATTACTGTAACCTAGCTATTAAACTTAGAATAAATTTTCAAATCTAGACGAAATACAAATTTGTTTGATTCTCTATGACAAAAAAAATCACTTTCTTCACTTTTGGAAGACTTTAGTCTAGCGAAGTTTAAAGTTTTTTTTTAAATATCCTTTCCAATACCTTTTTATTTAAACAATTAATCTGCCTTACTGCTGGTGGTGCGGTGTATTCATTTTTAATCATTTTAATTGTGTTTGCTTTAATACTATAATTATGATTTTATTATAAGATTGTTTGCTATGCTGCTTTTCCTCTTCACAAATATGTTGAGTCTATAATTTTAATTCTAAAATTAAAATAAAATACAGTCAGAGGGTGGATGTTGTGGCAGTTGGATTACACAGAAGAGCCTTTAACGCAGCAAATATTTGTTCTGTTGAAAAATTCTTGTTGAGTAAAGAATGCTGCTGAAAAATAAACTCATAATGATGATGAAGACAAAAAACCAGCAAAAAAAGAAGTGACATTGACTTAAATTTTTTTTCAGAGTATTTTACTATTTATAGACATTTTTTCCGTCAATATTCAGCTTGTCAACATGCCAGGAAGACTGTATACAACGAGTAGTTTTTTTTAATATCATTATCTACAATAAACTCTGGTTCGTAACAATGAACAGGTGTGAGAAATCATTAATATACATGTATGGAAATTTTTGTGTTTTTGTTGGGGGGGGGATGGGGGAAAGATCTTGCAAAATAAAAACTTTCAAGAAAGCCAATGAGAAGCAGGTCTAGTGACATGGAGTTATAGCAAATTAAGTTTTCCGATTTTTTTAGAGGCAATAACGGCCTGTCCCACGATGTCACCAGAAATCGTTCGATCGACAACTTGTATTGCAAGCAACGACAACATTAGATCATTTTTTGTTTTCTATATAAAGATTCAATTGAACTATTTTTGGTGACAACCTGGGACCTGAGGCCATAAGTTCTTTTCCTTTAAAGTTTATGTTTAACCCAACTATGGCAGTTTAAGAAAAAGGATATAAAACTTTAAATGTAAACTGTGCAATTCCCCACTTCTTTCACAACTTGAAGACCATAATTCTATTAAATTAAGACAAAAGACCGCAAATCATTATTGATGATAAAATCTTATACATATTATGTGTCAAGAGATTATAAATTCTTTCTGGCCAAATCTAAATAGGTCACCTTTTTTACACTCACAATAGCCAATATTTTGTTATAATTTTTTCCCGCCTTAGTTTTTTTTATATTCACTATTAAATAGCATAACAATTTTGAAAATTGCTGGCAACAAAAAAGTTTAGGTTTTTTTGAGCTACTGAGCTACTGAGCCACTGTGCGTGCATTGCTGCAAAATGATAATGATGTTTATATGACTGTTTTCTTTACCTCCTGATTATACCTTTATAACATTTACAGCAAAATTAATATTTTCTTCTTTTGCTTTCTGCTTATTCTTTCCTTGCTAGTCGTTATTATTCATAGCGAGAGATTCATTTAACGCTGACACAGTTCAAAGTAACAAGCACGGAGAGAGATGGTTTTTACTTTAAATCAATAAAAAAATATGAATTCTGTTTTACAAACAAAAAGCACACTTTTATAATATAAAATGTCCTCAAAACTCTTGTTGCCGTTGTTGCCAAGTCATTGTCAGCTGAACGTGACACTTGATGTGTAAAATATTGTTTGCTGTTTGTCTTTTAAAGTGCAGTAATTAATGCATGTTTAATGCAGGCATGAACACGATGGTTATTGTTTACAATGAGTGCATGAAGAGATATAATGACAGGCCTTGCATTTTATATTTCCAAATTATTGGGAATAACGTTCAAATATATACATGCATTCAAGTGTGTGTGAATGTCGAAATAATAAATGAGTTTATTTTTGTACCAGTATGTGGGCCAACCAAATTAATAAATTCTCCTAAACGTATGCTATAGATAACTTAATGCTAGATTAATTTAATGAGCAAAATTGAAAAATTTTCAAAATTTTTTAAAGAAATTGTGCTAAGAGCTATAATTTTCAGGATGTAGTTAAACAAAATTGTATTTTTTTGAGCAGGAAATATACCAATTAAAAAAAATCCTATTGAATACAAGGAATTTTACCTGACTGGCAACACTAATGCATTAAACACATTGACCACAGCAGGCTACCGACAACAACATGTCAAAAATAGGATATACATATGTGTGTATAATGTATATGAAAATGACTATTTTCACAAAAATACCGCTACAGGACTACACAAGCGCGGTTGGAGGTCCTTAGGCTCGAAATAATTGAAAAAATTCACGAAATAGTGTTAGTCGATCAAAGATTGAAAGTGAAAGAGGTTGTGGATGCCATAGGCATACTAATTCTCTCAGTGGCTTCGATTTTGAATAACAAGAAAGCTTCCGGCAAAATGGCTGACACGTCAGCTCACAAGGTATTACAAGGGCCATCGTATGACAGCTTCGCAGGAGTATTTGGCTGTGTTCTACTGCAATATCCGCGAGTTTTTGTATCATTGGGTAACCATGAATACAATTAGGATCCACAACAACAAACTAAATACCAACCAACAGTTAACACAATGAGTTTGTGGAGCTGAAACGGCACCAAAGAAGAACAATCTAGGCTTGTTAGCCAATAAAGTAATGGGGGACAGGTATAACCCTCAAGTGAGTCAAAAAAGCTTGTAATGAATATTATACCAGCCTATTGGGTTGAGTTAATGAGGATTTATAATAATAAATTCAATAAAGTGTGAATTTAACACGCACATGAAGGATTCCGTACGGACACTTAATATCGTCATATAAATTCAAAAAGGGCGTAACTTACAAAAAGTTTAAAATCATCTTTTTGTCTGATTATCATGTAATTATAACTATAAAATCCATCTACCCACAATATTTTTATTCGAGTGTGCTCAAAAATATCAAATTTATTAATGAAATTGAAATGACAACTGAGAGTTAAATGCACTAAAACGTATAATGTGTTTTGCTTCTTCTGTAAAATATTTTTTTACGCCTTTTTTGAATTTATATGAGAATATGTAATACTATACGAACCTTAGCCTATGTAATCGAATATCTTACCAAAAGCAGACATTTTTAAAATTTTAGTTTTAGTTTTTAAAATTTTTTACCTTAAGCGCTTGTTTTCTACGGTTTTAAGCGAGTTTTTGGTTTTTTTTTGGCGATTTTGTTAGTTATAGCTCTTTTTTATTCTCAGCGTTTTTTTTTGTTTTGGCGTTTTTTTTAAATATTTTTGGTGTTTTTTTTCGGTGGTTGTTTAGTTATTGCGATTTTTTAGTTTTGGCAACTTTTTACGGTTTTATTTTTTATTTCTGGTCCTTGGCGTTTTTTTTCGTTTTATTTTTATTTCAAGCGATTTTTTTAGTTGTGGTACTTTAGGTAATATTTTTCTTTTTGTCGATTTTTTTAGAAGTTTAGCGCTTGTTTTCTTCGGGTTTAAGCGTTTTTTTTGTTTTTTTTTTTGCGATTTTGTGAGTTATATAAATTTTTTTAGTCTTGGTGTTTTTTTTTTGTTTTGGAGTTTTTTTTTAAATATTATAGCGATTTTTTAGTTTTAGTGTTTATTTCATTTTGTCGATTATTTTCCTTTTTTTTAGCGATTTTTTATTTTTGGCACTTTTTTTTGTTTTGGCGTTTTTTTTAATATTTTTCGCGTCTTTTCGGTTATTTTTTTTTGTTATAGCGAAATTTTAGTTTTGGTGCTTATTTTATTTCGTAGATTATTTTCGTTTTTTAGCGATGTTTTACATTTGGTGATTTTTTCGGTCCTTAGCGATTTTTTCGTTTGATTTTTAGTTCTAGCGATTTTGTTTAGTTGTGGTGCTTTTTTTCCATTTTATCGATTATTTTCGGTTTTTTTTAACGATTTTCTTACTTTTGGTTATATTATTCTTTTTGGCGATTTTTCCGTTTTTTGGCTATTTTTTCGATTTCTATTATTTTGATTTCTAGTTCTAGCGATTTTTAAGATTTTGCGGGTTTTTTCCGTTTTGGCGATTTTTTTGGTCTTGTGTTTGTTCCGGTTGATTTTCAGATGATCAGTTTTAGCTATTTTTAAGTTTTGGCCCTTTTTTCGATTAGGCGATTTTTCGGTTTTGGTGATTTTCTTAGTTTTTTGGCGTCCTTTTTATTTTTAATGATTTTTTTTGCATTTTAAAAATTTGTGTTATTTTTAAGCGATTTTTTCATTTTGACGATTTTTTTTGCAAGGATGCATACGTAATACAGTTTCTATGGTAGACATCCATCAATTTGGCTCCTTTATCCAACATTTTTTTTCGTGTTAAGCTGCGAGTGACTATTTCTTATTCCCAAACCTGTGGAGATGGCTCAGTGGAAAGAGATGTGACTCCAACACTGAAATCATCTCAGAAGCAAATACCTATTTCTATGACCTCAACAAATTTAATCCTTTCGAAAGAAAATAAAAATTGGGGAAACTCAGAGGAGACTAATTTGAAAAATTAAGGTCCTTATTTTGTAAAACGCAACGTTTAGACTTGCGAAATTTTATATGGAAAAAATTTAAATTTAAACAAATATAAACAAATAAGATTTTCTCATAAAAACCAGCAAAAGCTGCTGCTGCTGCTTCGTCATAAGAAGGAAGGCTTGTAATAAGACAATGTTATATATATTGTAGAAACTTCTAAAGCTGCCTACGTACTGCCGGATATGGACACAATATGCCTCAGTTTGGTTTATTTATTGTTAAGTTCGCATTAAGTTTATAATAAAATCATATTATAATTCCATCGTTTTTGTAAGAACTCAATAATTGATTCTTAAAAATAATTTAGTTTATTTAAAATTTAGTTATCGAATTTAAGCGTGCAGGTTTGTTCCCTTGCAAATTAGTTTGATGAGTAATATTCTTTTTTTGTTTAAATACTTATTACACCGTAACTTAAATAACATTGCTTTTGTCACACAACCAGTATTATTAATATATGTATTTTTGTCACTTTTATGTTTAGCGGAATTATTAAATATTAATATAACAAAAAAAGTAAAGCAAGCAGTAAATGTAATATAATAAGGTACATACAAAACATACATACGTACATATTACTAAAAGCCAGTACTTTGAAAGTATAAATATATTTGCAATGGAATACATATACTACAGTTTTAAATTCGGATGTCCCGCCAGTGAGTGACTAAAAAGAAATATATTAAAACCTCTAGCTCTCTGGCCAAGGATTATGGAAAAAATATATTCATGGAACAAACAAACACAAAGCTAATTTCTACAACAGGAAACAAATCTATTGCTAATAAAATCGCTATAGTGTTTTGCTAAGAACTTGCATATCCGGCCCTGTTCTGTCAACCGAATCCGAGTAAATTTCTCGTTTCAAAAAATTAATAATGGTCCTGCCGACGTATTTAAAATCATACGCGATAATTTTATTTCAGATATGATACTTTAGAATTTATATAAAGTCTGAAAAAATATTTCTATTATCGGAGTTAGTTTTCTGAAACCGAGTAATTTCAAATCGATGCGGTTTACAGAACAGGGCCGATTATTCTTGTATTATTGCTTTAATTGATTTCTCAAAGACTCTTAAGGCAACATCCCACTACCGGCACAATGCACCGATTTTCGTCGGCACAATTGAATAAGGACCTAAGTAATAAACTAAAATGACCTTAGTTTGCAATAAATTCCGGAAGAAGTCTATATGACTTTATTACCAATTGCACAGTGGTGCAATTACGTCTTATGCTGAGTACAAATCTGGCATTTCTTGTGTTGTCATTTCCAAAATGTATGCAATAAAATTTACATTAGGGTTTTTTTTATAAGGAAATCAATAAAGAAAAATATGGGAAATGACAAACGTTGCCACTAGCTTATACTATTGCGATGTCACAAAATGCCATAGGATGTACTCGGTATTACTTATATACGAGTATGTTTACTTGAAAATTTTTTAACCTAATTTTGGAACGCTGCATTTGTTATTTGTCTGCGTGTACACATAAAAAAATCAATATTTTCATGAAAATCTATTTGTATGTGCCATCTTGCGCCCTCGTTAAATGTGTCAAATAGTTTAAGTTCTTGATCATAAAATCAAAAAATTCCACACTCACACATACCGCAAATAACTAAACTACTCGTGCATTGTTATGTTTGTATTTGTATGTG
The DNA here is from genome assembly GCA_944452675.1 of Tachina lurida. Taxonomy (NCBI): domain Eukaryota; kingdom Metazoa; phylum Arthropoda; class Insecta; order Diptera; family Tachinidae; genus Tachina; species Tachina lurida. The sequence goes on from OX101752.1 coordinate 6,278,659, forward strand.
TATGTGTGTGTGTATGTGTGTGTGTCTGTGTGCATGTCTAATGCAACATAACAAGGACGAATCCTTTTTTTATTGCACTGCCGTTTATTTCAATTTCTATTTTTGCAGTTTTCAGCTGACTTCTTATACTTGTTTTTTTGTTTTGTTTTTCCTCTTTGTTCTACTGGCTTTTTGCTCCAAATGCGTTACAATGCTACAGTAAAATATTTTTCATCTAATCCCTGGCATACATACATATATTTATATTTTTTATTCATTGCTTACATTTCCTTCTGCTGCCACTACGAGCCGAAAGGATGGGCTGGAAAGGAGGAAGTTGTCGTAATATTTATACTTAACAACGACCACAATGACTGCGACAACTATTGCAGTAATAGAATGGAGGAAAAAAAAAGAAACAGCAGGATATGAACAAAATATAGATTTACATATAAAAAAATATTAGAATTAAAGAATAGTAACTATGCATACATTTTCTTACAAAAAATAAAAAATAAAATAAAATATGCAAACGTACATAATATTTATATGTTAAGTACTATTGTTGTACATACGTTCGTTTTTGTTACTCTGAATATTTTGTCTACAGCAATGGAATACTTTTTTATTATTTTCAATATAAAAGGTGGCCAAATTGACAATTTAGTGTAGAGGAAATTGTTACAAAGCCTCCGCGTAATAGTTTTCATTATATTGAAAATAAATATAAAATAGTTCTGTTACAATTAAACTTCAAAAAAAAAGGCTGCTCCTTTTTTTTATCGGCGTTTTTGTTCTATTTGTCACTTCAGAGCTCTGCCACTTGTTGAATGATTGGAAAAAGGTTTTTTTCTTGAGAATAGGGGCAGCCACAAATACCGAAATTTTAATGTTGAATTTTAGGTGGTTTTACATAACGGATTCCTAGGAAATGTTGCCAATATTTTGGTCTGTTATATTGAGATAGTCCTGCGCCTTTGCAAGCAAACTTCAGTACTCAAGTTCAGTTAAAGCTATTCACACAAAACCTTGCACACTCCTTGAGGCACAATTTTGCTGGGCGACACATTACTTTATGGTAGTAAATCATTTGACCCCACTGCTTCAAATGATGTTACGTTAAGAAAAACTAGACGAGGCTCTGCCCAATGAAATCCCACATTATACCACGTTTTATTTTGAACAGTGTTTTAAGGTAAATTATGAATCAGAGAATGACAATGAGTACTAAAAAAATATACTTGAGTAAATAGTCTACATATAATTAACTGCGAATATTCATAATTGTAGCGCCAGCAATTCATATTCTCACATAATTTTTCTGTATTTTATTTTTTTTATAGAATATACTAAAATATGCTACAACTAAAAATGAAAAAGCACATACGTATTAAGCGCATTGATCCTCTGTCATACTTATAGTCTGAGTATGCTTATACTTATAGTATGGATATTTAATCGGATAAAAATATATACGCATGATACTCGGGATATTTATTCATCATTCGCCACTGTATACATACATTTTTGTGTATATGTGACCTTCTCCAAGAAAAGGGACCTAGTGTGTGAAAATTAAGTTTTTTTTCTAACACATTTCATCTTATTCTATACCCTTTTAGTTACCAGAATCCACTCTTAAGTCCAAACCCGTTTTTTGACACACTACGTCCCTTTTCTCGGAGAAGGTCACATATTTTGAATGGATAATATGTGGGTTTGTGTGACTGTTTGAAAATATGCTTTAAGTATGTGTTTAATTAAAAAAGCCCTGTATATACGCATTGTAGCCGATTAATACTCAGAGTATTTTTTTTTTACTCATGCGTATGTTTGTAGCTCATAGACACCATTAAACTAAGTTATAGTTGTTTTTGCTGCGTAATTTAAAAAATGTGTATAAACATAGTTTTTGGATGCTTATAGCTACATATACGTATTCGGTACAAAATTGATGCAAGTGTTTGCATATGAGCTTGTTTTTAATTTTTAGCTGAACGCACTTATAGTTGTTTGGCGGCCAATTAGTCAAAGAGTTTAAAACGATACTTTTGTCATTCTCACTTTAAATTATGATTTAATAAAAACTTCTTAATGGGGTGATGCATATAGGGGTAGATTTTAACGCTTGTAAAACGTTACTCATAGAAGAAAATGCTGCTCTATCTAAAACAAGGACTGGCATAAGTATTAAGGAATTAGAAGATCTTGATTTGCTTGGCCTGAAATTTCAGTATGATGTTGGCTGAACTGAACACATTTTTCAAGTCTCAGCAGAAGCATTAAAGTGCCCAGATTTCTTGTAATGGTAGAGTCTACCTAGCTCACAGGCCGGAACTTCAAAGTCTATTTCTAATTTGGGGCTGCTCAACCGTGTTCAGGAGAAGGCGGAAAAGTTTGTCGCAGACAGCAGGCCAAATAACTCTATATGTTTATGGGAGCATTGAGGCAATGTGGGGATTATTCCCTTGTATTATTAGCGTTCCTCAAATTAACAGAACTGCTAAACACAAAATCCTTTTTAGCCATGATCAAAGTCGTACTGATTAATAAATAAAAAACATTATTAAAAAATCACGGGATCGCACATCTCTAGTTGTAATCCATAGTGTTGAGTAAAGCACAGATTTGTGAATTTCTTGTCGTTCTTCGGAATTAGTAATTTCACAAGCGACATTTAACCATATTTTGCATAAAGGTCTTAAGAATTTTACAGTTCAGTTGATCCAGGAGTTAATGCCTACCGACCTTCTCTAAATTCGTGTCTTTGCTCATCCGGAATTTCATTGACAAATTGTGTTAAGTGATGAGTTTTATTTTCACCTCGCTGGCTGTGTTAACCAGCAGAATTATTGCATTTGGGGCTCGGAAACTCTTATTGATGAAAAGCCTATTCATGGTCAATGTGTAATTGTTTGATTCTGCAAATGTTTAATGATTTTTTTGCCAGCTTTAATTTTGTGAAATTAGGGTGCGCATTAGGGTGTTAGGAACTTAGAAGGATGAGACATTTGAGGTCAATGACTATTGAAGCAAAACATTGGTATTCTCTAGACAGAAACATCGCTAGTCGAAACCACTTTAGCGCAACACGCTTTACTGAAAAAAATCGGATTACAGAAAGCGATACAAGTCCTCGCACTGATTTTAAACGCAACTAGCCTTATTCACTTCGCTTTAGCTAAACATCGCTTTACTGAAAATATCGTATTACTGAAAACCAAAAGCAAGCCCACAACTACGTTTTGTATGAAACTTACTTCGCTTTAGTGAAAAAATACACAATGACAAATTTATTTATTGGAAATCGATGGCATAACTTAAGGCTGAAAAAATTGTGCATTAAAATTGTGCTATTTAAAAAATTAAATGGCTAAATGTATTTGTCCTTTTCGCTCTTACGTACTTTAATGTATTTTTCTATTATATTGCCAATGCAAGTGGCTAGACATTTTCGAGGAATTCTTGAAAAATTTCAACATAAAAACGTGCACATATGCATATGTATGGTGTGTATAGTTTTACTGATTTTAAGCAGTACGCTTAACTGCAACAAGTGTCAGTAATCCAAACTACGTTTTAGAGAAAAAATCGTATAACTGAAAAAAAAAATTTCGTTTTCTTTGAAAAAGCAAACATATTTGTTTGGTGTCGCACGCTACAAGAAGTTGACATACTCCTGGGGCAATGTCAATATCACACTTAAAGATCCGACTTGTAAGTGCCGAAGATAAAATGAAAAATGTATTTCGGCAACCAGACCAGATGCAAATGCTGTAGGAGAATGTTGTGTTATAAATAGGCTAGATAAGGTTAGGTTGGCATTTGGCTCAGAAGAGAAAATAAGTCTTCAGCTCACTAGAGTCTAAATGAAAGGTCCCTATGTATTGCCTGAGAGTAGGAAAGGGATAGTGCAAGTACAGATGGTGAGGCAACAGATAGATAGAGAATAGATCTTTTTCATTTTCACAATTTCGTTATTAAGCGTTTTGATATATTTTTATAGCATTATTGCAGCGCCTCTGGTGTTAAGTGGACGTATTACTTTAATTTCAAAACCCATTTAATTAAATATTTTACTTCGCCGACTATTAATTGCTAAACCTATCGACGAATTAGGGTGTTGCGATATGCATTAGCATTCACACTAAGGCATATTAGAAAAATTTATAAAATGGATTATGACTGGCCTTGGCCAAGATTTGAACTCGGGCTCTTGAAAACCATCATTTGCTTAGTAGTTGCTCCAGCAGCTGTAGTATTTTGAGTAAAAATATTCCAATTAATTTTTGATTTTCTGTTTAATTTTGCAAAAATATTTTCGCACTACACTCGTTTATATCGTTTGTGTCTTTAAAAGTTTTGCCATTGCAATCATTTGCTGGCGCTTGTGCCATTATTTTCACTTTAAATAGATTTTACAGGCACTTTGGGGAATTTTAAGTTTTCCATTTATTAGATCTCGAACATGCAAATGGTTGCGCTGTGTAAAAAAGAGTCAGTTAGTGTTTATTTTTTTTTTTTTTTTTTGAAAAAGATATTTTCATAAATTCCTAATAAAAGCGAAGAGAACATGATAAGATGTGTGTTTAGCGCTGCTGTGGTGCAGTTATTTTGTTTGCATTATTATTGCTTTAACATTTTCTTTGCTTTTGCATGGGAAGCGTATGTTTGAATTTGCATTTCCCCAAAGTGTTTGTCTAGATTGCCTGGACTGGTTTGGGCGGCCAGTGTTGGCCTCGTGCCTGTATTGCTTATTTACTTGTTTCTTTTTTATTTCTTCTGCGAAGGCAGCCAACAAGGCATTGCACTGCCATTTTGTTTCGTTTGGCAGCAGCAAAATTTCCTTTAAACAAACACACACACACACACACATGCCAAGGCAGATGAATTTACAACCATCCCAAAGGATTTGAAGGGGCATTTAAAGTATATGCTAAGAAATCTTAGAAGAAGAAGTAGAAGGAAACTGGAAGTACATGTTTGCAATAGTGAGTGCTGATGTGGTGGCAGTGGCAGTAGTGAGTGGTGTTTTGTGGCATTGGCAGCTGGAGTGGTTTGCCTTAGTGCTGCTGTTGTTATTGTTATTGTTGTTGGTGGTGTATTTTTTTGGTCTATTTTGTTTGTTTGTAACACTATGCAGCAATTTGTTTTTTCTAACTGTGGTTTAGTTTTTTTTCTCTCTATCTTTCTTTTATTTGTGGCCAAAAAGTTGTATATATTTTTCTTGTGTATGTTTATTTTCTTAAACCTACAAATGCAACCAATTTGGTTTACTTTCCGTATACTGCAGTGTTGGTGGTTTTATATCGCCTTTCCGCCACTTTTCTTCTTTTAAAAAGTCTTGTAATAGGAAAAATAATTTTAATGTTGTTTTTTTTATTTAAGTTTCAAAGAAAAGGATATACATAACTACTTCTTTGGAAATCTTCGAGCTTATAACCCATTGTAAGTTGCTTTCAATTGTAGGAAATTGCCTTTAAAAATGTGTCTGCATTGTGTTTTTATTTCTGCTCTGCCATTTTGAGTGGGTTTAAAAAAAAAATGTGGCAGTTTGTTGGCATTTGTGCTTAAATGTTATTGTGTTAAATTGTAAAGCTTCGTTTGCCAACAACAAACAAACTGAAACTATTTTAAGTTTTTAACATCTATAAAAATTTTATGTCTTGCTTAATTTCTCTCTTCAATTATTCTCTAAAGATTTTTTTATCGTCTGTTTTAATTTGAAAAATTCATTTTGCTTTTATGCAAAAAAAAAAACAACAAACAAAAAAAAAATGCAAATATGTACGCTGTAATCGCAGTCAATGTTGTTTATGAAAAAGACATTAAATAACAGTTATTTTGGTTTATTTTTGCATTGTTTTTTTTTTTTGAGAGAACAATTTTTGTTGCCTGCTTTTAGGTTTGGTTTCATTTTCATGTTAATGGCGTAATCATGTTGAATTATGTGCATAAATGATTAAAAAAATATGTAATTTTATAGTTTAGCAAGTTTTGCAAGAATATAAAATGAAGTTACATGAAATGGGGGAAAGAAGAGATGGAACTTAAACAATATAGAGGAATTATGTTGAAAAAAAAGGAACGAATTTGTATTGTTTGATACAAAAATTATTAATAAAATCTGATACTTTAAAATCTGCTTTAATTTTTTTCAATAATATAAAGTTCTGAATGAGCTCATATTGAAAATTAGTTTAAACTTTTTCATGTTTCTTTTAAACTAATAATATCTGATACTTTAAAATATGCTTTAAGGTTTTTTATTATAAATTAGTTTAACTTTCTTCATGTTTCTTTCAAACTAAAACTTTTCATATATTCAAAACAACTTGTTTTTATTTTTTATTTTTTGATAAAAACTTTTATGGTTTTTCAATAATCTCTGGTGAAAGTTTTTGTTTTAAATCTTTTACATTAAAAACGTTTGCATATATTTTTGTTTGCACTAAATTAAAGGTTTTGTTTTATTTAGCAAACTTTGAACAGCTCTTGTATATAAAATTTTAATTTTACACTTAATGATGACGATTTACGATAATAGCTGACTGCCGTTTAGCAGATTGCGTTATCAGCGGTGACAGTGTTACATCCGCATCCGCTTTGCCGTAATGATTTTTGACAATGTGAAATGTATGTTATTTTGTTTTGTGGTTTAATAATATTTTTAGTTTTCATATTTTCACAAATAATTTGCGGTTTAAATTGTTTTTATAAAAGAAAATCAACTACTGGAATTTAGACAAGCTTCAAGTTACAGTTTATTCACTTGAGAGCCCATAATATAGCTTTCAAGGTCAAGGTGGTCTACTCTTTAATTCGAAACGAAAGAAAATGCTTTCGAATTTGCGTGCTATTAACATACAAATTCGAAATCATTTGCTTTCGTTGTGAATTACAGAGTAGACCATCTGAAGTTCAATGCGTATGTCAGAAGATACTGCTCCCTCTCTCCTCCCCCTCGCTAAAAATTCAAGAAAAGCACCAAAAGTAAGAAAATCGCCCCAAAACTTAGAAAAAGCGCCAAAAGTTAAAAAATCGCCAAAAAGGAAACAAGCGCAAAAACTTAAAATTAAAAAAAAAAAATTAAAATTATAGACAAAAAAACGACACAACTGAAAAGCAACCGCAAAAAACGCCATAAACCGAAAAAATCGCTAAAACTTAGATAAAACGCCAAAGTTCGAAAAAATCGTCAAAACGAAAAGAAAAATTCAAAAAAGTACCAAAACTAAGAAAAAGCGCCTAAACTAAAAAAATCGCCATAAGCTAAAAAAAGTCGACAAAAAGCTAAAAAGTAGCAAAATACCAAAAAAAAACGACAAATCGAAAAAGCACCAAAAAAAATTTTTAAGGCCAAAAATTTAAAAAAAAATCGCCAAAAACCGAAAAAATCGCAAACGCTAAAAATTACCAAAACTAAGGAAAAGCACAAAAACTAAAAAAATACGTTAAAAAGAAACAAGCTTAAAAACTTAAGCGCATGCAAACAAAAAAAACGCCAAAAATCTATAAAAAATAGCTGAACTGAAAAAAGCACTAAAACTAAAAAACCAAAATTGGCTAAGAGTAAAACAATTGCCAAGACTAAAAAAATGCCAAAAAAGCGCCAAAGCCAAGAAAAAAGCACCAAAACTAAAAAATCGCTTAAAACCGCCAAAAATCTAAAAAAAATCGCTGAACTAAAAAAAGCACCAAAACTAAAAAACATACCCACAAAATCCCCAAAACCCGAAAAAAACGCTAAAACTAAGACAATTGCCAAAACTAAAAACATGTGAAAAAAAAGCGCCAAGACCAAGAAAAATCGCCAAAATTAAAAAATCGCCAAAAACCGAAAAAATCGGCACAAGAAAAAAAGTTCGACAAAAACTAAAAAAAAAACAGCCAAAAGCCAAAAAGTTGATAAGACAAAAGAAGCGCCAAAGTTAACAAAATCGTTAAAACTAAAAATTAAAAAAAAAACAACATAAAAATTGCCGAAAATCGAAAAAAATCGTTAAAACGAAAAATGACAAAATTAAGAAAAAACTGCAAAACTAAAAAAAAATCTTCAAACAAAAAGCAAAAACTAAAAATTTATCGCTGTAACTAAAAATATCGGCAAATAAAGGAAAAAAATCGCCAAAATGAAAAAAGCGCCAAAAGTAAAAAAAAACCATCGGAATAAAACGCCAAAGCCCGAATAAGAGTCACTAAAACTGAAATAAATCGTCAAAAACCGAAAAAATCAACCAAACTAAAAATATGAAAAAAAAACAACTAAAACTAGGAAAAAGCGCTAAGAATTAAAAAATAATCGCCAATAGCCGAAAAAACCGCTAAAACTCAAGTTCGAGTAGTCTTACATATATAGGGTCAATATGGAACCCCTCGTGAGCGAGTCAAAGTCGCACACTACTGAATTTATTTTACTTCCCAAATTGTTTTTTTTTTGCACTTTTGAGTTCTTCGTCCTATAAAAAGCAACCCCAATAGCAATAATGCTTTTTGGCTTGCTGTAATTTTGTAGAATGCCCTCAACTAATAATTAAATTCATCTTGAGCTCTATTTTTATTCTTACGAGAATTTTCTAAAGGTAAACATTAATTTTTAAGCAAAACGACTCCCCTAGAGTTCTAACCCCCATTTTTTGAACCACTCTAATTACTTAACAAATTCCACGTGGAATAATAGCAAAATAACGTTTCAGTTTAAGCACTAAAAGTTAAAAGTTTAACATTGACATGACGTATGGTATGGATAGATTTAACATTGTGGTATTCAAGAAGTGAATTGTTTAACATTGTGTTTCTTAAAAGCTCTCAATATCTTTTTGGAGTAATTAATATGTCTAATTTGACAAGAGTTGTGCAGTGTGACTAGAATTTTGATTTTTACATATTGTACAATAATAAAGATTTGAATTATGAAATAGATTTTATCATTGTTTTAGGGAGTTCAACCAAAATTTAAGAAGAACTTAAAACCTTTCACTCATAATATTTTTTTTTCCAAAAAGTAAAGCAAGAATTTATAGCATTAGAAAACATTTTTACAAATATTTAAATTATGTTGGTTATATTTTTTTCATAATTAAATTCCTTTGAATTGCCAAAATATTTGTATACAAAAAAAAAATTTATATAAAGCAAAAGCAGCTCAAAGTTAGTTTAAATAAAAAATTAAGGAAATTCATATTTGAAATATCTTTTACTCTGCTGTAAGTTTATAATCGGACAACCTTTAAATGACTTCCTTACATAATACACTCTGCTCTACTCTCTTCTTATCCTTGCTTCCACCCCCTTCGCACGATATAACAAAGTTATTTGATTTACATAAATTTAACTCAGTTTTACGATATTAATCCACTAATAATCGAATTTTGCAAATACTTTTACATAAATGTTTTACAAACAACGTTTTAGGATAGATAAAATGGCAGCAGAGCAAGTAGAGAAAAAAAAACGTTAAAGTATTTTGCAAGTATTTCATTTAGGAAAAGTACTGCTGCACACACGCTTGCCATTAGAAATTGAGATTCAAGACATGTAAATTTTTTGTTTGCAAAAAAAAAAAACTTAAATCCATAGAAAATCGTAACAATATTTGAATTTTAATTTTTTTTTTGGAGCGCTGGCAGGAAGAGGGCAAGTGGCTTGTTTGGTTAAACCCACATGAAACAATTTATAAACGAGTAACGACTAGCAGCAGCAAACTTTCTATTTTTTTTTCTAAACAAATCCCAAAGCAACTCTCACCCTAAATTTCACTTACTTTTAAAATGAAACTTTCTCCTAAAGAAAAAATAAGGCCAAAGGAGAATTTTGCTGTGCTATTTTGCCCTTTTTAGAAAACTGTAAGCAAGTATTTGGTAATAATTTTTTTCCTTTTCAATGTAACTTTAGTTTAGCTGATTACTTCTTGTCTTGTATATTAGAAATAAACTATATTCCCAATTTCCACTTCCTGCTAATTTGCCACAGTCAACTCATGATGAACGTGCATGTATGTTCACAACGTACATACATACATATTTACGTAAGAATGTGTGTGTGTCTGAGTGTGTTTAGCTAAGCAACAGTCATGCTAAGCACCCAAATGTATGCAAGCATTATCTTCATTTCATGCTTAACTTCAGTGAACTGAAAACTCACAGAAGAGAGTTTGCATTTGTATTGAAGAAAATAAGAAAACTAAGCAGAAGAAACACGTACATACATACATTCATCAAATCTTGGGCTGCATAACCCCAAAAAAACTAAATTTTAGTTGAACTCGCTCCACACATAGAATTCGTAATAAAAAGCAAACGAAAAAGGAACCTTAAAGTGTGACTTGGAAAAGGAAAATAAAAATAAATGAAATTCAAAGTAAATCATGTTCATGCAACATGAAACATTTGCATGTTGCATATCAGTGTGCAAAAAAGCATGAGTGTATGTGTGTGTGTGTGTGTGTGCGTGTGTGTGTGTGTGTAGGAGAAATTTGATTGAAGTAAAACATGTGTAAATTACGTTCTTCGATTAATGATAAAAATTTTGTTCAATTTGTATGCGAACAACTAAAGCTGATCATTTACCTTGAGCAATCTTATAATGAAGTTTTTTTCATTTCATTTTTAAAGGAAAAATGCTTTAGATTTTTCTTTTTTAATTTAACATAATATGTTACTTAGTCATGGTTTAGACCAATGCTGGCCACCGAGAGAATTGTATTCGCGTATGTGTATACATTTGTATAAGAGCCCGAGTGATGTTCGGCACTCTCGTGCTACTTTGGGTAACAGTTTTTCTTGAAGAAAGTGTGAGTTTATGTGAAAGAGAGCGGAAAGAAGAAAGAAGAGGGGTACAGACTCGCTTTTCGTTCGAATAATATATGTACATATTTGAAAAAGTACTTTTCTATAAAAGAATTAAACGTATTTTCAGAAGTGTACGGTAGGTTAGGTTAGGTTAGGTTAGAAAAGGTGGTGCTAAAAGGCACCTCCACTCTGACAACCATTTGGGTCTATTGTGATTCCTTTCTTTTATCCATTAAAAGTAGTATTTACCCCCTTCCTCCTTTCCCGCCCTTTGTACCCAAAAGTGACCCTATTATCCGTCATTACACCACTCATGAAGCCCCTGATGTCCTATAGCTTACACTTCCCTCCTCATGGAAACGTCTGCCCAGCCATCTAAGCCTATGACGTTGCACTGTTGTGGCCAGGAACCCAACCTAATATGACATTATCTTTATCCATAAGCAAGTTGAGGGCTCTCCTACAGTCTCGATTTGACATTATGTCCCTTTAAAATTTTTAGCGCTGCCTGACGGTCGACATAGAAGGTTACCTTCTCACTTTCAGCTACATTCCTGGCCACCAGTTCCGTGTATGCTAGCTTCTTGGCAAATTATTTTGTAAATATTTACTTCATAGGAACACATTTTTTAAAAAAGTGAATTTTTTTAAAAGTACCTTTTATAAAAAAAGAGCATTTTAGAAAAAAGTACCTTTTATAAAAAAGTACCTTTTTTTTAAGAAAAAAGTATTTTTATAATTTATATAAAAGTACCTTTTATAAAAAAGTACCTTTTATAAAAAAGTACCTTTTATAAAAAAGTACCTTTTATAAAAAAGTACCTTTTATAAAAAAGTACCTTTTATAAAAAAGTACCTTTTATAAAAAAGTACCTTTTATAAAAAAGTTCCTTTTATGAAAAAGTACCTTTTATAAAAAAGTACCTTTTATAAAAAAGTACCTTTTATAAAAAAGTACCTTTTATAAAAAAGTACCTTTTATAAAAAAGTACCTTTTATAAAAAAGTACCTTTTATAAAAAGTACAATTTATGAAAAAGTATATTTTATGAAAAATTACCTTTTATAAAAAACAGCATTTTATGAAAAATTATCTTTTATAAAAAAGGAAATATTTTCAAAAAAAGTTTTGTTATAATTTATAAAAAAGTATTTTTATAAAAAAGTACCTTTTATAAAAAAGTACCTTATATACAAAAGTAAATTTGTTCAAAAAAAGTATTTTTGTAATTAATAAAAAAGTATTTTTATAAAAAAGTACCTTGTATAAAAAAGTACCTTTTATAAAAAACAAACTTTGATAAAAAAGTAGCTTATATAAAAAGTACCTTTTATAAAAAAGTACATTTTATAAAAAGTACCTTTTATAAAAAAGTACATTTTATAAAAAGTACCTTTTATAAAAAGGTACATTTTATAAAAAGTACCTTTTAAAAAAAAGTACATTTTATAAAAAGTACCTTTTATAAAAAAGTACATTTTATAAAAAGTACCTTTTATAAAAAGTAGCTTTTATAAAAAAATACAATTTATGAAGAAGAACATCTTATAAACAACAGCATTTTATAAAAAAGTACCTATTATAAAAAAGAGCATTTTAAAAGGTACGTTTTATAAAAAAATACCTTTTATAAAAAGGTACATTTTATAAAAAGTACCTTTTAAAAAAAAGTACATTTTATAAAAAGTACTTTTTATAAAAAAGTACATTTTATAAAAAGTACATTTTATAAAAAGTAGCTTTTATAAAAAAATACAATTTATGAAAAAGAACATCTTATAAACAACAGCATTTTATAAAAAAGTACCTATTATAAAAAAGAGCATTTTAAAAGGTACCTTTTATAAAAAAATACCTTTTATAAAAAGTAACTTTAATAAAAATGTACCTTTTATAAAAAAGTACCTTTTCTCAAAAAGTAGCTTTTATAAAAAGTACATTTAATAAAAAAGAGCATTTTAAAAAAGTATCTTTTATAAAAAGTAACTTATATAAAAAAGTACCTTTTATAAGAAAGTACAGTTAATGAAAAAGTACATTTTATGAACAAATTATTATAAAAAAGAGCATTTTTTAAAAAATTACATTTAATAAAAAAGAGCATTTTTTAAAAAATTACATTTAATAAAAAAGAGCATTTTTTAAAAAAGCACCTTTAATAAAAAAGAGCATTTTAAAAAAGTACCTTGTATAAAAAAATATCTTTTATTAAAAAGTAGCTCTTATAAAAAGTAGCTTATGTAAAAAAGTACCTTTTATAAAAAAGTACCCTGCATGAAAATGTACCTTTTATAAAAATACAAAAAAAAAACTTTGATAAAAAAGTAGCTTATATAAAAAGTACCTTTTATAAAAAGTACTTTTCATAAAAAAGTACATTTTATTCATTAAAATTTTATTTAAAAATGTATTAATTTAATGAAACTTTTGTTAAAAATTTTAATAGATTAAAGGTTTAAGTAAAAATTTAGTTCTGTCAATTAAATTCTTGTTTAAAAATTTTTAATATATATTTTTATACCCTTTACCAACAAAAATGGTAAAAGGGTATATATAGGTTTGTCATTCCGTTTGTAATTTCTATAATATCAATAAGCGACACATAAAATATATATATTCTGGATCCTCATGCATAGGGAAGACGAATAAGCGATGTCCGTCTGTCCGTCTGTCCGTCTGTCCGTCTGTCTGTACGTGAAATCGGTTTTCCGAAGCTCCCAGAAGAGCTAGAGACTTCGTTCTTGGACTGGTGTGTCAGAAATTTTCCAAAATAGATTGGTATTGAAATTCAGCAAAATCGGGCAGACGATTGCAGAGCTGGAAAACTGAAACTTGATTTTGCCATATAAAACTAACTGGATAACACAATTTTTTTAATTTTTTTGCTAAATAAACTTATTTTGCACTTCAGTATGACTAAAATTGGAATTTTAAATTAAAAAAATTAAAAAGACGTTTCCAGGGTTGGAAAACTTTAACTTTTTGTGTTATGTAAAATTAACTATGTCTAAAACTATATTAGTATTTTCTCGAGAACCGTAAGAGCTACAGACCTGAAATTTGGACACAGTGTGTAGTCCCTTGGCCGCTACGACAACAAATACATGAGAATTAGAAATTAAAGGGTGTTCCAAACCTAGCAACGAAAAATGTTAAAATCCAATGTAATATACATACAATTGTATGTATGTATGTATATACACTTGAAATTTATAAGGTTAGTGTATTTTTATACAGACTACAAAAATTAACACTAAAATTAAAAAAAAACTAACTTAAAGGGTGTACCATCAGTTAATGCAATTTTGACAACTTGCTGTATCTTGGAAACCGTAAGAGCAAAACTCTTGAAATTTTCAAAAACGGTAAAACTAAAAAAACTAAAAATTATAAAATCGCCAAACAGAAAAAAATCGCCAAAAACAAAAAAAAATCGCCAAAACGAAAAAAAGCACCAAATTAAAAAAAAAATTTCTTAAGCTAAAATAAATCGCATAAAACGGAAGAATTGCTAAAATGAAAAAAAAAATCGCCAAAATGAAAGAAAATCGCTAAAATGAAAAAAATCGCCAAAATAAAAAAATCGCCAAAACGAAAAAAACCCAAAAAAAAACAGAAAAAAATCGCCAAAATGAAAAAAAACCCCAAAACAGGAAAAAATCGCCAAAAACAAAAAAAAAATTCCAAAAAGAAAAAAAATCGCCAAAATGAAAAAAATCGCCAAAACGAAAAAAACCTTAAAAAATGACAAAAATCGCCAAAATGAAAAAAAATCGCCAAAATGAAAAAAAAACAAAAAAAAAAGAAAAAAATCGCCTAAATAAAAATAAACCCAAAAAACAAAAAAAAAATCGCCAAAATGAAAGAAAATCGCCAAAACGAAAAAAATCTCCAAAATGAAAAAAAAATCGCCTAAATAAAAATAAACCCAAAAATAAAAAAAAATCGCCAAAATGAAAAAAACGTCAAAATGGGAAAAATCTGCAAAATGAAGAAAAGCCCAAAAACAGAAAAATATCGCCAAAATGAAAAAAACCTCCAAAAACAGAAAAAATCGCCAAAACGAGAAAAAAGCGACAAAACTGAAAAAACCCAAAACAGGAAAAAATCACCAAAAACAAAAAAAAAATTGCCAAAACGAAAAAAAAATCGCAAAAATGAAAAAAATCGCCAAAACGAAAAAAACCAAAAAAAACAGACAAAAATCGCCAAAATGAAAAAAAAATCGCCAAAATGAAAAAAAAACAAAAAAAAAATAAAAAAATCGCCTAAATAAAAATAAACCCAAAAATAAAAAAAAATCGCCAAAATGAAAGAAAATCGCCAAAATGAAAAAAAAATTGCCAAAATGAAAAAAATCGCCAAAATGAAAAAACCCCAAAACGAAAAAACCCCAAAAAAATCGCCAAAATGGAAAAAAATCGCCGAAATCAAAATAAACCCAAAAACAAAAAAAATCGCCAAAATGGAAAAAAATCGTCAAAATGGGAAAAATCTCCAAAATGAAGAAATTTATAAATTTTTTACAAAACAAATATGTATGTATGTATGTGTCTGTATACTATATATATGTACGTACGTTGGTAAAGGGTATATAAGATTCGGCACAGCCGAATATAGCACTCTTACTTGTTTAAATTGAAGCTGTTGATTATAGACTTATTATTTTCTGTGTAAAATAAAATTTTCTAAAAACAAAAATCCAAAGCTGCAGTTGAAATGTGTTATACAATTTCTTCAGCTTCTTATTTACACAAATTGTCAGCTTAAAAACTTCTGTTTAGCCACAGAGTGCAGCACAGTTAAACATTTTTTTTCTTCTTCTTAGAAATACACATTTCCATTTTCAAAAAGATTCTTCATGCAAGTTCAAAAGTTCATTGAAGTGCAAGCACACACGTTCTAGTAAAAAAGGCACTGCGAGCGAGTGCTGTTGTGCGTGCGTTTGAGTGAGTGTTTGTGTCATGTTGTATGTCATTGTATTAAAGTCATGCAAATAAACAATTTATAGTTTTTATATTCAAGCATACATTTTGTAAAATGTTCCTCTAAACACAAACATTCTTTTTATCTGTTAAAGTTGCTGCCATTTCTATTCTTTTCAAATTCTTTAGCTCACCGCTGTGCCCATGTGTGCATGACAAATGTATCACGTGACTGGTGTGCAGCAACCTAATGTTCATAACTCAGGCTCCGCGCTTTATATTTGCAGGCCATTGTTAAATAAAAGATATTTTTTTTATATTTATAAAATGATTTCTAAAGTTCTCAGCTGGGTGCAGGCTAAGCAATGGCTGAGTCCTTTGTTAGCGTGTGTGTGTGTGCTTTGGAGCACTTAACATTTAGCAGCATATGCATCTTACGTAATAATTCTTTTAATATCTTTAGTTCGTTTTTGTTTGTTGTCTTTATTTATGGCAGAGTTTTTGTTTGTCCTCGTGCTTGTGTTGAAATAAAGCTTTTTTTTTTTTGCCAAAGCTAGTTTCTTAATAATGTTGCTGCTTGTTTAAATTTTAATTTTTGCCAAAAAACGTACTCAAGTTGAAAAGGCATGCCAGCAAAAAGAGATTTTAAGTAGAGGCAATATGAGTATTATAGCAATTAAATAACAAATACAGCCAACACCTTTGTGGCACGTTAAGTAGCAAGTGGTTTTTTAATGTTGTAAAAAAGCTCTTTTGCCTTGCAATTGCTTTGCTTTTGCAATTTTTTTTTTTTTTTGAAGTGTCATGTAGTTTTAATTGGAGGAAACTAAAAAACAGCAGAGTAATATGAAGTCCTGAAAGCAAAAAAAAGTTGTTAATATTAAGCAGAACGTGGGTTTGAATAATGGAAAACATGTTTCTCAAAACAAAAACAGCAACAACAAGTCATGTTTTTTTTTTTGGAGGAATGTCATATTCATTGCTTCCAAAGCAACACTAAGTGCATATTTCTGTAACTTCTGGAAAAAAAGATTAAAAACTTATTTACATCCAGTTTATACAAGCCAGGTAGTCAACTCGTCTAGAGAATTTGTATGGAAATCACTAAATTATGTCGCTTTAGCTTTTATTTTTTAGCGGTTAGGGTACGTAGTGTTCGAGTGCGTTCTTGTTGTGTGTTGTTGTTGCGTATGGTTACTTGAACTACTACTACTTTTCGCAAGGAAAAAACGCTTAAGTCATATTTTATCGTTTTGTAAGAGAGCACTTTTAAAGTTTCAAGTAGATTTTCAGAAATGTATTTTTTTACAGATAAATTGGAACATTCGCCTTTCACTTTATATTTTTTAAGTAAAATAACATTCTTCACACCATAACTAATATATTAAATTTAAATTGGAACAAAGTTAAACCTTAGTTAAGCTGTTATTCCATAGAAGATAATACGTCGAAAAAATATATAAGCAACAAGTCATTGTGCTATAACTTCCTGAAAAATTCCCGAGGACAATTAAAATTTTGCCCAAAGGTAGTTCTGAATATGGAAATTGCAAGCATGGAATAAACTTAATATAAGCTTATCTCGACTTAAGCCGTTTTTCCTTTTTGCCACAGAATTAATTTGATAGCTGGTGTATATATATGTACGTAGTTTTTTTTTTATAAAATTTTGTAAAGTTTTTGCCTTTTAAAGTTATACATTTATAAGAGTTCGAAATTGCAGATGAAATAAAATGCACACGTATACAAATTCAATTTAATTTGAGGACGTTATTAGTGCAACAATGTTACTTGGAGCCAGCGTGACCGTTTGACCAACTTAAGTGATAAATAAAATTTGAATTTAGTTTTCTCGTTTTTGTTTTTAATTTAGCCCCTTTTTTTGATAAATTTCCTTTTGGTGCCACTTTTGAAAAATGTTATCGGTCACCCTGTTTGGAGCTTTTCGGTCACAACTGTTTTCATTCACAATAACAAATAATTCACTATTAAAAAATAATCTTAAGATTAGGTCACGATTCACTTGTTTGTGAATTGAACGAGACTAACTATTCTTAACACCTCAGTTACTGCTCAGATAAGTCCTTTTTTGAACTCAACTATAAGCATGCATAAGTCTTCAACTTCTTGAATGACCTTTCAACTGCAGATTTTAAGGCTTAACAATTTTTTTTTTGCTATTTTCTGAATAATTTTTAGATGGTGGCTGTTAGAGCTCATGCTCACTAAAACATAAAAGTGAAAAAGGCTTCAGTTCCTATCCGAATTTCGAAAAAATTTTTGCTTATTACGAAAGTTATTATTATTAAAATTTTTCATCGCCAAAGTGTCATCTCTTTTCTGGTTTCTTTATTTTTTTCAATAAAACAGTTTTTAAACAGAAATTCATTATTTTGCAAAAAATTTCCTAGCACTTCCTTTGCACTGACACCCACTCTTTCTAGCAATATATTCCAATGTTTTAGTTAGTATAAGATCAGATGGGTTTCCACTGTATATGATTATTTTATTTATTTTTATTTTTTATTGAAATAAAATGAGCTTATATACTTTGCAAAAAAAAGCCTGTTTTATATATAAAGTCCTTTTTTCAGGTCTGCTAGTTTTCTTTAATATTTTTTTCGATTCAAATCAGGCTCATCATCCTTTTTGATGTTTTCCTTCCTTTTTTATAATTGCCGTATCGTCCTTATGTTTGCTTGAAACTGCTGTTCAAGGTTTCTTAACAGAAATATACCAACTCATGCGTAATAAACCATAATTTGGGTAAGGAAATTTCACACACATGCCAACCTCTCTATTTGATATGGTTTTTTTTTAATGGCAAACTAAAGGATTAGACAGACGTAAGCGTAACCATACTATATGACTGGGATACAAAAATATTCCTTGAATAAAATGTGAGAAGGCAATAAATATGCCATGCGTATCACATTATTATTCTTCATTTTATTTTGAATATGTTGCTTAAGATTGATTTAATATTTGGCAAGATTTTTGGTTACTTTATCGAATGTTTCTGGCACATCTTTTTCTTGTGAAGTTCTTGCAAAAATTAAATCAATCTTAAAAGGTTTATAAGGTTTTTTTTCATAAATTTTGAGTTCTAAATTTATATGAGATTTTCAACTTACAGTATAACCTCCTTAATCCGTTTTGAATATAATTTGTTGCTTTGAACGGTTTGCACAAATTGAAAGATTTTTTCATTTATGTCGAAGTCCGCTGAAAGAAAAGAAAAGTATATTTTTAGGAATTTAATTTTACTCAATTTATTTATTAATAAAGAAATTGTGGGTTTTAGACAAAACTATAGATTAAGAGATTGGCTTTGCTATTTATTTAAATATTTAGTTCAATATTTTATTCTTACTTAACGCGTGACAAAATGAAAAAGAATATAAAAAATTTATTTGTTAATGCTTAAGCATGTCTGGATGTATTTCGTTGCTGCTGAATAAGGAAATAGCTTATTTAAATTGATAAAATGCTTGAGCAGCAACGAAATGCATCTAGAAGTGCTTAATCAACAGCAAATTCATTTAAAAAATAATATGAAACTCTACAAGAAATGTGAAAAAAACTTAAATGACATTATCCATTAAATAAAATTAAACAGTTCTTTAAGTTACTGCCCTCGATTTCATTGAAGGTATTTTATTTCTATGATAAATTTTTGCTGGAAGCTGTAATCTTATTCTGTTTCATAATTTAAAATATTTTCTGATACTTGAGAAAAGCTATTGACACTCGAGCAACTGTACTGTTGATATACTCATAGCAACTCATAGTTACAAGTCTTCGCTTTATATATGTATGTGTGTGTGTGTGTATGTGCGTGTGTGTCTGCCCGAGTGTAATAATCTTTGATGCATCTACATATAAATACATACTGATTTACAGATATGTTTATTTAATTGTGTGTGCTTAATGTAAGCAAATAAATTAATAAAAATCATGTTTGTGTAAAACTTTACCCACCCAGCAAACATTATTTTTATGAAAAAGTCCTTAAAATGTAAATAAGAAAAATCGTAAGGGAGATAAGTGTAGCTATGTTCTTGTACAAGTGATAAAACTATATTTTTATAATTTATTATTGATTATTAGTAAATTCTTATTATAATTACAGGTAAAATTTAGTTTGCGAGAAAAAGGATATATGGGAAAAAGTCATATCCTTGCACCGAATACAATAAAATTTAGAAGAGGAAGAGAGATAAAAAGCATAATTCTGTAATTAGTTATTAATTTTTAATGCATTCTAAATATAAATGCAGCTAAAATTTTTGTTTTCGAGCAAGAGGACATATGGAAGGTAATCCTGCCTTTGCATCAAATGAAATAAAACTGACAACAAAGCTTAAACGCATACTTGTGGAAATATTAATTGGTGTTTAGTGCATTCGAAATATAAATGTAGCTTAAATTTAGTTTTTCTTAGAAAAAGGATATATAGCAGGTAGTCAGGTCCTTTGACCGAATGAAAAAAAATTATAACACAGCTTATACTCCTAATTCAACAAGTTTTTATGAACTTTTAGTGCAGCTTAGCTATTAATGCAGCTGAAATTTAGCTTTTGAGTAAAAGTATATAAGAGAGGTAGTCATGTCCTTGCACCGAATGACACCAAATTTACAACAGAGCTTAAGTGCGTAAATATGGAATTATTTATAAATTTTTAGGGCAGTCTAGCAGTAAAAACTAGCTATTTGTGAAAAAGGATATATGAGAGGTAATCATATCCTTGCACCGAATGATGCAAAATTTACAACACAGCTAAAACATATAGTTCCAGAAACATTTAATAATTTTAAGGGCATTCTAATAATAAATGCAGCTAAAATTTTTTTTTAAGAAAAATTATGTATGAAAGGCAGTCATGTCCTTGCACTGAATGACACAAAATTTACCAGAGATCTTATGAGCGTAATTCTAGAATTGCTTATTTATTTTCAGGGAAGTGTAGCCATAATTGCCGCGAAAATTTATTTTTTGAAAAAAAAGGATATATGAAGGGCAGTCATATCCTTGCACCAAATGGAACGAAATTTAAACTAAAGCTAAGACGCGTAATTACGGCAATATTTATAAATTTTCAGTGCATTCTAGTAATAAATGCAGCTGAAACTAGCTTTTTGAGAAAAAGGATATATGGCAGCTAGCCATATTCTTGAACCGAATGAAAACAAACTTGGAACAGAGCTAAAAGTCACAATTCTGCAAACATTTACTAAATTTTGAGTGCATGCTAATAGTAAATTCAGCAAAAATTTTGTTTTTGAGAAAAAGGATATATGAGAGGTAGTCATATCCTTGTATTCAATGGATCGAAATCTAAATCAAAGCTTAAACGCGTAATTACGGAAATATTTGTAGATTTTCAGTGCAGTCTACCCAGAAATGCAGCTAAAACTAGCTTTTTGAGAAAAATGATATATGGCAGCTAGCCCTATCCTTGAACCGATTGTAAGCAAACTAACAATAAAGCTTAAGCGCATAATTCTGTAAATTTTTACTAATTTTAAATGCACTCTAATATAATAATAAACGCAGTTAAAATTACGTTTTTGAGAAAAAGGATATATGGAAGGTAGTCACATCCTTTCACAGAATGAAACAAAATTCACAGCAAAGCTTTAACATGTAATAAGAGAAACATTTATAAGTTTTCAGTGCAATCTAGTCATAAATGCAGCTAAAACTAGATTTTTGGGAAAAAAGGATATATGAGAGCTAGCCATATTCTTGAACCGAATGAAACCAAACTTGTAACACAGCTATAGCTCATAGTTTCGGATACGTTTACTAGTTTTGAGTGCATTACAATAATAAATGCAGCTAAGATTTCGTTTTTGAGAAAAAGGATATATGGGAGGTAGTCGTATCCTTGCACGGAATGGGAAAAATTAACAACATGACTGTAATAGTAAATTTAAGATATATATACCAATTTTGCACTACATTCTCATGGGCAATTCGGTTGTAACGTGTGCTAAAGTCTTCAATTTTTTTTTAATCAACAGACACGTTCACTGGGTATACATATGTTGGTGTGAGTGAGTGTGGGCATGTTTTTAAGTTTATTGTACCATGTATGACGTGCATTGTACTTTATTCTATTGTGTGTTGTAGTTTATTTCATGTATGTTTGCTAAGTGACTCTCTTGTGTAAGCGTCAGCTGTTAAAATATGTGAAATCATGGCCCTAAACGACATCACCTCACATATTTAAACAATTTCACTCTCTGTCCCTCTCTTTCTTTGTTAGTTTGTTTTTTCTAGCACATTTATTAACAAACACTACTCACACATGTAGTTGCAATACAAAAAGAATAAAAATTTCCTACACACATTGTATTAGTATGTTAAATCATTTCCTTTTGCTTTTAAATGTGTATTGTTAGGCTTCAAGCGTGTGGTATGAGGAGCATTAAAAAAGGGAAATGAACAGTAGCAGTGACAGCAACATAGCTTTTATTAAAACTACAGCATACAGGACTATATACATAAGTACATAAATAAATATAAGCAGGTGATGGTTACGTTTAACGGAAACAGCTTGCAGACAAAAGCCACAAAAAAATAGAAAATTCGCGCTTCAATGCTAATGAAAAACATTAAATTGTAAAACAGCAGATAGAGATTTTCATATACTTATAAGCAAATGATTTTTTTCTTTTAAGAAAAAAAAAACCGCACAAAACAAAGGGTTTAATAAGAAATATTTAACACTCTCGCAGCACAAAAACACTTTAACTTCACAACCAGACGACAATTGCTGTAATAAAGAGACACAGACAAAGGGAAGAGCAATTATTTTTGTGAAAAGTTTAATAGAATTTCACATTAACTACAGAATAATAGAAATTTTCACAAACATATGAGAAGCAAACAGGAAAACATTAAGACATATTCGCTCACACCTGCCTGTAGATTAAATCGTTTGTACTCATGTTTAAAAGCAAATGAAAATTAAAAAAAAAGTTATCAACAACCAACACGACTCTTGAAACTTGAAAAGGAAATCTTATAATTGCATGCGAATGTAAAGTGTCTGCGATATGCAGAAATAACTATGAATGAAATTCATGCTTATTAAAATTTTACTTTATTTGACTGAACACTTAAAAGTTCTAACAGGACTCTTATTCATGCACAGAAAAAATTGTTTGCCAATTAATATTTTCAATAAAAAAATTAATTAATTCAATTACCTCGAGTGGAAAATTTTAATAGATATATTAAATTATTTACTGGTAAAAATTCAATGAATTTTGTAATTGATGTTACAAAAATTTAATTGAGTCAATAAAACTATTGTTTAAATATTTCATTGATGAAAATTGTTATTATAAAGTTATTACAAGCTTAATTCAATCAGTTAAGGTTTTGCTTACAAATTTAATTGATGAAAAGTGTAATTAAAAACTTTTGTTTGAAAATAAAACTGATAACAAATTTAATCAGTTAAAATTAAAGTTTTGTTAAAAATTTAACTGATTAAGTTTTTTTTTAAATTAATTAATTTTATTTTTTAATTAATTTAATTTTGTTAATTTTTTCGTAAAATATAATTAATTAAATGCTTTTGTCGACTTTATTAAAAAATTTAATTGATTTTTGACATAGTTTTTATTAAAAGAGTTGATTGGAGCGATATTTTTTTCGGTGTATGACAAAAAAAAAATTATGAAAGACTTCCCCTTTTCACTGGTAGTCCTTTTGTTTTCTTGCTGTTTAATCTCTTCCTTTTCGCATATATATACTTATATATTTGAGTTTATTTATATTATTCAAGAAAGGTTTCCTCTTTTACAATTGCTTTGTTGTTCTTCAACTGTTTGCAAAAGAAAAGGAATTGAAAAAGTTTAAGGAATTTCTTAGAGAATAATAGAAAAACATTCCTTTAGTTATTTCTTCAAAATGAAAAACGTTTGGTCCTTTTTAGTGGTTTCTAAAAGAATGTGATGATGATTAGTTTATTTTGGGCACTCAGTTTCCAGCTGAATGGTCTTCTAAAGCTTTAATGCTTTATTGATTATTACAAAAAAAAAAAAATACTATTAAAGTCTTAAGAGATTTCCTGAAGTTACTTAAAAAAAAAGTATTCCTATATAGTTTCTACAGCTGCTGCAGGTATCCAGATATTTAAAAGAATGTGATAGTTGAAATTGAAAAACGTTACTTAAATATAAATGAAATATATTTTTGAGTTCATTGTTTTCCCTTAAAACTTTTTGCTTTTTTAACGACAAAAAAAGTGTACTGTACCTCATTTCCTGTAATGCACTGTATCACCGTCAACATGCCTTGAAATACAATTGTATTGTACTTGTGTTGCAACACAGTTCATTTTAATAATAATAGAGAACTAGAACGAATATATGAAAAAAATTTAACTACTTTTTAATTTAATCGATTTCTAAATCAATAGTTGCATGTACAATAAAACCATTTCTCATATTCCATTTCATTTCATATTCATGCTTAACAGCTGATGTAAGCAAATTATCTCTGCCCAAGTAGAGTGCTATGGTAAAGCAGAACAGATTGGATAAACAAGAAATTTAAAAATATTATATAAGCTTAGAAAGTATAATTATTCAATAAAACCAGACTTTGATTTGGCTGGATAAATTACTAGGAATTTAGGCAAGAACAAGTTTAAATCAGTACTTTATAAAACTATAAAAAAATGCTTCAAAACAAAAGTGAAGTCAGTAGAAATTTGCTGGAAAAACACTTCATCTAATCATTCATTTTTTTAAAAGACTGAATTGTTTAAGAGCCCCTTCACACACACACACACACACACACACTCAGACGCACACTCGCTTTCATACACACCCCCGCCTGTAAAGTATGCAATTGTTAATCACAAAATAGCTTTTCATTTAACGAACTTTCTGTTGTTGTTTTATCTAGAGCTGTTGTTTAATAAAATACGTTGTTACTCGTATATTGCTGTTGCTGTTGCTCTTCCTTTATTTACGAGTATTGTTCTCTCTTGAAGCGTTGTTCATTAGCACCGACTACTATTGTTTATTAAGACAACTATAATTACAGACACAGCCACAGCCACAGCGACTGCCACCCACAACAGCAGCGGCAGTCAGAAACGCAAAAAAATAAGAAAGTTAGACTGAATTGTGGTAAAATTTGTTAAGAATTAATTAAAAAGAAAATTAAAGAAGAGGAAAAATATTCAACGACATTTCGACAGATTGTAAATTATGACGCATACGACTAAAGGATAATGGAAGTGTGTTTCTTTTGTAGGAAAATAAGTTTTCTTCTTTTTTTAAAAAGTACTTTCCTAAAAGGTACTTTTATAGAAAATACTTTTTTAAAATGAAGTTTTTCAAAACATACTTTTTTAAAACATACTTTTTTAAACATACTTTGAATGAAACGTACTTTTTTAAGAGGTACTTTTTAAAAAATACTTTTTAGGAGGTACTTTTTAAAAGGTAGTTTTTTAAGAGGTAAGGAAGAAAACGTGTCAGTTTTTTTGTAAGTACTTTTGTAACAGGTACTTTCACAGAAAATGTTTTTTTATATGAATTTGATCAAAAAGTACTTTTTGAAAGTACTTGTTAAAAGTACGTTTTAATGGTACTTTTTTAAAAAGATACTTTTTAGGAGGTACTTTTTAAAATGTACTTTCTTAAAAGGTACTTTTTTAAAAGTTACTTTTTTTGAAAGGTACTTCTTTAAAATATACTTTTTTAAAATTAAAGGTACTTCCTTAAAATATACTTTTTCAAAATTAAAGGTACTTTTTTAAAATTAAAATATATGATTTTTAAAGGTACTCTTTTAAAAGGTACTTTTTTAAAATTAAAATGTACTTTTTTAAAACGTACTTATTTTAAAGGTACTTTTTTTAATGTGCGTTTCTAAAAGGTACTTTTTTAAAACGGACTTTTATTATAAAAGGTACGATTTAAAAGGTACTTTTTTAAAATGGGATTTTTTAAAAAGTTTTGTTTCAAAGGTACTATTTTAAAAGGTACTATTTTAAAAAGTTTTGTTTCAAAGGTATTATTTTAAAAAAGTACTTTTTAAAAAAGGTCATTTTTAAAAAGGTATTTTTTAAAAGGTACCTTTTTATAAGGTATTTCTTTAAAAGGTACTTTTTTGAAAGGTAAGTTTTTGAAAGGTACTTTTTTAAAATACATATATGATTTTAAATGGTACCTTTTTAAAATATATGATTTTAAAAGGTACCTTTTTAATAGATACTTTTCAATATGTGATTTTTTAAAATGTAATATTTTTAAATGTGATTTTAAAAAGGTACTTTCTTAAAAGGTACTTTTTCCAAAGATACTTTTTTCAAAGGTACTTTTTCCAGATATACTTGTTTCAAAGGTACTTATTTAGAAAATACTTATTTACAAGCTCATTTTTTAAAAGTAATACTTTGAGGGAGATCCTTATTTGAAAGTACTTTTTTTTAAAATGTAGTTTTAAAATAAAGTGTGTTTAAGGTACTTTTTAAATAGTTGTTTTTCAACAGCAACTTTGTGCGAACTAATTTTTAAAACGTACTTATTTAAATCCCTTTTGAAAACAATTTCTTGCGAATTAATTCTATAAACTTTGTACTTATATAAAAGGTACGTTTTTTTTTTTAATTTCCTGTGAAATACTTTTTTAAGAAAGTAGTTACTAACTGGTAACTTTTTAATAAGTACTTTCTTAAAAGCACATTTTTAAAAGATACTTTTTTAATAAGTACCTATTTGGAAGGTACTTTTTTGAGATGTAATTTTTTAAAATGTAGTATTAAAAAAAATACTTCGTAAGCTATATCTCAAATAGTTATTTTTTAAAAGGTACTGTGCCGGAGTACTATTTTAAAAATTACTTATTTTGAATAATGCTTTTTGGCGAAGTACTTTTATAAGAGTTGCTTTAACTTTGCAGAATCTAGTAAATTTTTTAATATGTACTTTTTCAAAAGGTACTTTCTTAAAAGGCAGGTTTTTATAAGGTAATTTTTCCAGTACTTATTTGGAAGGTACTTTTTAAAAAGTAGTTTTAAGCTATTTTTTTTAATTGTAATTTTCATAAAAGTACTTTTTCCAAGTAATTTTTAAAAGGTAATTTTTCGAAGTAATTTCTTAAAATGTACTTATTTTAAAATATATATTTTTGAGGAGCACTTTTTTAAGAGTTGCCGTAATTTTTTAAAAGAGGTACTTTTAAAGCGCATTTCTTAGAAATAGTTTTTTTTAAATATGCTTTTTCTGAGAGGTACTTTCTTTAAAAAGTCCTGTATAAAAAAAGTAGTTAAGTACTTGCTTAAAGAGTAGCTTCATCCAAGGTACTTTTTTTAAGATTATTTTTTTAAAATGTACCTTTTTTAAGGTACTTTTTTTAATAAATGCCTTTCTAAAACATTTTATGATTTTTTAAAAGTATTTTTCACAAGTTGATTTCTTTCTAGAAAGGTACTTTTTCAAAGGGTACTTAAAAATACTTTTTAATCTTTTTTTATTTATTTTGAATGTATTTTGTTCGCCTAATTAAGTTTTTAAAAACAATTTTTACAGATACATATAATTATATTTAAGAGGTACTTTTGGGAAGGTACTTATTGGAAAGCATGCATGAACAGGAATGTCTAAAGTATTTGTTTGCGAGCCATTACGACTGTAAGTGTATATCTGCTGCCGAAGAATTAAAAACTAATTTTTTTGCTCTCCAGCAATATTGAGGAAAATATTATTAAAATACTTTCGTCTGTGATAATTGAAATCATTTTTGATAAGCAATGAGAAGCGTTTTAAATTATTAAAGTCCTTAGGTTAAAATAAGTTTTATCTCTATTAATGTGACGGAAAATATATTTAAAGTAAAAAAAATATTGCATATTGGTCTTTGAAATGTGATAATGTGGCTTTTTAAAGCTTTTTATATTTTTAATATGTGAATTCCCTGACTTTAAGTCTTTAATTTTAAATCTGTTGACCTGTGTTCGCTGCTGACTCCTGACCTCCCTTGTGCCATTTTCAGTTCACTTGCATACATGAAATTTTTGTTTACCAACATTTATTTTGTTTTACTCCTTCGTTACCCTCAGCTCAGGCCGCGCAAGTTTTTCACTGTCTATTGGCTTCCTTGTTTTTCTTTTTAGTTCTTTTGTGGCCTTATAGAATACATAAAAGCCTAGTTTTCCAGTTGGAGAAAAACATCTGAAATCGTTGATGCTGCTGATGTGGCTAAATGTTTTCAAAGTGAGAGCAGACTTGATTACTTTTATTAGCCGCAGGGTTTGGTTTTTATTAAACGAGAAATTTTAAATTCCCAGTAATAAGTTGTAAAAGTAACTTTTTATCAAAACACTGGAGATTTTTCTTTTGTTTTTTCTTATGTTTCTTTCATTTAGCAAATGATGCTTGTTTTATTCTTTCTTTCTCTTATTTTTTTTAGGTTGAAAGTATTATTTATTTTTTTTTATAAATGCACAAAGTGTGCTGAACTTTAAGCAAACTCGGTTAAAAAATAGAAAAAAAAGGAAAACTTATAAACTACTTGTTTTTTTTCAGACATAGAAAATTTTCTTTTTTGCTTTAAGGATGCTTCTTTGTGTCGTTTCCGTTTTACTTTTTTTTCATCTTTACTTCCAAGTGTGTTTTTATAAGATAAAGAATTTAAGTAATAAACAGTACAACTTGTGTAGTATGAACAAGCTAGAGAAATACAAATGGCTGTTTAGTCTTAACAGTCGTAGTTAAATTATGCTTGAAGCTTAGCTGCAAAAGTGTCATAACTAAAGAAAGACTTTACTTTGCAGCATACAAGTTTGACCATTTCATTTCAATTAAGAATATCTCACCATATCCTTAAATGACATTCGGCATTAGTAAACCAAAATATGTAGATGTTGTGTATACATGTATTTTCTCTAATACCTTAGCTTCTTAAGAGACTCTCTAAAAGATGTGTGCCAAAAATCACTGAGACAACAAAATTATTCAAAACTTCTACAAAGCTTAGGCCCACTGTAGTGCTAACACGAAAAGGTCACCCTTAACCAAGCTTAAAAAAATTCATCTCAAGTTGTTTTGCTTTTAAACCTCAAAGTCACCGCATTTGAATTTACTTTTATTTGTTACTTCAACATCAAGAAAATATTGGTCAAGTATTTTTCTGACCTTCTTTGCCTTGTTTTTTTTTTACAGGTACATATGTATGTGTGTATATATGTATGTTTGTATGTGTCCTTTGAAACTTTTAAGGTTGTATTTAAAAGCTAATTGGATTTGAGAAAAATTTAAAACCATTTTCTAGCAGGCTTTCGATTTTTTTATTTTTTCTTTGTTTTTAATTTGAAAAGTAACAACTTTTTATTTAATAGATATGAACAAGTTACTTACAAAGGATTAAGGGCCAAATAAATTATGTATATAAAAGAATTTAATTAGATTGTTAAAAATCGCTGAAAATTAAGTAAAAAATGGAAAATATAATTTCGATATAAGCAATGGGAAATGAACTGAGCAGCAAAAATTTTCCCTAAAAATGGTTTTCTTAATCCTATTTGCAACTTCATTTAATATAGGACAATTTATAACAAAACCAACAACGAAGCTTTAAGGATGGAATTGGTAAAGTTATCGAAGACTGCTTCGAATTGGTGGTGAAAAATTTCATGAAGAAAAAATAGTTCTGCAAGCGTAGCTGCTGCGGCTATTTGGCTTAATTGGTTTTCTACTATTAAAGGCATACTTTCCTCTTTTCAATCCAACAAACATGTGATATTTCGCTTAAAAATATTCGTTTCTGGGGTTCCGTAAATTACAGCTACGATATCCTTCCATGCGTCTGTCCCTCTGTCTGACTGTCAGCTACGGACTTAAAATTATAACAGATTATGCAAACCTTTGGCCGCTACAACTACAAATATATGACAGACAGTTAAATGATATTCCAAAGCGAGCAACGAAATCCTGATGTAATAAATATACCCAAGTGCTTAGACACTTGAAATCTTCCATGTTAGTGTATTTTTATACATATCACACCAATTAACACTGAAGCTTAGAAAATCAAAATTAAAGGGTATTCTAACAGTTAATGTTATTTTGACTATATCGTTTTTTGAGTACTTGCTGCATCTTGGAAAGCGTAGGAGGCAAACTCTTGAAATTTTTAAAAACGCTAAATACTAAAAAGTCGCAAAATTAAAAATATTTGCTGAGACGATAAATTGCCAAAAATGAAAAAAAAAAACGCTTAAATGTAAAATATCACCAAAATAAATTGTAAAAATAACCATCGAAAGTCACCACAAAACGAAAAAAATTCGCTAAGACTAAAAAATTCCAAAACTAAAAAAACTCCTAAACAAAAAATCGTTAAAAAAAGAAAAAAAAAAACGCTTAAATGAAAAATATCTCCAAAACTAAAATAATCGCTAGAATTGCCAAAACATAGAAAAGCGCCAAAATAAAGAAAAATCTCGGTTAAACTAAAAGTATATGTGAGCCGGTCTATGAAAAGGTGGCTTATGACTCAAAATCAGCTGTTAAAGATAAATCAGCTGTTAAAGATAAACAATGCATTTCGTCAGTTTTTCGGTGGTTGTTGTTTTTTGAGTCATAAGCCACATTTTTCATGGACCGGGTCACATATATTAAAAACCCAAAAAAAAAAACGCTAAAACTGAAAACTCCTTAAATTAAAAAAAAATCCGAAACAAAAAAACGCCAAAATGAAAAAAGCGCTCAAATAAAAAAAAAATAAAAAAAAATAAAAAGCTGTCGACAAAAAACTGAATAAATCGCCAAATTTAAAAAAAGCCAAAACGGAAAAATCGCTAAGACTAAAGCATGAGTTAAGAAATAGCTACAACACATCCAAATTAAAAAAATTTCGAAATAAAAAATCGCTAATATGAAAAAAGCGCTTAAATAAATTTATAACAAAAAAAGTAAAAAAAATATATAAAATCAAAAGTAAAAAGGTTGACAAAAAATTAAAAAAAAAATCGCCAAAACCCAAAAAAAAAACGCCAAACCGAAAAGCACCAAAACTAAAAAAATCGTTAAGATAGCAATATATATTGCAAAAATAAACCAAAAAAAAAAAAATTACAAAAAACGAAAAAAATTGTGGAAACTAAAAACAGTTAAGAGTCTGAACACAATGCAACGATAATTTATTGCGGTGCGGTTTTTCATACGATTTTGAAGGAAAAAACCGCAGTGCGGAACGGAATAAATTTAAAATCTATTTTATTTTCTCTGCGGACTTTCTTATTCTCTCAATTTTTGACACTCTTTCTCTTTCTGATGTTGCCATAGTTTTTGAATAATTGGCGGTGTTCACAACATTGTTGTAACAAAAAACATGATTTTTTTTGTCATAAAATGTAAAAGTTGAAAAAATATATCAAATATATCTGGAAATCTATAAAATGTTAATAATTTTTTGTTTTTAGTTACTGCCATTACAAAATATTTAACACAAAGAGTATTTTTTTTTTATAAAAATGTATGTACAAAAAAAAATTAATAAAAATTTAAACAAACAATGACAAGTATCGCCGTAGCCGTCTTCCGTTGTATTGTGTTTATTTTTCTCTCCCGCAACGAGAAATCGCACCGCACCGCAAACATTGTGTTTAGACTCTAAGACTGGAATAATTGTCAATAATAAAAAAATTCTAAATGATATTACATAAGTAGTGTCTGTATGAAAGCTTTCTTGGGGCGAGTCAAAGTAGCATTTTACTGAATTTATTTTTACATAACGAAACCTTTTATTAGAAGACTTTATGTTTGTATTAAAGAAGTACATAATAGTTTTTTGGGAATTGTTTTACTTTTTTGCACTACTTGAAATTAAAGTTACTTACGGCATAGCGAGTTTATATTTATTGTAAAAAAAAAGTTATACCACCCCTCAATATGTGCATTTATATTGTGCATTTATATTGTGTAATATAATATTAAGCTTTTTCCCATTTTAATTAATAAACTGTCAATGCTTTGGGGGGTTGTGTGAAATACAACTTGAAACTATTGAAATTGTAAAGGATACACAAGTGAAAAATAATAAAATATATGTAATCTAAGAACGCACTTCTCGTCTCATACATATATACTCGTATATATGATATGCCTGTAACAATTGCAGTTGTCTTATGTAAAATGATAGAAACACTTTTTCAAATTTGGAGTAGCAGCAGCATACGAGTGAAAACTGCAGGATATTTAAATTCTACTATGGCTTTCAGCATTCACTTTAGGTTTCCATTTTCTATAAAAGCAAAAATGTATTGTTATTTACTTCAGGCACGTATAAAATTTAAATTCTTGTTATGCTTGCTTCAAAAAAAATTCTTGGTATAAATATGCTTAATGATTGATGTAGCCCAATTAGAGATCGACCGAAGGCGTTTTTTTTGGCCGAAGCCGAAGCCGAATGTTTTAAATTTTAAAAATGATACTTGTTTTATATGAATTAAGAAAAAAGTTTGCTTTTTTGAGATCACTGAAATAGCTGTAATATCTATTGGATACATAACAAGAAAAATAAAACTATTTTGCAATTTCTAGATTGCTTTTTCATATGATCACTCACAAGAACGTCCAAGTAAAAGAAAATAGAAAGCAACAGGGTTGTATTTCAAAGCAACCCTTTCAAAACGTTAAACACAATAGAAACTGTCGGCGAGCAACGACCAAAAATAATGTTATTTTTCAAGCTTGGAATGAAAAATATTCGGCTTCGGCTAATCGGCCGATTTTTGCCATAGGCCGAATGTTGACCGATTACCAATTTTTGGCCGAAGCCGAAGCCGAAGCCGATTAATCGGTCGAACTCTAAGCCCAATACGCTGGTGAGAGTCGGACAAGTTTGAGTAATAGATACTTACTTGGAATTAAAAGATATAAGTAGAAGCACTCTATTAATTTGGGCTTCACTCAAGCTAAGATATGTGCGTGTAGAATTTCTCCACATGCTTCGAAAAAATCAATTTAAACACAACTATAATATTTTTAAGTTTTTTAAATTTAAAAATATTTTTTATGTCGGTTCGATGATTTGTAATTAACCAAAAGAACCAACTGCACAATCCATAGAAATCAACAACTTTAATTCACACACAAATAAATAAATAACGTTGATTTCACTATTACGTATACAAAGTATCTCAAGAGCTTAAATACTCTGTTCTCTCTCTTTCTGTCTCTCTGCTGCTACTAACACAAAGCAGACTCTAGTAACGCTTAGTATTTGCACAATAATACTCCCTCAACTAAAATTTTTACAACAGTAATCCAAATTAAAGTTGTTTGTTTTCGTCTGCCTTGGCTTATGTGTTTGTGTGGTTGTATATTTCTTAATTAGCAGAAAGTAATCATTATAATTAGTGTTTTTTTCTCTTTCATCTGTCTTGGCTTATGCATTTGTGTGGTTGTATATTTTTGAATAAGCGGAAAGGAATCATTACAATTGTTGTTTCCTTTCTCTCGACTGCCTTGGCTTATACGTTTGTGTGGTTGTATATTTTCCAACAAGCAAGACATAGTCATGATTGCTGTTGTTTCTTTTCTTTATTCTGCCTTAGCTTATGACTTTGTGTGGTTGCATATTTCTGAATAAACAGAAAGTAATCATTCTTTAATTCACACACAAATAAATAAATAACGTTGATTTCACTATTACGTATACAAAGTATCTCAAGAACTTAAATACTCTGTTCTCTCTCTTTCTGTCTCTCTGCTGTTACTAACACAAAGCAGACTCTAGTAACGCACAATAATACTCCCTCAACTAAAATTTTTACAACAGTAATCCAAATTGAAGTTGTTTGTTTTCGTTTGCCTTGGCTTATGTATTTATGTGGTTGTATATTTCTTAATAAGCAGAAAGTAATCATTTTAATTAATGTTTTTTCTTTTTCATATGCCTTGGCTTATGCATTTGTGTGGTTACATATTTTTAAATAAGCGGAAAGGAATCATTACAATTGTTGTTTCTTTTCTCTCGACTGCCTTGGCTCATACGTTTGTGTGGTTGTATATTTTTCAACAAGCAAGACATAGTCATGATTGCTGTTGTTTCTTTTCTTTATTCTGCCTTAGCTTATGACTTTGTGTGGTTGCATATTTCTGAATAAACAGAAAGTAATCATTGTAATCATTACAATTGTTGTTTTCTCTGGACTGCCTTGGCCTTTACGTTTGTATGCTTGTATATTTTTCTACAAGCAAAAACTAATCATGATTGCTGTTGTGTCTTTTCTTTCGTCTGCCTAAGCTTATGAATTTGTGTGGTTGTATATTTCTAAATAATCCAAAAGCAGTCGTTATTGTTGTTGTTTAATTTTTTTCTGCCTTGGCAGATGCATTTGTGTGATTGTATATTTCTAAAGAACTACAATGTAGTCTTTATAATTGTTGTTTTTTTTCTTTCGTCTGCATTGGTTTATATGTTGTATATTTCTGCATAACCCCAAATTAATCTTTATAATAGTTGTTTTTTTCTTTCGTCTGCCTTGACGTACGTGTTTAAGTGGTTGTATATTTCTTAATAAGCACACGATATATCATAATTGTTATTTATTTTATCTTTTGTATATTTTAATGCTTGTGTAATTTGTTCTTTAGCTAAAAAGTTCTAGATAATTACTATTATTTACCAAATGTTTCCTTGCAAGCATTTATATAAGGTTTGTTCGTGTATATTTGTATATTATAAACTTATTTTTTCCAAAACTAGTAAGCTGTTGCGGTTATGCTTATGTTGCAATAAAGGAGCAACTAGTAGTAAATTTAAGTGCGCTAAATCCATATTTTTGAAAAAGGACTCATGAGGAGAATAATAAGAGAGATAACGGTTCCCCCATAAATAATCATTGTTAAGTTTTGTATGAAAGTTCCAAACTTTGGTTGGATTCCTCTATCCATTCACAACCGATAACTGACCCCTTGTGCTTCTTTGTTGCTAACACCAAGGCAGTTAAGCATATTAACCTTTAGCACATCCTTTCTTTCTTTCAAATCAAGAAATATCATTTAGCAAATGCTGGCATGACGGATGGAGTTTTTAATTAAATGCAGACCAATCGAAAACACCTTGTTTTAGTTTGTGCTGTAATTTTATTATTGTTACAGTAAACTTTTTCTCAGCCTCGAGCAATTTTATTTTCTAGTTGCTTCCAATTAATAGTTTCTAACACAGCCAAGAGATTTTGCAATGATGTGATGGTGTGAATAGAAAAAGATAATGTAAAACTTTCGAGCTGTCAACTGTCATTAGCAAATGTTTTATTATTAATTTATATTGAACTTATTTAGCAACATTAATGTAATACAATACTTATTTTTATATACATACATACAAATACACTGCAAAACAAAAGTGTTACACCAGCAGGCATATAATGGAAATTAAATGAATTTCAAAGTATTTAGTGGGAAATTTAAAGTGATTTCGTGTATACTTTAAAATTAAATTACAGACTATCGAATAATAATAAAAGAAATGAGACACAATTATTAAACGTTAAATTAAAAACTACATAATTACAAAATATTTAAAAGAACAAAACTTATATATTGATAGTGATAATGGATTTGCCATCATGAGACTGTAATGATGAGGTTTAAATTAAACAAACAAAATTTAAACGCTACAGTTTTCCTTGGAATAGGATTATTATTGCCTTTCACTGTATCTCTCAATAATATTTCTGGCATTCTATTTTCATTCAATAATACAAATAAACCAACTTATAGTTTAATATTGATACATCTTTACATTTGCTACATTCATTTATTTTTCGCTCCCTCATATTTTTCCATTGCACTTTAACTGACAATAATGATGGGGTTTTTTTTCAACAGGGACAATTTGCTGGAGGCAAGAGAAGAGTATGAAAAATTCTAACTTGTTACCAACAACAATTGTTACGTGGTTTACAACTTAGAAAACAAAAGTGCAGAACTTTTATTATATTTTCTATGAAAAAGGAATGAGAAAAGTTTTGCGCAAAAAAAAAAAGAATGAACTCAACACGTATTATGCGGTTAAATGTCGAAAACATAACAATTGCAATAATAAATAAACACGTATTAAATGAATTGTGAATCCGTTCTAATTTCTTTATCCTTTTTTTTATTCATTACGATATAGCGAGAGAGAAAGTAAAAGTATGAGTGTGCATGTGAGGTATTGGCAACTTGAAGTTCAGAATTTTTTTTGGAATTTTTATGCATGTGAAAAGAAGTTTGATTAACTTTACTATACAGAGGGCAAATTGCTATTTTTTACAAATAAATCTCTTTCACCAACTGCGAAAGATTTGCTGAGATTAAAGTGTCAAGTAATATAATAAAATAAAGAGGAACAAGTGAAAGTGATAGATTTGGAACCATGTATACCCTTTATCTTAATAAAATTTAATATTACAAAGCTGCTTAAGGTTTCCATCAACTAAAAATTATTGCCAATATTGCATGTTCACACTTATACCGCTATATTATGTAAATTATTTATTGCCAAAAAAAACTTTTGATTGTGTTTAGCAGAAAAGAATATTTTAAGGCAAATGAAATGGAAAATGTCCTTCAATTTATTTTGTAGGTATGACTGTTCTTTAGCCATAAATTTTAAACATACACTCAGGGAAAAGCAGCAACTTAAAAATAAGAATGCGCCACATTAATTCAATAATTTTCAACATAATAGAAAATGTATATTGAGATATTTTAAAATAATTAAAAGTAAAAATTAATACTGTAAATTAATATTTTTCCATATTGAAATAAGAAATTTCAACATGACTAGACTTTCGTTAATGTTTCTTATTAATTCAATATTGTTTTTATTGATTTTAAGCTGTTTTTTTCTCTGGGTGTAATTATGCTGAGAGTATAATAAGCAGCATATCACAAAGCAAAAGAAAAAAAAAATATTTTTATTTAGTTCCTTTGATAACCACAAAAAAGTTTCAATTTTCCATCCCTGGAACCATATTTTAAATTTTTCTGATTTTCCATGCTCATTTATTTCTATATAAAATATTAAATATATTTAATAAATGAAAAAAAGTTTTCTAGCTACTTTTATATATATAAAAAAAAATTCAATTCGCCAACCCTGGAACTATATTTCTCATTTTTAATACACTTCCTAAACTATTTAATTCTAAAATATTAAATGCATTTGATTAACATAGAAAAAATTAACTAGTTACATTAAGTAACTTTTAAATACCATAAACAGTTTTAATTTTCCAGCTCTGGAGCTATGGTTTTTATATTTCAGACTTTTTATCATTTTTTCTTTCTAGAATGTAAAATATGTTTAATTAACAAAAACAATTTTTTTATATATGTGACAGCGCATTGAGAAAGGGGCCTAGGGGTAAAAAAATTAATTTTTACTTTTTTTTATGTGGACAACATCTCAGCATCGAATGAGACCGATCCCATGCCCCAAAAGTGTTCCCTCCCAGAGATATGCGCGTTTTATGAAATTGAAGTCGACGATTCGACACCAAAGATACACGTATTTAAATCTTTAAAATGGCTTTGCTGAACAAAACCGGTTTTTACCCTTAGGTCCCTTTACATTTTGCGCGTCAGATATAGTTACTTGTATAAAAAAATTCAATCTTCCAAACCCTGGAACCATTTTTTTGATTTTGCTGATTTTGAATACTAACGGCCTCTCCCACAATGTCACCAGAAATCGTTCGATCGACAAATTGTATTGCAAACAACAATAACATTAGAAAATTTGTCGTTGTTTTTAATATAACTATGTGATCAAAGGATTTCTGGTGGCTTCGTGGGACAGGCCGTAAATTATTTCTTTCTAGAATATAAAATATGTTTAATTCACAAAAAAAAGTTTGAGTTTTCCAGCTCTGGAGCTGTCTTTTTTTATTTTTCGGACTTTTTTTCTTTCTCGAATAGAAAACATGTTTAACCAACAAAGAAAAAAAATATTTATTTAGTTACTTTTATATAAAAAATACATATTTCAACTCTGGAACTATATTTTGTAATTTTCTAATTTTTAATATTAATTTATTTTTATATACCATATAGAATATATTTAATTAACAAGGAAAAATAAAATTATTTTTTTTAGTTATTTTTATATAAAAAAAATTCAGTCTGGCAGCCCTAGAACAATATATTTGATTTTTCTTATTTTTAAAACTAATTTACTTTCTTGTAACATAACGATTATATATAATTAACAAAGAAAAAAATTTTGTTACTTTTAAATTTAAATATAATTAATTAATTTTAATTTGAATTTTCCAGCTCTGGAGCAATGTTTTTATTTTTCTGATTCCTAGTACTAATCTACTTCTTTATAATGCATGAAATATGTTTATTTAACAAAGAAAAATATTTAGTTTTATTTATTACTTTCCAGCTCTGGAATAGTGTTTTTGTTTTGCAGATTGTGTTTTTCTAAAGTATTTTCTTCCCAGAAATAGAAATATTTAATTTATAAAGAAAAAAAAAAATAACACGACCTTGTGACTTTTATATGTATAGTTATTAAAAAAAGTTAAAATTTTGCAACCCTGGAATTGTTCATTTTAGAATTTTCTGATTTTTTCTACCAATATATTTCTTTCTAAAATATAACATATAGTTAATTTACAAAGATAAAGAAATACATTAACTTTTAAAAGGTTACTGTTATATTCAAAATAAATAATTTTCCAACCCTGGAATCGGAATTTTAAATTTTTTTTTATCTGAAATAAAAAAAATTAATTCACACTGAAATATAAAATAAGGTTTATTTTAAAAAATAAAAAAAAAATTGTTCTAGCTAGTTACTTTTATATGCAAAAAAGTTTCAGGTTACCAGCTCTGAAACCTTCTTTTCGATTTTGCTAATACTTTTTTGGACCATTTCTGACTTATCAGTTCTTCAATTGATTTCTTTTTTCAAGACCTGATGTGCCAGAAATGGTCCAAAATAGTTTGGAATTTAAAATTAGCAAAATCAAAGAGAGTGTCAGTGCTGGAAAAGTTACATCTTTTTTTTTTTGGTATATAAAACTATCCAGCTAAAACTAATTTTTATTTTATTTTTTTGCTTAATAAACCGATTAAATATGTCGGTTAAAATTAAATTGGTAGTAGAAATATAGTAAAAATAAAATCAAAAAGACTATGCCAGGGTTGGAAAATTGAAACTTTTTTTTTGCATATAACAGTAACATACTAAAACTAAATTTATTTATTTTTTTCTTTGTAAATGAAATATATTTAGTTTTTTTTAAAAGGAAATATATTGATAAAGAAATCAGAATAATCAAAAAGGATTAGTACAGGGTTGCAAAATTTAAACTTTTTCATTATACTAGTTAGGAGCTTCGGAAAACCCGATTTCAGGTACAGCCAGATAGACAGAAGGGCAGGCGGGCATCGCTTATTCGTTTTCTCTAGCCATAAGGTACCGGAATATATATCGGTAGCTTAATACAGAAAGGCCCTAAATGATTACAGTTTTGAAATCAAGATTTTTGCGTTTTTCGATATATTAGATATTATTCTACCGAAAAATCCTTTTATATTAAGGTAAAAATATACTTGATGGGTTGCATATGAGTATTGTGGAAATTACACGTGTAGTGACAAAATTATTTATATCCTATACCATTTTTGGGTTAAGGGTATTTTTTTTTTTAGCAGCCAACTTCACTACTTAAAGCTCCATGAAATTCGGATATCGGTATTGAAAAGCGTTG
Source organism: Tachina lurida (assembly GCA_944452675.1). Classification (NCBI taxonomy): domain Eukaryota; kingdom Metazoa; phylum Arthropoda; class Insecta; order Diptera; family Tachinidae; genus Tachina; species Tachina lurida. Next base: position 6,318,109 of record OX101752.1, read on the forward strand.
CTGCCGCGTTGTTTCGGTTTCCTTCCTTTTTGATTTTTTTTTGTTTAGATATTAACGCAAGTTAGTGAACGCAAATTCTTTTAGGCTCACTTAGCCGACCGTAATGGAATGTAATTGCAGCGGTAGGAAACAGCTGATAGGTATTGTAATGTAAAAAGTAATGTAGAGATTCGCACATTCCAGTTACGTTACAGTACATCTCTATAAAAATTTTCAACACTTTTGACATAACAATATCGATCAGCTACTTTCTACCGTTTTAGATACATTCCGTTATCGTCGGCTAACTGAGCCGTAAAGAAACGTCAACAGCAGAAAGAGCGCAGTACCATTAACTCTGTGAGAGAGCGTTTGCACTGGAAGGCATGGCTTGAATAGACAACTGAGCTCAAACTAAATGAGCAGAGTGTTGGCAAATTTAACATTAACATTAATGCAAATCAAAGTCAAATATTAGTTGCGCAGAATAATCCTTTAAATAATTATTAATTTTACATTTTGTTATCACCCAGCCTGATATATTTATTTAACTTTTTGTTTAAACTAATTGCTTTTAAAACATTCTAATGCGCATTGTTAGACTTTACTAATTGCTGTTGTTTGTTTGGCTGTATTTTTCATTGTCAGCTTTTCAAATATTTTTATTTGGCAATTTTAGTTTTTTGCTCTGTTCAAATCCCTTGTTAGCGTTTTAAGACTTTAAGCCCTTAAGTAATGTGTGTATCCTTACAATTCCTTTAATTGCAAGTGAACGAGCAATTATACAAAAATTTTCATATGAACAGGAATTGATAAATTAAACTTCCCTCTTTTTTTACTATTTTAGAGTGCGTTTTTTTAAAAATCTCTACAAAAGTGAACATGACAAAACAAAAATATTGTTTAAAACTTTAACTGTCGTATTCATAAAAAATTATATTGGTTTACAAGAGGTTTAGAAAAGAAAGCAATTTACATGGAAATTTGTTTTTTAAATGCTTTGTAAACCTAAATTATTTCTTTTTATGAATAAGACCTTCAAGCTTTTAATTTCGTTAATCGAACTCAATAGATACTGAAATATATTTTTTTATCTGTCGTTTACTTTACATTCCATTAACGAAATTTATTTTATATTGCTGCCATTATTGAAACTATTATTAAATATCAATAAAGTAAATGTTAATGTTACTATTGACAACTGCTTGACAAGCCTTTGCCAATACACTAGAGATTTTTGTTATTGAAAATTTTCCAACATAAAACAAATTAAATTGCATGCAATATTTAATAATTAACAGGATTCAACAACAGCAACAACAACACCAGCAACAACAACAAAAATAAAATATATTAAATTATGATAAATTTTATTTATTTTATTTTTTTCTTTTTGACAACATGTTTTTGTAAATGTCACGAGGCGAATATAATACAACGAGAGGAAAAATTACTGCACACGGAATCTTGCATATCAATAAATTATAATAGTTAAATATTTTATCAGTATCCGTGAATTGATGTTTCATTGAAATTGAAATTGAAAGAATAAAAGTTCAAATTTATGAATGTAATTTGAAGCGATGAATACATCTGCATGTAAATGCTTTAATGTGTGTATGAAACCCAGCAAACAAAGTAGCTTGAATAGTTAACGCCAGTTCAACAACAGGAGATATTACGAGCACCATAACATAAAATCAATTTATTTTGTTGTTGAAAACTAATGTTAAAATCTTTTTGAGAAAACAACAATTTATACAGCTTGTAAATAAAATGTGATGTTATGCTGTCAAGTCAGCTGTTTTAGTGGTGACACCTGCCAAAAATTAAGGCTCTGCGTTTGGTATGAAATCAGAAATGTTAACTGGTACCAAAACAAAAAAAAAAATGCAATATATAATGTGTGACGTGTTATATGTATGTAGCTCGCCTTAAGTGCCCCTGCGGCGACTATATGGTGCCTATATGGGGACTATATGGCGACTATATGGCGACTATATAAGGTTTATATATCGATTATAGGGACTATATGGTGATTATATAGGCACTATATGCGACTAAATTCCAATATATGAAGACTATATGAAGCATATATGGCAACTATATGGTTACTATATGGCGACTTTATGGCGACTATATGGCGACCATAGGGCGACTATATGGCGACTATATGGTGACTATATGGCGACTATTTGGCAACTATGTGCTGACTTTATGGCGATTATATGGCTACTATATGCAATTATATGCCACTATAAGGCGACTTTATGATGAATATATGTCGACTGTATGGCGACTTTATGGTGAATAAATGGCGACTATGTGGCGACTATATGGAGACTATATGACGATTATATGGCCACATTATGCGACTATATGCCACTATATGGCGACTTTATGGCGATATGGTGACTTTATGGCGACTATATGGCGAATATATGGTGACCATATGGCGACTATATGGCGACCATATGGCGACTATATGGCGACTATATGGGGTTTATATATCGATTATAGGGGTGATTATATAGGCACTATATGCGACTAAATTCCAATATATGAAGACTATATGAAGGATATATGGCAACTATATGGTTACTATATGGCGACTTTCTGGCGACTATATGGCGACCATAGGGCGACTATATGGCGACTATATGGTGACTATATGGCGACTATTTGGCAACTATGTGCTGACTTTATGGCGATTATATGGCTACTATATGCAATTATATGCCACTATAAGGCGACTTTATGATGAATATATGTCGACTGTATGGCGACTGTATGGTGAATAAATGGCGACTATGTGGCGACTATATGGAGACTATATGACGATTATATGGCCACATTATGCGACTATTTGCCACTAGATGGCGACTTTATGGCGATATGGTGACTTTATGGCGACTATATGGCGAATATATGGTGACCATATGGCGACTATATGGCGACCATATGGCGACTATATGGCGACTATATGTTAACTTTATGGCGGCGACTATATGGCGACTATATTGCACCTATATGGCGACTATATGGTGACTATAAAGTGATTTTATGGTGATTATATGGCGACTATATGGTCACTATATGGCATCTTTATGGTGACTATATGGCGTCTATATGGTGACTATATTAAAACTATGTGGCGACTATAAGGTGGTTATATGATGACTATATGACGACTATATGGCGTCTTTGTGACGACTATATGGCGTCTATATGACGACTATATGGCGTCCTTATGGCGACTATATGGCGTCTTTATGGCGACTATATGGCCACTATATAAAAACAGTATGGCGACTATATGTCGCGATTATATGACGACCATATGGTGACTATATGGCGACTATATGGCAATTATAAGTTGATTTTATGGTGACTATGCTTGTGGCTACTCCAGCTGCTTTTTAATTTGTCTTTAGGGCATGCAGTATCTCGTTCGTGCTCCTTCATCTGCAGTAAATGTCTTAAAAATCCAATTTCCCTGTGCTTGCTGGGAATTCTTTCATACAATTATAAGAACACTTGTGCGTTTGTTTGTGCACAGTTGTCGTTTTTAATTAAAATTTAAATTAAAAAAAATACTTCCTCTCTTCCAATAATATATAAAATAAATAATTAATTGTTTGTGATGAAAAAATTTTCACACAATAAATTAACAAAAATGTTGCAATACATGGGCAATTGTTATAAAATAAAGAATGTAAATTGAATGAAAGCATTTAATCCTAAAGGTCGTTATACAATTGGCAGCTTGCTTTTTTCCTTTTAGAAAACAATTTGTGTGTAAACGATTTATTTTGAATTAATAGTTAAATAGAGTTTTAAGAATAAAAAATGGTTTGTTTTTTATATTAAAACTCATATCACTAGGCCACAACAGCCCAGCTGACTATTATCGATGCTCATAAATTTTTTGAAATAAAAAAAATTAATTTTTCAAAGCTTTAAGATGAATCTGTTTTCATATAAAATGTCAATTGAAATATAAATTAAATTTTGTTCACTGTTTCATGCCAGTGACAACAAAAATAATTTAAAAACTTCATTTCGCCTAGACTTGCAACATATTTTTCCAGCAGTTCATATATTTTTTGAAAATTTCTCAGAATTTTTCTGTGAAATAAACTTTAAAAGTTTACAAAATGTTTTCTTTCTCTGGCGTATTTCTCTTAACGCCACTACCTGCCATAAAAACTTAAGCAAAACACCAACTTTACTTTAGATACACACATACAAACACACGCAAAAAAGCGCATACACAAGCCAAACTTGTTATTAGAGATGAGCGCTGTTTGCAGTGATGGAAAAATGTTTAGTCACTGCTGTGACTGAATATATCAAGTAACAGCTGCTTTAATTTATTTTTTGTTTCATTAACAGCTGGTATAAAGGCTAATTCATGCCAGATGACGATCTGGGGCCAGATTCTGCAATGATTATTAACAATTCACCGCACTTTTTCCAGCGAACAAAATTTGACTTTAGTGCTCACAGTCACGTTATTAAAAACTCTTTGGGTCGCTCATCTCTAGTCGTTGTCGTTTTCATTCTTTCTTCTGAGTGTGAGTGAGTATGAAAATATGCTACAGAAAAATCATACTTTTACAAAAAAGTGAAAATAAATCTTTATGCAAGTTATAATGAGACAAACTTTTCGATTAAAAACTTTGCACAACAATAATCCATAATAACGATAAGCCATACATACAACGTACATACGTGAGTCTGTATTCAACGTCTTTATGTTCGTTTCGCTATCTCTCACATTCTCGCAGACGTTCATAATCATTGGATTTCATATTTAAAATATGAAATGTTTAAGGAAACCAAAATAACAACATTATTTAATAAAACAAGAGATAAAAGTTTGCAATGAATTTATTCCTTTTAAATGTCTATTATTCGATAACGAGCATGTGTCAGAGAATTAAAAGCAGTTATCCATGCTTTTTTAAGTTAATAAAGTTTATTTAGGTGAGCAGCTTTAAAAAGTTTTTATTTTTATTCACAAACATTATCAAGTGTTTGGAATTAGATAAAATTTTAAGAAATTGCAAAAAAAATATATCTTAAGGATATTCGTATTGTTTGCTTGTTTGTTGCTTGTAAAATATTTCTCATTTCTCTTTTCCTGAAATTGTTCAGGCATACAATACTAAGAAAAATGTCTTAAGCTTAAGTTCTTTTATTCCTTTTTTTTGTGGGAAAACTTTTTTCCGCAGAACTTGCCTCATTATAAATTTTAGCTTTTACTTGTGATGCTTCAATTATTCATTATTATTCGAAAGTATTTGTGTGTAATAAATTACGAAATTCAATAGCATTTTTTTAAAAATTAAGTAAATTACAGCACAATAATACTTTTATTAGTATATTGTTTCTTTTATATTGGATACAGTATTTAAATTTATTTAAGTCACCGATTGATTCAATTATTTTCTTTATTAAAAAAATATATGCTATTTTATTAACTTAATTAAAAGGTTTCTCCTCCTTCTAGCTGGATGTATAAAGTGAGCTCAATTTCCTTATTTAGTCATATACATACAATTGGTTTTTTTTCAATAGACTTTTCAATTGAACTTTAAATAATACGCAAATAAAATTTTAAGTGATTCAATAATTGGATTTTTTATTTACTCAGGTAATGAATGCCTACTACAATTATTAAATATTGCCTTCTTTAAGAAACGTATAGTGATAAAGAAGACAGGTGGTGAAGAAAGAAATATAGAAAAGCTTCATTATTTTACAACTCTGCTTTTTGCAGTGTTGCAGCGCCTCTGGTGTCACTGGGGCGTATTAATTTTTTTTGCAGCTGTTCTTGGTAATTATTTTATTGGTTGTTTTACTTTGGCGATGATTCTGCTATACAATACTGACGAAGAAGGGAATAGTATTCACAGAAGCAGGAGTAGTTCAGTGACCAGTGTCTATGCCTTAATCACTTGAACTTTCCTACAACAACTGATATAAAGCGACACTGATGCACACCAGAAAAATGCCTTGTGTTATTATTTAATGACTGTCAAACACCGGGCTTGAACCCAGTTTCTTCGGTTTTGCAGTCAACGTGCTGACTATTTCAGCCACGAAATACATATGTGAACTTCTCCCAGAAAAGGCACCTAGTGTGTGAAAATGAAGTTTTGAGAAAAACGCATTTAAAAAAATAAAATTTTAATGTTTTTATCGTTTTGATCGATTTTAACACACACCCGTTTTTTACACACTAGGTCCCTTTTCTCGGAGAAGGTCACATATGTTGTAATATTTAGTGATAACCAGAGAAACCGCAAATATGCAATTGTGTGTTTTTTATTGTAAAACATATTAAGGCGAGGATGCGCTATTTATCCGTTTCAGTACTTTTGGTAAATTTTGGCATCAATTTGTTAGTGCATATTTTTGCATATTTTTTTGCATATATTAACCTTTAAGGCATATTTTTGCATATTTTAGTCTAACACTCACATTTTATATATTTGAGAATTTTTAACGCTTTTAGGCCATATTTTGTGCTTATAAAAAAACCAAATTTATGGATTCAAGTAGATGTAACTACCGATACCACTGGAACAAATGTCACAGTAATGTGGGTCCGATCACAGGGCACATGTCTTAGCATCTAGTAATGAATTTTTTTTTTAATATTGGCTTATGGTAACTAAAATAAGTTATATAAATTTTTGACTCTACTGTATTGAAAAATCTATGAAAAACTGCATCTATAGTATTGGATTTATTAGTTGTGGGGGTTTAAGGAGAATTGCTCATATGCAAGTGGAAGACGTCAAATAAAAATTTTGATAAAGCGACTGTGGGCTTGCAAAATATGTATTAAAATCTCCAATTGTCGCGCTGTATATCTTTTAAACAAATATTTGACATTTAAAACGCTCTTTTATTTAAAAGTTTATATTTATTTTATGTATTTTATATTTTTAAACTTTTTAACAATATTATCCCCACTGGCAACACTATTATACTTCACAAGCAATTTCTATTAAAATTAACATTGCTCCTGAAGGTATGCCTTAAAATTCAGTTGAGTGTATTTCTATGCAGCTGTTAAGTTTCTCTGTAGTTCTTGTTGTCCGTATGATTACAGTAATGCACTCATACATAGCTCACACCGATTTGATAATGCTTTACGATCTTACTCAAAATTTGTGATTGTATTGTGAAAAGATTTTTACCCCCTAGCGTATAAATGTTTACACATCAAAAAGACATATCGTTTAAATGGTTATATATTTACCATTGACGTGATGTATCGTCTTGATCTTGAGCCAATTAAATTCGGACTCGGTCTAGTAAACGGCAATGAACCTGTTAGATGTTCATAAATGTTCATTGTTCCCTCCAATGTGACACTGGAACCAGTCCCGTAACTATGAACGGTGAACTGACCCGATACGAATGTATTGTATTGTCAAAAATAAAAATGATCCATATGAGAACATAATACACAAGCACACATACACCAGAGCCGATGTAGACGAAAAACACAAACAACAACTATAAGGCTTCAATAGTAATGATCAATTATCAACACACATACACAAACGAACAGAACGAACTGTAACACGAACTAATAACTTAACCGAAGGCTAATTGAGAGGCTGTTTTCTCAAAGCTTTAAAATAAAAAGAGCGATGCATCATTTCAAAGTGCAGCATTGTGTAAGCAACAGTGAAGTTAACATCGTGGTATTCCAGCAGTAAATTATTTAACATTGTGTGTTTAAAGGCTCTTAATATCACCGTTGATTACATAAAGTATTTTGAAATTTTTATTTAATTGCAAATATTCAAATAAAAGAAGATAAGCTTTTTAAAAGGTAAAACTTAACAATATAATTATTTTAATAATAAGAAACAAAATTCAACAAATTTTTTTTGCATTGATTAGGGTAATTTTTTAGTTAAATTAAATTTTTCTGTGCAAGCAATTTATTCATAACTCTTTAAGATTTCTGTATATCAAAGGCTACGATGTCCGACCATCTCTCTGTCTATTAGGGTGACCGACTCGTTTTTTCAACCGTTTTTACTACTCGGTTTTTCACAATATGGCTGTTGGTTTTTTCATAATCTTGATTTTTCGAATGTCGAATAGTCCAGTTTTTTTTTTAATTTTAAAACCGGCTGTGTCGAATACTTTTCGATTTATATATTTTGCAATAAAATTAGTTTTTTACTATATTAAAACTTAGACCAACGTTCTTTTCTGTTGATTTTCCTAAGTATTTTTTTTTCAGTGTAAAAGTTCTTGGCGTTTTTTTTTGGGTATGGCCACACTTACTGAAAGAATGAAATGAAAGCGAAATTATTTTATGAGGTGATAGTAGAGGCGTATTAAATGGCCTTATTGTGTGCAAGGGATGTTAAAATCCATTTGTAAAAACTTTGTTTTTAGTTTTCTTACTTAAAAAAACCGGTTGATCGGTTTTTCCTGAATTTTAAGAACCGAAATCAGGTTTTTCATAGTTTCAAATACTCGAACTATAAGAAAACCGGTTTCTGGAAAAGTCGAATAATCGATCACCTTACTGTCTATCCATCTCTCACAGGCTGTTTTCTCCAGAACCGTAAGAGCTACGGACCTGAAGTTTTTACAGAATATGTCAAACTTTAACCGCTACAACATTAAAAAAACAAATAAAATCAAAGGGTATTCTATCAGTTAATGTAATGTTATTAGCTTGCTGCATCTTGGAAACCGTAACAGGTAAACTCTTGAAATTTTCAAATACGCTAAAACTAAAAAATTCCAAAATTAAAAAAATGCCTACACAAAAAATCGCCAAAATGAAAAAAGCACTGAAATGAAAAATATCACCATAAATAAAATAAAACGCTGAATTACCAAAAGTTAAAACGACGCCTAGAAAAAAATCGCAAAAAACCGAAAAATATTGCCAAAACGAAAAAAATCCCAAGAACTGTAATATATGTACATATTTTGTAAAAACTAAAAAGTCTACACCAACTGACACCACACACAGTGGACCAGACACAAAGAACCTTAGAAAATAGCTAGTTGTTCCGTTCTGCTAGTGTTTGTCAGATAGTTATTTACAATTAATTAAACTTACTAAAAAAGACTATATTAAAAAAAATTGCCTAAGTCCGAACAAATCACATAAAAAAACTAGCTACAAAACTAAAAAGCACGTTTAGTATTAGATATGTCGTGTCCGTAGGGAACTCTCCGTGTATGCGTCAAAGTCGCACTTTACTGAATTTATTTTTTTTTTCAGATTCTTTTCGCTTGTTAAATTAAATGACACTACACTGGCATATTTTCTTATTAAAAGTTTTAGTGGCGGGCCATATACCTGCTTCTATACATACACATATGAATACATACATACATACATACGAGTAGATACCCTCTAGTCAGCCTAGAACCATATGTCTCTATGTCAACACTCTTTTCTCTAGCGACAATTGCATTAGTTGAAATGTCGACAACTTTCCGTTTATGCGCGAGTAGGGATACGTTAGAGACAACAGTTCTAGTGTATTTCTGGTGACATTGTCAATGAACGCGTCAATAGTCTGTTTTTCTTTTTTTTATGCTATGAAATAATGTTAAAAACTTACTTACATATGTATGTATGTATGTATTTAAGTTTGTTGCCCCAACCCTTATAAAATTGTAGACGAGGGTCACTAAAATATACTAGTAAATCTTTAGTTTAAATGTCCTAAAAGAATAAAGTGTACTGGTAGATTTTCAATGACAACCCTATGTTATATGTCAATAGGCGATTACATTGCCTGGGGTACAGCTAGTCAGTTGTACTATTGACAACGTCACTAGTAAATCACTACAATTTTACTATTGACATCGAACGAGGAAATATTGTTATAGACGAAAGTCCCTAAAATTTACTAGTGAATCTTTGTTGCCAATGTCTCCATGTGGTCCCAAAAGAACTACTTAGTCAGTAGTGCTACAGTCTAGTGGTAGACTTTCAATGACAAGCTAATGTTAAATGTCAATAGATAATTACTTTGGCTGGGGTACACCTGGTCAGTAGTACTAATGACAATGTCACTAGTAAATCACTAAAATTTTACTATTCGCATTTTCTGCAGGGTAAATACATACATACATACATATATGCTTATAGAGTACGTACTTGTTTAAAGCAAATTTTTTAATCAAATATAACCGCTTTGCCAGTAATAAAACATTATTTTCGCTGTACGAACTGAGGCAAAACTTGGTTTTACAAAAAAAAAAATATCTAGAAAATAATAATGCCTCAATTTATGACCGGTTAAGTGCGCTTTGATAATAAAATACTTTGGAAAGTATTTCTTGTTTTTTTTCAAACTCCCAGTCGTCCCAATACACTGACAATCTCTTAATAATATTTTATGAGGCCACATAAAAATTGACATTTATCTTGTAAAATAAATCTCTTGTGTCTAAATGTACGCTGAATGTATGAAATGAAATATATGAAATGAAAAAGAAAAATCTATATATAAAAATAAAGATTTAAAGTACTGGGAAATGTGTTGATGATTTTTTTCCAAACAATTTTGTAGCTTCTCATTGTGCTCAATAAATGGATGAAGCTGATGGAGCTGATGGAGCTGTTGATGATGATTTTGATGGTGATGATTGTTTTTTCCAATTTAAATAAAATGATTTTAAGCCATGTGCTATGTTTTATTTATTTTTATTTTTATTAAAGGCAAGAAAGTGGGAGTAATCTTGTATATTTCTTTTATAATAAGAAAAATGCTTTAGAAAAAGATTTTTGTTTGAATTAAGTTAGCAATTTTTTGTTGTTGTTGTAAATTAAGCTCTCAAACAAAACCTTTTTAGGCTTAATTTTATGATGTGAATTTTCTATAAAATAAAATAAATAAATTAGGAAATTTTTTTTTATACAAAAAAAAATTTTTTTTAATGAATACTAATCTTCACACACGAAATATTTGTTGCTCTTATATTGATTTTATAGTGAGAAAGAAGCGAGAAAATTAATTCCTTACTCAGTTCTCTTACACAACTTTTAGACTTTATTTAAGCTCTTCACAGACGTATGACTTGTACCTCTGATTTGTGCGTGCTCAATGAATTAACACTGAAATTTTTAAAAATCAAAATATAGGATATTCTATCAGTCAATGTAATTATAACAACTTGCTGTATGAGAGAGGCAAACTCTTGAAATTCTTAAAAACGCTAAAACTTAAAAATTCCGAAATTAAAAAAATGTCTAAACGAAAAAGCGCCATAATAAAAAGCGCCCAAGTGAAAATTATTTCCAACAAGTTTTCTAATGCTATTGTTGTTTGCAATAGACGTTGCCGTTTGAACGTTTGCTGGTGACATCGTGGGACAGGCCTTAGGGTTCCTTTCCAACTTTAGTGTACGGAACCCTAAAACCATGTTGATTATTGAGTTCTTATTTTAACTATGATATATATATAAGTTGAACTTCTCATTTGTTTAAGAAATTTTTGGTGTAAAGGTTCCTAATTATCTGCACTAGCAGCAGTGAAATGCTTACAGCAACTAGCTAAGCACCCCAATAAGCAATTTGATGGCGTTTTTTAAGAAACTGTTAGTATTTTAGCGAAAAGGTCAAATATTAATTTTTGTATGCAATAAAAATATTAAAAATTAATGCTTATAAAAAAATATGCCCAAAAAAATACAAAATATTGAAATAAGTTTTATCTCCATTTAAAACTTTGTTAAGATGCTGCTTGTAATAAGACAAAAAAAAACAAGTAAGAGTGCTATATTCGTCTGTGCCGAATCTTATATACCCTTTACCAACGTACGTACATATATATAGTATGCAGACACATACATACATATTTGTTTTGTGAAAAAATTTATAATTTTTTTAAAGTTTCCATCTTTGGAGCTGTAATTTTAATTTTTCAAATTTCATACGCCAAACTTTTCTTTCAGAAGCATAAAATATATTCAATTTATAAAGAAAAAGAAAAAAATTTAGACCTATTTAATTTTACATAACACAAAAGCGTAAGTTTTCCAACCAACCCTGGAGTCATAATTTTGGATTTTTCTGATTATTGATACCGATCTAGTTTTTTAAAAAATACATAAAATATGTAAAGTAAACGAAGCAAAAACGAAATAAGAAAAACTTAGTTTAATTTAATTCCTTTAAGATTAAAAAATTCAGTAAAGTGCGACTTTGACTCGCGCAGTTTTTTTCAGTTTAAACGATTTTTTCAGTTTTGTCGCTTTTTTCTCATTTTGGCCATTTTTTTCTGTTTTTTTTTTCATTTTGGCGATTTTTTTTCTGTTTTTTGGGGGTTTATTTTAATTTTGGCGACTTTTTTTTCATTTTGGCGATTTTTTTGGCAATTCTTTTTCCATTTTGGCGATTTTTTCCTATTTTGGGATTTTTTTTCATTTTGGCGATTTTTTTTCATTTTGGAGATTTTTTTTCTGTTTATGGGGCTTTTTTTATTTTGGAGATTTTTTTCATATTAGCGATTTTTTTTCATTTTGGCGATTTTTTTCCGTTATTTGGGGTTTTTTTGTTTTGGCGATTTTTTTTTCATTTTGGCAATTTTTTTTATTTTGGCGATTTTTTTCTCTTTTTGGGGGTTTATTTTCATTTTGGAGATTTTTTTCCTTTTGGCGATTTTTTTAATATTTCGATTTTTTTTATTTTGGCGTTTTTTTCATTTTGGCGATTTTTTTTCATTTTGGCGTTTTTTTTTCATTTTGGCGATTTTTTTTCTGTTTTTTGGGTTTTTTTTCATTTTGGAGATTTTTTTCATTTTGGCGATTTTTTCCTTTTTGGCGATTTTTTTACTGTTTTGGGGTTTTTTTTAATTTTGGCGATTTTTTTTTCTGTTTTTGGGGCTTTTTTCATTTTGGAGATTTTTTTAATTTTGGCGAATTTTTTTTTTATTTTGGCGATTTTTTTCCTGTTTTTGGGTTTTTTTTCATTTTGGCGATTTTTTTCATCTTGGCGACTTTTTTCATTTTAACGATTTTTTCCTATTTTTTGGGGTTTTTTTTTCGTTTTGGCCATATTTTTCGTTTTGGCGATTTTTTTTCATTTTGGGGTTTTTTTGAATTTTGGCGATTTTTTTTTATTTTGGCGATTTTTTCCTGTTTTTGGGTTTTTTTCATTTTGGCGATTTTTTTCATCTTGGCGACTTTTTTTAATTTTAAATTTTTTTCTTTTTTTGGGGTTTTTTTTCGTTTTGGCCATTTTTTTCGTTTTGGCGATTTTTTTTCATTTTGGGGTTTTTTTCATTTTGGCGATTTTCTTTCATTTTAGCGATTTTTTTTACTGTTTTGGGGTTTTTTTAATTTTGGCGATTTTTTTCTGTTTTTGGGGCTTTTTTCATTTTGGAGATTTTTTTAATTTTGGCGATTTTTTTTATTTTGACGATTTTTTCCTGTTTTTGGGTTTTTTTCATTTTGGCGATTTTTTTCATCTTGGCGACTTTTTTTCATTTAAAATTTTTTTTTCTTTTTTTGGGGTTTTTTTCGTTTTGGAAATTTTTTTCGTTTAGGCGATTTTTTTTTTCATTTTGGGGTTTTTTTTCATTTTGGCGATTTTCTTTCATTTTAGCGATTTTTTTTTATTTTAGCAATTTTTCCGGTTATTCGCGATTTATTTTAGTCTTAGAAATTTTTTTTGTAATTTGGTGCTTTTTTTCGTTTTAGCGATTTTTTTTTTGTTTTTTGCGATTTTTTTTCGGTTTGGCGATTTTATAATTTTTTGTTTTTTTAGTTTTACCGTTTTTGAAAATTTCAAGAGTTTTGCTCTTACGGTTTCCAAGATACAGCAAGTTGTCAAAATTGCATATCAAAAGTGCATTAACTGACGGAACACCCTTTAATTTAAATTTTTGGAAATTTTAGTGTTAATTTTTGAAGTCTGTATAAAAATACACTAACCTTACAAATTTCAAGTGTATATACATACATACATACAATTGTATGTATATTACATGGGATTTTAACATTTTTCGTTGCTCGTTTTGCAACACCCTTTAATTTCCAGCTCTCACGCATTTGTTGTTGTAGCGGCCAAAGGGTTACACACTGTGTCCAAATTTCAGGTCTCTAGCTCTTACGGTTCTCGAGAAAATACTAATATAGTTTTAGACATAGTTAATTTTACATGACACAAAAAGTTAAAGTTTTCCAACCCTGGAAACGTCTTTTTAAATTTTTTATATTTTTTCAATTTAAAATTCCAATTTTAGTCGTACTGAAGTGTAAAATAAGTTTTTTTATTAAAAAAAATAAAAATTTGTTTTCGGTAGTTACTTTTATATGGCAAAATAAAGTTTAAGTTTTCCAGCTCTGCAATGGTCTGCTCGATTATGCTGAATTTCAATACCAATCTATTTTGGAAAATTTCTGACACACCAGTCCAAGAACGAAGTCTCTAGCTCTTCTGGGAGCTTCGGAAAACCGATTTCACGTACAGACAGACGGACAGACGGACAGACGGACAGACGGACAGACGGACAGACGGACAGACGGACAGACGGACAGACGGACAGACGGACAGACGGACATCGCTTATTCGTCTTCCCTATGCATAAGGATCCAGAATATATATATTTTATGTGTCGCTTATTGATATTATAGAAATTACAAACGGAATGACAAACCTATATATACCATTTTACCATTTTTGTTGGTAAAGGGTATAAAAAGTGCAAAAAACAAAAAAGTAAACAGATCGCCAAAAAAACTAAAAAAAAAAACCGCTAAAGCTAAAATACCAAACGAAAAAAATCGCCAAAAACCGATAAAAATCACCAAATCGTAAAAAAAAAAACACCAAAACTAGAAAAGCCTATGCTTAAAAAATCGCCAAAACGAAAGAAAGCGCCTAAAATAAGAAAAATCATCAAAAGTAAAGTCGCAAAAATTTTTAAGAATCGCCAAAAAAAACTCGCCAAAACAAAAAAAGCTAAAAATAAACTAAACTAAAAATCGCTAAAACTAAAATACAAAACGAAACAAATTGCCAAAGACCGAAATAAAAAACGACAAATCGTAAAAAATCGTCCAAAATAAAAAAAACGCTAGACCTGAAAAAATCGCCAAAAACCGAAAAAAAATCGCCAAATCGCAAATAAACGCTAAGATTAAAAAATCGCCAAAAAACCGAAAAAAATTACCAAAACGAAAGAAGGCGCTTAAAATAAGGAAAATCATGAAAAGTAAAAGAGTCGCCAACATTTTTAAAAATCGCCAAAAAAAACTCGCCAAAACAAAAAAAGCTAAAAATAAACTAAACTAAAAATCGCTAAAACTAAAATACAAACGAAACAAATTGCCAAAGACCGAAATAAAAAACGACAAATCGTAAAAAATCGTCCAAAATAAAAAAAACGCTAGACCTGAAAAAATCGCCAAAAACCGAAAAAAATCGCCAAATCGCAAATAAACGCTAAGATTAAAAAATCGCCAAAAAACCGAAAAAAATTACCAAAACGAAAGAAGGCGCTTAAAATAAGGAAAATCATGAAAAGTAAAAGAGTCGCCAAAATTTTTAAAAATCGCCAAAAGAACTCGCCAAAACGAAAAAAGCTAAAAATAAACTAAACTAAAAATCGCTAAAACTAAAATACAAAACGAAACAAATTGCCAAAGATCGAAATAAAAGTCGACAAATCGTAAAAAAATTTGCAAACTAAAAAAACGCTAAACCTAAAAAAAATCGCCAAAAACCGAAAAAAATTGCCAAATCGCAAATAAACGCTAAGATTAAAAAATCGCCAAAAACCGAAAATAATTACCAAAACGAAAGAAGGCGCCTAAAATAAGGAAAATCATGAAAAGTAAAAAGGTCGCCAAAATGTTTCAAAATCGCCAAAAACAACTCGCCAAAACGAAAAAATCTGAAAATAAACTAAACTAAAAATCGCTAAAACTAAAATACTAAACGAAACAAATTGCCAAAGATCGAAATAAAAATCGACAAATCGTAAAAAAATTTGCAAACTAAAAAAACGCTAAACCTAAAAAAAATCGCCAAAAACCGAAAAAAATCGTCAAATCGCAAAAAACGCTAAGCTTAAAAAAATCGTCAAAAATTTAAATAAAAACCGAGAAAGCGCCTTAAATAACAAAAATCACCAAAAGTTAAAAGGTTGCCAAAATGTTTAAAAATCGCAAAAAAGTAAAAAATTGCTAAAACGAAAAAAATCGACTAAACTAAAAAATCTCCTACAATAAAAAAAAATACCTAAAATGCAAAAAAAAATCACTTAGACTAAAAAAGTTGCCAAATTATTTGAAAAATCGCCTAAAATTAAAAAAAAAATTGCCCAAGCTAAAAACAAGCGTCAATATCTAAGAAAATGGCCGAAAACCGAAAAAATTGTTAAAAGAAACAAGCGCCAAAACTAAGAAAAAGCGCTAAAACTAAAAAAATCGCCAAAATCAAAAAAATTAATTGTTTTTGAATATATTTTAAAAAATTGCTACCTTAGGTAAGATACTCGATTATGGGTTATATTATATATTATATACGTATAGGTTAAAGTTCGTCTAGTTTTACATATGTAAGTAGAGTCCGCGCGGAACCTTTGCAACATAAAAAATTTCAGCCACTTTTAGCAGCTTACGAGTATCTTGAAAGAAAATTATTAATAAAAATTATTAGCAATACAAAACCCTGTTGAAGTGATGGACTGCTGTTTAGCGTTTGCATTTGCATTTAGTATTAGTTTTTTTTATAGCTTCCCTTAATAAAAATTAACAATCAATCTCAACTTAACCTGCTCTATAAGAGAAACTTCGATGAAAAGCACAATTCTTGGCCTATTCCAAATAATAAGCTTTCCAAAAAAAGTTTCTACAAGCCTCCACTTTTTTTCCAATCAAAGAAAGGCCTTAAAACCTAATTTGTGTTATTAATCCTTTCATCCTTAAGCAAGCAAAATAATAATTTCACTTTCTGCTGGCTAAAAGACCTACAAATCCATAACAAATAAAAAAAAGGGAAAACTTTATTTCCTGGCAAGCAACTTTTGCACTTTCACTTAATTATGCTTTGAGCTAAATATTTCAGCATACAAGATGACCTGTTAAATGCGCCAATAACAGAACGGATTTTAAATAATCCATAAAAACTGTTAAAGCCTTCCTGAGAGAAACTTTTGCCGGCATTAAAGCCTCCATAGTGAAAAAAGGATTTATAAATAAATGGTAGAAATTAGCACAATTTTCTGTTTCGAGTTTCTTTCCCTTATTTGTGTTCTACTGTTGTTAATCACTTTCTGGTTAAATGATTAATTTGAAAAAAATTGCTTAAATGTTTATGGCTGTTATTTCAAATTGATGAGTGACCTCAATGTAATTTTACTATTTAAAAGCATTAAAACAAAAGCGAACAAAAGCAAATAAGCAACTTGCAATATATGCAAAGCCGCAGACTAGGAAAATTAACAAATAAACAAGTGAATTCCAAAACAAAGTTTGTTAATTAAATTTATGCAATTTTGCAAACTGCGCATAACGAAAAAAAAATAATACAAAAACTTGCAAAACCTAAAAGTATGCAATGATTTGTTTGCAAATGAATTAAAAACACAAAACGTTCTTGATTTTAATGTTAATTTATTTATAAATGAATTATTTCATTTTAAGCCGTTTAAAAATAAAAATATTTTATAAAATAATGCAGCTACGAAAAGCAAATTACATTTCTGTTACAATAAAATAATAAGCAAAACAACACAATGGCAAAAGTTTCTTCAATATTAAACAAATATTGTATAACAATAAACACAACTGTAGAGAAACAGCTCTGTTTGCAAGGACAACTATGTCAGAATAAAATAATAAATAAAAAAATTTACTATTCAAACAAACAATAAATGAATATAGCAAACTTTTTTTAAATGAAATTCCTCGAAACTCTTGTGTATAGAGCAGCTTGGCTTTTTTTTCTACCACAACTTTAGCTCCTTTCTTCTCTCTGTATTGTTGTGATTTCAATTCATTTGACAAATACTACTGTTGTAATAAGGTCAAGTAATAGTGAACAAATATTGTGATGTTATTCATCGACATTTTTTTTATATAAAGAAAGTGCCAAACTGAAAAGTCTGTATGTAATTCAGTTGGCAAACTTCATATTTAAGTTAGTTTTTGCTTAATATTTTTGTTTGTCATATAGCAAAGCAAGCCAAACAGCTGAAATAAACTCAGAAATGAGTTTAAAAGTGAAGTAGTCTTTTTTCCTTGCATGATTTTATAATCAAATTGTGAGGTTTAAGCCAGTGTTAGAAAATAAAGAATACTTCTCTCTACTGTTGGCTGCAAGAACCAAAACTTTTTTTAAAATAATTTTTAATCATTTTATACATGAACAAAGCAAACAAAACTGAATCAGAGCTTTTTCCCCTTCCCTTTCCTCCCACAAACTCAAGACCTTGCAAAGCAAAGTTTTCCTACTAGGTCACACTACACGAGCGCTGATTTTAATAGAAATGAATGGATTGAAAGCTTCTAGTAAAATTAATTTTATGTCGCTAGTGAAAAACATCTGCTAAGAGAGATAGAGTCATAAGATTTAGGTCTTATAGAGGTGACATATTTTTTTTATAAATTTGTTTAATAATATTTAATTACTTTTTTTCGGTTATTGACGATTAATGCTTTTTTCTAACTTTGACTCTCTTTTTTTTTTTTGCTTTGGCGATTTTTTCGGCTTTTAGCGATTGTTTTGGTATTGACGTTTATTTTAAATCTGACGTTTTTTCGTTTTAACGATTTTTTTCGGTTTTATTCATAGTTTTTTTGTTTTTTTACAAAACTTATTTTTAATTTTAGCGATTTTTTTACTTTGAAGCTTTTTTGGTTTAGGCGTTTTAATATTTTGGCAACCCTTTTAATTTTTAGTGATAAGGCATCTCAGCGATTTTATTTATTTTAGGCGTTTTTTTGTTTTTGGCGATTAATTTTTTAATTTTAGCGATATATTAATTTTAGCGATTTTTTTAGTGTTGGTGATTTTATTTTTCATTTAAGTGATTTTTTTATTTTAGGTGCTTTTTTTAGTTTTTGGGACTATTTTCGGATTTTGGCGATTAATTTTTTACTTTTAGCGTTATCTTAGCGATTTTTTAAGTTTTGTCGATTTTTAGTTTTGACAATTTTTTTTTAGAGTTTTGGCGATTGTTTTAATGGTTTGGCTCGCTGTTTGCCTTTGGTGATTTTATTTTGCATTTCAGCGATTTTTTTATTTTAGGAGCTTTTTTAATTTTTGGGATTATTTAAGGATTTTGGCGATTAATTTTTTTTAATTTAAGCGTTATTTTAGTTGTAACGGTTTTTTGGGGTTGGTGTTTTTTTGCGATTTGGCTATTTTTCGGTTAATTTTTTTAGCGATTTTTTAATTTAGTCACTTTTATCATTTTAGCGATTTCCTTATTTTTTGGCGACCTTTTTATTTCAGATGATTTTTTTTTTGCATTTAAGCTATTTAATTTAATTTATTTAATTTTTGGTGATTTTTTTAATTTTTTTAATTGTTTTTTATTTAACTTTTGGTGATTTTTTTCATTTAAACACTTTTTCCAGTTTGGCGATTTTTAGTTCCGGAATTTTTTTAATTTTAGAATTTTTTTAATTTAAGCGTTTTTGAAATTTTCAAGAGTTTGCCTAATCTTAACGTTTCAAAAATACAGTATATTAACTAATAGAACACCCGTTAATTTCGATTTTTTAAATTTAACTGTTAGTTGGTCCAGTCTGCATAGAAATACACTAAGTTCGAAAATTTCAATTGTCTATATGTAATTGCAACATTTTTCGTTCCCCTCTTCAGAACACCCTTTAATTTTCCACGGTCACAACTATATTTTTTGTTGTAGCGGCCAAAGTCTTAAATATTGTGTGAAAATTTCAGGTTCTTAGCTCTAACAGTTCTTGAGAAAGCAGCCTCTGATAAGCAGACAGACATACAGACGGTCGGACGAACATCGTAGCGAAAACAAGAGGCTTCCTTTTCATCTTTTATGTCGGAGTTTTAAAAAGCCGCCAAAGTTTTTATTTACAGAATTTTTAAAAGTAAATCTCATTTAATAAATACCAAAAATTTCTTGACTTAAAATAATATTTCCAAGTATAAGTGTTGCTGAAAAAAATAATTAAAAAATTTGTGATTCTAACGGAATGTTCCACGATATCGTTTGAAAGCTTTCGATCTACAACTTATATTGAAAACAACAACATAATATGAAAATACGAGTATGTCTGGGCTTTCAATATAATTAATCGCTTGACCGCTTTCTGTACACACTGTACAAAAGGCCGTAATTTTTATATACATTTTTAGAGCTATGCTCTTTATGTCAGACACAAGAGCTAGGACGTGCTATTCGTAACAAAAATAATCGACACTATTACAGTTATAGATTTATTTTTGTTTTGATTTCTTTGTTTATGCTATTTTAATTTTCGTTTTCTTTATTTTTCACTTTTCGTAAAGAAGGTGATGCCTGATTTAAAAAAAACAGGGGTGCTAAGTCTGCGTTTACATAATATGCACAATGTCCACACATGCGATATTTATTTTGTTTAATAAATAATACGACAACTAATGGCCTGTTACGCAATTACGAAAGAAAGCTTCGACTGAACATTTAGTACAAAAAAAACAATAAAATATGGAAATTTGCTTTTGTTTTCAATACAACACATTGTAAGTCGAAAGTTTTCTTTCGTTATTGTGAAACAGGCACTAAATAAATCTTATGAATATTAAATAAATAGTTTTAAAAATACAAATAATTTTATTGCAGTGTTATTTAACACATGAAATTTTTTTATATGTATAGCTAAGCAGCATAGCTCTAACCGGGTGTCCTAAGACATCATCTACCTCTCTACTTTTTTTTTAATTTTTTCATTATAGTTACTATTTTATTCAGTTAAAAAATATTCCAACAGAGGGCAGACTTTTGTTACAATGCCATAGTTAAAGTTGTATTAGTTTGTTAAATAAAAGAAAATAAGGTTTTTTGTTTGAAATTTCAATTTTTTAAATTAATTTTAAATACTCCTTAAAAAAAAGAGCTTGATAATTTTTTTCAACAGTATGATCCTTATAAAAAATGTATTAAATGAATTTGGTTATATTTTTTTTTTCGATTTAAAACTTAATAATTCTATAAAATAAAATATATTTAATAACCTTGAAAAACTATATTTTGAATACACGAATACTAGGAAATATTTCAAAGTCCTTTTGTAAACACTCATACAAAGTTCTTTTTGTAAATGCACGCAGTTCCTAACAAGTTTTTTTTTATTCATTTTGCCACCGCACTAAATGTAGTTGGCAACCGCTTAGAAAACTATTTTATGTTGGATTTTCTATCTCGTTATTGTCGTTCTCACTCCACCATTCACCATTTTCTTTTTCAATTTGTTATTTATTTATGAATGATGTATTTGCAGGTGTATGTGTATTAAAATGTTGTCAGATACCAGCGAACATTTTTTAGTACATTCGGTTAGGCTTTTGTGGGAAGCTTTAAGCTGGGTGCGAAATCGATAAGAATTTATATGGAACATTTTTATATAGTTTAACAAGAACCCGTTTGGCTATGAAAATTCGTAAGTCTGTTGCGATATGTTAGACAAATTTTCAAAATTTGTTTTAAAGAATTTATATTACATTTTTAAAGAATATGTAACTTAAGAATTTCTTTGACATAGAATAAAAAAGTGATCCAAAAGTTAGATTTGCCATTCTGTTGTAACCGGTGCGAATATGGTCATATTTTCTTTTATATATATTTAAAAAATATAAGGTTTATAATTTAAAAAAGGTACACGGTTCCTAAGAATGTTCATCTTAAAAATATTTAATTGAACTTGAATGAATTCTAATCAGGAATAATTAGAATTATTCTAGTTCAATGAAGTTTAATATGTATCACTCAAATATTTAAAAGCCATTTAAAAGCTGTGCTTAATAATAAAATTACTACTGGAAAATCTTCTGCAGAGCGCTTAGAATAATTATTTTGGTGTAATAAATTGTTTCAAGTCTTTTTATTGCATTCAATAATAACAGTCCTGAAAAAATCATCAAATTCCTTTTTTTTTAATGTGCCGGGTGTGACATAGTATGAAAACTCAAAGAAAAGCTCACTTTTTGAATAATTTTTGTGTAATAAATTGTTTCAAGTCTTTTTGTTCACATTAAATAATTGCAGTCCTGAAGTAAAATACCAAATCCTTTTTTTAAAATGTGACGGGTGTGACTTAGTATGTAAACTCAAAGAAAAGTTCACTTTTTGAATAATTTTAATGCAATAAATTGTTTCAAGTCTTTTTGTTCGCATTAAATAATTACATTCCTGAAATAAAATATCAAAATACTTTTTTGAAAATGTGACGGGTGTTACCTAGTATGAAAACTCAAAAAAAAGTTGACTTTTTAAATAATTTTGATGTAATAATTGGTTCCAAGTCTTTTTGATTGCATTTAATAATAACAGTCCTGAAATAAAATAAAAAAAATTTTTTTTAATGTGACGGGTGTGACCTAGTATGAAAACTAAAATTAAAGTTCACTTTTAACAGTCGGAATTTGGATTTTTGTGCTTGATGAAGGCACAAGAGATTGTGAAGGAAACTCTTTGAAGAGTCGCTTAATAACATAAATTTTTTTGTTTGAAGGACTACAAGGAAGGATATATTTAACTTTAGTAACTGCCCTTTTTAATTCACAATAAACATTATAAAATAAATATGTATGTACAAACAAAAATAATAATTTTAAGCCTTCCATTAACAGTTTGATCTTAAGCCTTTTCCGTTTTCTGCTGTTATAGTTTTATTTTCGATAATTTTTCTTCTTTCCTTCCAATGATTCTCTATCCATTATAATTTTCTAAGGTTAGAAGATATTATTTTCCTGTCGTTTTCTATCTCTAAAGTTTAATTGTAGTTCATGTATGTATTTTTTTTAATTCTGCCTTTAGTTCTGTTCTTTTGACATATTTTGGATATATATTATTTCAGCGTTAGTGTGACGGGTGTGACCAAATATTTCATAGAGATAATTACTCTTATGTTAAAATGAATTATTACTAAATTTTATTACATATTAAATTGCGTCTAATCTGTATTTATTATGTTCAGAAACAATTTCATTAAATATTGTAACTTTTTGCTGTGACGGGTGTGACCGAAAATTTTAATATTTTAATTAAATGAACGCTGTGCTTGTAAAATAGAGACCGAAAATAAAATAGTGAGAAAATTGTGTTCAGTATATGTTTATTTCAAAGCATTCCCAATGGATGAAAATTTCAAAATTTTCATTTGTTTTTAGTTTGAGCATAATTGACATTCTCTTGTGGTCTTCAGTTCAGCAATTTTTATATAAAATAAGAAAATAATTTGCTTCATGAGCTAAGTAATTTGACGTGAAATAGCTTATTTTCAATAATCAGGCTTTCGTTCATGGAATACGAGGTTGATGAAGAAGTTTGGATCGTAAAGTTCAATAAATTGTAATTTAATTCTAATATAATTTTTGCCTAGAAGTAATTTATTACATTATTTATGCCGATTACTTTTTTCTATTAATGGAAAGTCTCAACCAACCATTTTTTAAGTACGCTAAAAATTTTGTTAAGATTTTTAAATTTTTAGTGTGACGGGTGTGACCGACAAATTAAATATTTCACTCAATCCACAAAACTCTCATTACAGGATATACAAAGTTGAAAACTCAAGAAAAAGCAAATAAGAATATTTAACAGTTGTTATATCTGCTGTGACGGGTGTGACCGAAAAATTATATATTGCACTTAATCCACAAAACTCTCATTACAGGATATACAAAGTTGAAAACAAGAAAACAAAAAAAAAAGCAAATAAGACTATAGTACGGTTGTCATATTTGCTGTGACGGGTGTGAACGGTTGTTATATCTGCTAAGGTATCATATTTTTTTCTCATTTTGCCAAAAAATGTTCACTGGGTTATAGAGGGTTTGTCGAGTTTGTGTCATTATATGCGAGCTGGTTGCGTGTAACATTTCAATGTTGAAAGCTTGAATAAATATTGTAGTTGTTTGTGAGTGTGTGTGTGTGTGTTTGTGTGCTTAGTGAGCATTTGTGCCAAATGTGAGCTGGTGTGTGAATATGAGAGCACACTGACTTGGGGGTTGCAGTTCCATAGAATTCGTCAATGGTGGAAAATTTCATTACGCACCTTGACTTACAAAATTGCCTTTGAAAAAATAAAATAAAAATAAAACACAAATAAAAGGAGAAAAAAATGTGTAAAGGAAAAAAAAATAATAACTGCGACAGTAGAGAAAAAAAAAATTATTTATGTAATGTATAGAGGAAAACCTTGGATTTTGTTAAAAAAATGAAGATATAAAAAAGCAGTAAATCTCATTATTTAACCCGCATGTTTTATTGAAAGTTTAACAAAGAATCAGTTTAATGAAAAATTCATTAAATTCAGAAGATAAGGGAAAGAATGGCTAGAGATTGAAGAAAATTAAAACGACAAAACCAATTGAATTGAGTTTTAAATTGATATTGAAAAAAGTCATTGTTAAGGATTTAATGCAAATGCAGGTGCTCAATACTATGGCTATAAAAACGTTAACGAATAATCATTTCTTTATAAACTTTTTCTATAATAAAGTTTGCCTCTCCTTGCAAGTGTTAGTAAGAGTTTTTTTTTATTGCGATTTAATATATAGTTTGCCATCTGGATTAAAGTCTTATATAAATATTTTTTTGCATTTGCACTAAAGCCTCCTGCAGGTAAAAGTTCATACATCTGACTAAGAATTCAATTAAAATCAAAAGGTAAAAAAATAATAATAACTTAAAATTGAACGTTGAAATATTTCATAGATATTTTCGTTAAATTCTTTACACAATTTTTTTAGGCAGGCAATTTTTTAAAACAAATTTTTTTTAAATATTTCATTATTAACTCTCTGTATGAACTGCAGCCAATTTTATGTGCTCATATTTGTAAACGAAACGACCTCCTGCTGAGGCCACTTTGATGTTGCATGAACATGAATATTGTTAATATTTTTTTGGGCAAATCTACAAAAAAATAAAAAATATTGTTTGAAAAAAAATAATGAAAATTTAACAATATGATAAAAAAGAATCAAAAGAAATGCATTTATTAAAATGTTTTAATAAATAGTGACATTTATTTGTATTATAACAGATAAAACAAGACAACACAACAAAAAAAAAAGAAAGTGTTCATGACTTTTTGGCTCGTAACATTTTACTTCATTTGCCATACATTTGGGTCACTAAAGGGGTTGCAAAAAAGGAAACAGCAGACACAGAAAAAAAAAATAGAATACATCTGCATGACACAGTGCAATTTGTTCTTGTACGATTTTGCACATTTCGTGTTTTTATTTATTTGGCATTGACAATCTGTGCGATAGTGAATGGAAAGGAGGCGAAGGAGAAGGGTAAGGTGAGAGGTTACCGACAAAATAGGAAAAAAAATTTAATGACTTGTAAAATTTGTTATGAAAAAAAATATATACTCATCAAATGAATACTAAAGATGAGCAGATGAGCATAATGTTGCTCATTCTTGTTGACACATTTTGGGAGGTAAAAAAAATGCTGCCTACTTTAAGGCCGCCATACAATTTTTTTTTTCATAACTTTGGTAGGGTTTGTTTTTAGTAAACATTATGCCGTAGTAAATAAAATAAAGGGTAGATTTTGTAAGGACAAACGTTTTGTTCGTTTTAAAATTTGTGTGAAAAAAATATGTTTTAAAACAAATTTTCCTTAATTTACATACAAATTTGAAACGTTTAGAAACGACAGTTTTACAAAATCTTTTCAGAAATTAAATAAAATTGTTATAAAAAATTCTTATTTATAAAATTGGTTTTTTTAAGATTTTTGTTGATGAAAAAAAAAATATTTTAAATACGATGATTACAGTTGTATATGCACAATTCCATGAAAAACTACTCTACTTTGAAAAAAAAAATTACTTTATTGTAACAAATCCACCGAAAGAAATATATTTTAATCAGAAATAATTTTTTAATCAAGCTTAAGTTCAGTAATTTCAATTCTTACCGAATTTTATTAATTAATGTGAGTTTCTAAAGAAGAGAAGAAAAATTGAATTCTTTCTCACATTAATTAATAAAAATATTTCATTCGGTAGAAATTGAAATTACTGAACTTAAGCCTGATTAAAAAATAATTTCTGATTAAAATTCACTACAGTTTAATTAAATCTAAAAAAAATGTCTCATGAACCACAAGAAAATGACAATTATAAACAAATTAAAAACAAATGTAAAGTTGCTATTTTTAGTAACTAAAATGATCACTCTCCTTTCCCAATTTTATGATCAGTTTTTGTTTTACGTGCAGCTTGAACAGCTAATTGAAGTATTAAAATTTTCGGTCACACCCGGCACAGTAATTTTGCAATATCTAATAAAATTGTTACTTCACATAATTAATACAAATTAAATGTAATTTATGCCCAGTAAAAAAAGACACTCCAAAAAAGTCATGAAAATGTAGAGTTTGCGATCTGGAAGTACTGCAAATTTCGATCCGATCTAATGATTTTTACATGGGGTTGTCATTGCAAGAAGTTCTCTTTTTCGCTGCCTGGCCACCGAATTGGAAGCGATTTTAAGAAAAATGTCCTTTTTTGTGTTCTATGATAATATTTTCATCTAGGAAAAATTGCTAACAGTTACCTATTTTAACAATTAGTTTCTTTTTATAGGAATTTAAACGCGAAACAGTAATTTAATGTAAATTTAAGCAAATAACTTTAAAATTTTAGACCAAAAATAGTTCATAAGTTTCTTTAAAAAAAAAAAACGATTTTTTTAAAATTCTGGTGAGTAATTAAATAAACTAGAGAGGAATTACAAGGTTTTGTATGACTAAAATAAACTTCTACTTGGTTTTCTGCTAACTATCGGCAAATTAAAAATATCGATTTTTTGGAAGCAATGAAAATGTACTTCCTTTAGAATGACTTCCAATTTTTTTTACTGGGATGATACAATAAAATTTAATAAACCTCCGTTTTAATAAACGAGTAATTAGTTGCATGAAATATTCGGTCACATCCGCCACAACAACGCTAAAATGGATGCTAATGGCTGTTAGAAATAGAAAACTGGAAAAATTAAAAAAACTAAAGAAATATGTGAGTTGAATTTAGCTATAGAAAGAGAGAGAGAGAGAAAGAAACAGGAAAAGAAGAAAAGCTAAGAAAATTATGATGCACAAAAAATCATGGGAAGAAAAAATTAAAAATCATCAGAATAGCAACCGAAAGAGCAGACGACATAAAAATGATGAAAGTCAAATTGTAAGCGTTTTGAGTACATCTAAAATTTGGTGGTTTGAAAGCACAGCGTTCATTAAAAAGGGCATTCACTAAAGTTAAATGTTACCTTGCTTTTAGACCCTAAAAATAAATTGCTGTTGTTAAGCAGCTCTTCCAAGAGTCTCCAAAAAACACAGGAATCAAAATTTTGACCGCTGAAATTAAGCTTTTCTTTGACTTCTCATGCTAGGTCACACCCGTCACATTAAAAAAAAGTATTTTTTAAGGGAAAATGTATTTTTTACAGCAATAAGTATTTAATACATTCAGGAAGATTTCGGACAATTTTTACCCCATAATTTGTATGTGCTTCAGCCTGTCCCACCCGTCACATTTTCAGAGAAATTTTTTTTTAGAAAAATTTGTTTTTTATCTACTGAAAAGAACAATTTGCTAAATCAAGAAGATTTTACATAATACATTCTTTATTTAATAATTTTATAAGCAAGGCGTTTTGTAAAACCCCACCCGTCACAGTGATCAGATGGTTATATTGAACAAAAATTTTGTAATTTCCTTGTCTACTTATTATTAGATATTTTTAAGTTTAATATCCTTGGGAAGCGTATTCTCTTTTTAAATTATTCCAACGTAAAATAAGGGTATCATGGTCACACCCGCCACAATGGAATGCCCTATATGTATACAAGAAACTATTGGGAATTCTTTACTTTTAAATTTTAGGTTTTAAGTATTAATAAGGACTAAAAAAAGTGTTGACCAAGTGAGTTGTAATTCAAGTCACCTTGACGCCTTGCAAAACAGAAGCGTTAATGCTCTAAAATGAGAACTACAAAATGAAAGTTTAATATGTTTGGTTTTTTTAAGCTTTTTACAGCAGTGAATAAAGCAAAGAAGGCTAATGAACAGGATGCATTATGTTTTGGCTTTGGTGAAATATTTCGGAAATTTTTCCTCTTGTAAGCATGCTCTAGTGCAGCTACGTCCAAACACACATACACTGATATTTGTATTTAAGGTAAACAGCTTTGAAAGCTCTTAAATTTCTTCTTGTTTCTTTGCAAAGTAAGAGCAAGTATTAGTGTCTGCTGTGTTGTTGTTGTTGTAGATGTTGTACTCTCGTCGGTGTGAAAGCACAAAAACCTCTTCATAAGAGTTTGCACATTGTCCATATGGCTTGGACGTAGCTGCTCTAGAGTCAAAAAAGTTGGAGCTCATGCTGTTTCATGTCTGAGTAATTTTTTTAGTGCTGAGCTAATGGGCGAAATTTTGCTAAATATTTCACTCGAAAACTACAACTGGAATTAATGGCGAATATTCATCTTTAAAAATAAAACATATGCGTGTATATGAAAGTAACTAAAATCCAGGCGTTGGCCGGAAGTCGCCATTAGCGGCGAACTCTGTGATAGACTTATATCTATGTTTTTAGGACGCTGAACTATTGTATTTTTTCTTTCTTTGCATAAACAACTTTATCAATTGAAATAGTTGTTACTTTTCTTGGTTATTAAGGTTCATGCGAAAAATTTACACCGCCAAGTCTTAGCGGCGAATTCAACCAATCGGGCGAAATTCGTCGTATTTGGGCGAATTTCGTCATGTTGGGCCAAATTTGTTTTGTTGGGCAAATTTTGTCATGTTGGACGAAATTAGTCGTGTTGGGCTTAATTCGTCGTGTTGGGCCAAATTCGTCGTGTTGAGCGAAATTCGTCGTGTTGAGCAAAATTCGTAGTGTTGGGCGAAATTCTTCGTTTAGAATGAAATTCGTCGTTAGTTCCAGTTGTGTTTTTGGCATCATGCAAACTCTTTATGGAAATTTTAGTTCAAAGAAATTTATTTATTTATTTTTTTTTTCATTTTGTTTACAATACGAATTGCTAACAATCTTTTGCCACCGCCAGCAGTATTGTTTTTCCATTTGTTTTTTTTTTGTTATGAATTTCACACAAAGTGAAAGGGCTTCATGTTTAAGGATACTTTGTATGCATAAATATCGTACATTCGTATGTTAATAAATATAAATTTGCATATGCGTATACATATATATGTATGTGCTGTAAATACTACAATACGAGTAGGCGTTGTATGTTCCACATTGTATACATATGTATATAAAACAAGCTATTCCTTACTCTTTAGGCCACAAGGAAAAAGAACAAAAAAATATATATATATATAAATAAAAAAAATATTTATATCACTACAAAGATACATTTACTTAGTGAAAGTGATAATTTGTATGAAAATGTTTATGCTCTCATAAATATTATGGCTTTTTCTCATTTATGATTCAAGGATACAATCAGTAGTTGTATGTCATGTTGTAATATTTTTTTTAAATAGTTGTTTGTAGTATTAACTTTTATTTTTTAAATAATTGCTACATTTTTCTCGTAGAGTGGACTTGATGTCTATTGATTTCAGCTTTTTGATTCTGTGGTTTCCTTTTCCAAAATTTCTCCAAACCAAGTATAAAACTTTAAAATAAAAGAAAAATTTTAAACTTTTCATAGCATTTCCAACTGATTACCAAGTTCTGCATCACCATTCATTTGAAGTTATTAGCAAAATGTAATGAATTATTTTATTTTATTTATTATTGAGAAAATACTTTTTTAATCCTAACAAAAATTTTAAAAGGACACAATTTTCATATACATGAAGTTTCCTCTCGAATTTATATATTCATGAAATTTTGTTATAAATTTCACTGAAAATATAATTCCAGGAATTTGTTTTATCTGTTATTTGCTGCATATTTGAAAACTATAAACATCACTTCAAAGGGTTTCATTTGAAAATATGGTATTGCTAAAACTTAATTATGTTGATGTTGCAAATGTAATAACGAAAATAATAATAAAAAAATATAAGAAATCAAAGTCAAAGTGAATAAAAAAAATTTATGTTTCAAATTACCATTTTGTATGAATGAACAATACTAACCCTAGAATACAAAACGTTTAGCACTACATTTATCCTATAAAGCACCATGAAGTTGTATTTCTAAAAAAAAATCTGCAATGAGCGGCCACTCAAAGAGCTCAGAACATAATCTACTGAGTTGGTTGTAAAGATTGTGTTGTTATTTGCACGCGATTGAAATGAAGGATGCAAAATCAGAATTCGATGCCCCTCTCAGGCGGTGTTTAGTGTTCTAGGCCTAAAATGCTGGTAGTGCAAATATATTATTTGTGTAAGAGCTAGAGCTGACACAGTGAATATCTTGCTGATCATTGTGATACATGTATGTTCAAAATTGAGAGTTATTTTTTCTTATAGAGGAGCTCACGTTCACAGACGGCCACATGATTGAAAAAAAATTATATTACTGAACACCGTGATGCACTATCTTACACAATCGTGCAATTTTTGGGAAAATGTAACCCTGTTATGATGGAGTTCATGAACATTTTTAAAGACAATAGCAATTCGTCAGACTAGGGGTCCGTTTCCCAAAGCTACATGTTACCAATCTACAAGTAAAATACACTTCTTCAAATTTTATTGTTGTTTTATGTGTATTTTATTCGTAGATTTGTAATTTGTAGTTTTGAGAAATGGGCCTCTGAGTTGCCTTTTTTCGTATATCGTACGATTGTGTTGGATAGCGAGTCATGTCCTTAAGCCATACCAATATAATAATGATTCTGGAAAAATTAAAAAAAATTTTTTTATAGCTATGCTATTTATTTTACGACACATGAGCTAGGACTTGATTTTCGTAAAAAAGTTAACCGACACATTAGGGGTGCCCCTGTGGCTGAGTGGCAGTGCTGCTAGCCTCTCAGTCCAGAGGTCGTGGGCTCGATAACCGCCATACACTCTGGGAGTTTTCTGCGGACAAGCTGAACGCTTTGCGGGTTGTGTTTGTTAAAAAAACTACAGATATAAATTTATTTTTGTTTTGAAAACCAGAGTACGAAAATGAACGAAACAAATTGTTTGATTTTGATTTCTTGCTTTCTTTGAGAAGGATTGCTGAATTTGTTTTTTTTTATTATTATTGCCAATGAATACAAACCAGAGAACACAGTCGATGGGCTGTAAGCCAGCTAACAGCTGCCACCGCTCATAAGGAATACATTAATTTAATCGTACGCTGCTAGAAAAGAAAATAATGGGAAATAAATGGCAATGTTTTGAAATATTTGCGTTGAATTTGATATCATCATAAATGTTTTTTTAACGCATTAGCTTTGTATTACATAGCTAAGCAGCATAGCTATAACCGTGTGTCCTAAGACACCACTCTTCTTTATTTTATTTCAGTTGAGATGTTGAAACATTTCATGCACGCTCGTTCACATAATTGCAAATCAATAAACTATTTTATTAACTGTTATGACTTGTTTAGCTAAGACTCACTTCAATTCCACCTAGAAAAATATTTTTTCATTACAAAAAATATATATAAGGGTATTTCCATCTTTTGCAACGTTACAACTTTGTAACGAAACTTTTTTTTGCAAAGAAAAACTAATGTTTTATATATTCTTTTTGCATATTGGTGTAGAACGCAGTTAGGTCTACATTCGGTAAAAACCAGTAAGCAATTGAACAGTATAGTTCTAAAATTCAAGATAAATTGCTTGGTGATATAACCTGACAAAAGGTGTAACTTTCTTTGGAAATGCCCATATATATATATATATATGTATAATATAGTTATATGAAAAACAACATTTAATTATAAATTGATTTTTAACTAGAGTTGTTGTAGTTAATCCTGAGTGTCCATCTCTATGGTGAGCTTTTTATGCTTTGCGTATACTTAATATTGTAATTATTATTACTCATACGCATCATAAGCTTATTTTTTTCTTGAATCATAAGGCAGCCAATTAACAAAGATTTCAAATCAAGTAAGAGTATGTAATATATTGCAGAAAAATAATTTAACATGAAATTGCACACAAACATGATTTTATCTTGTGTATAAATATTTAGAGAAATCAAAGAACTATTTATTGTTTCTGCATTTTTGCACAATACTTAAATGTTATTACTCATATCATATTGAAATATTTGAATTTAAAAATTAAATATGAAATATACAGCAAATAAATTCAGTAAAGTGCGACTTTGACTCGCACACGAATGGTTCCGTACGGACACTACATATGTATGTAATATTATGCGAACCGTAGCCTTTATAATATATACGGCCATGTCATAGAGTTCAATTCCGTTCGGAATCGAAATTCAATCCACCCCATTTTTGTATGAGAGGCCGAGCTCAATTCCGTTTAAGTTTTAGATTTTTTTGGCGCTTTTTTAAGTTTGGCGATTTTTTTCGGTTTTAGCGTTTTTTCGGTTTGTGAATTTTTTTTTAATTTTGGCAATTTATTTCATTTCGGGGATTTTTTTTTTGGATTTTGGCGATCTATTTTAGGTTTAGAGATTTTATTTTAAATTGGCTATTCCTTCGATTGTTTCTTGTATGCCTTACCACAAGAAAGCCCAAATTACATTGATATAAACAGATACTTCAGTAAAATCTCTCATGTGTAATAAATCGAGTATTTTTATTAAAGTAATTGCACACTAATACTAATACAAACTATTCAGCATATGTAATGTTGCCCTCATTTTAATCGGAATATATAAATTTAAGAAAACATTTCAGTATAAAATACTCTCGAATTTTACACTTATACAGATTCCCTTCATTCTGCTTGTTAAAACCCCTATCCATAAATATACCGGAGACTTCAAACTCATGGCTGACTAGCATTTAGATTACTTACATTTTAAGTTGCTGAAAATTTTATACATGACTATCTTTAAATATTTGTATTTGTATAAAAGCTCTTAAATGTGTTTGCTATTTCCTTTGTGTGTGCTTGTGTGCATATGTATGTGTGTGTGTTTGAAACGATAATCTAAATGAAGTGAAATTTATTATTTTTAATGTTGTAAAAGAATATATGAATTTTTTTGTATAATTCTTTTCACGGTTGTAAACATGAATAAAAAGTTTAAAAGCCTCTGTTTTACTGCACGTAAATTGTAAGTGCTTTTGTGTGAATGTGAATTGAATTGTTCAAAAAAGAAAAAAACACTGCGCATACTTTTATGGGCTTGTGCATATTTTCTTTTATTTTTAATTCGTTAGCATACTATTACTTTTTATTAACATTTAAATATTCACATTTACATTAGATTGAGTATTTTAATATAATATGAGAGCCGTGGTAGAATTCATTAAAAAATAATATTTAATGGTGTTTTTTCTCCGAAAATAACCGTAATATTGTTCCGCTTATGAAGCACAGAAAATGAATTTAATATTCACTAGGAAATAAAAATTAACTAAATGAAAGTATTTAAAATTTTAATGCAATCCTTACTAATATTATATATGTGAGAAAAAGTTTGCGCGCCCAAACACCAAAAGCAATTTTGAAAATTCTTTCACCATTGAAAGGATACATTACCAACATCAAATATTTGGGGTATTCAAATGGTTATCATAAATTAACACGTTTTAAAGTAATACCACGAAAAAATATGACTGCTGAGAGCAAACCCTCATAATTTACAACTATAAATGTTGTACTTTGGTTTGTATTTTGGTTTTAGCAGCTTTCTACCTTTTTCTTACAATCTCCCTCCCTCTCACTCCTTTTTAATTTCCTTGGTAAACTCCCACGCATTTTTACATCTAGTTATGACAAGCAATAAACATAGCTGAGAAAGTCTTATTAACTTATGACCTTTTTGTTTGAGCCACAACAACAATGTTTTAAACTATGTTAAAATTTTAAGACATGATATTTAGGATACTTAAGACATTGATGTTAATACCCCAATTTGATATTTTTTTCATTAGGTTTGGAACCGTTTTTATATAATTGGTACGGATTTTTTTTTTCCGAAAAACACATTTTTGGGCTGGTAAAGGTAGTTTTTTCTTTGGGTTTTGATTGTTTAACCAGTCCTAAACCCTATTTTTATTTATTTTTTACACATATTGTAGACTTCTTAGAGAGAAATAAAATAATGCACTTGTTTAAAAAAATCAAGTGCCATAAGTGTTTAATTATCATGGGAGAAAACTTTAATATTAAGCAAGACATAGACAAGACATAGACAAGACATAGACAAGATATAGACAAGACATAGACAAGACATAGACAAGACATAGACAAGACATAGACAAGATATAGACAAGACATAGACAAGACATAGACAAGACATAGACAAGACATAGACAAGACATAGACAAGACATAGACAAGACATAGACAAGACAAAGACAAGACATAGACACGACATAGACAAGACATAGACAAGACATAGACAAGACATAGACAAGACATAGACAAGACATAGACAAGACATAGACAAGACATAGACAAGACATAGACAAGACATAGACAAGACATAGACAAGACATAGACAAGACATAGACAAGACATAGACAAGACATAGACAAGACATAGACAAGACATAAACAAAACATAGACAAGACATAGACAAGACATAGATAAGACATAGACAAGACATAGAAAAGACATATATATACCTTACATAAACAAGACACCAATAGTCTTGTCCACACGCTTTTCGCAGATGTGTGAATTGCTTTCTTTAACTGATCTTGAAAAAATTTCTTGAATACAAACTAAATATTTTATTAAATATAAAATTTTTTATTTAAAAAAAATGAGAGTAGGTTGTTTAATTTTATATTAAAAAAAGGCAATGTGATTACACATGACTCCTATCACAGGAGAGATGTGTAATCATCTAGTAATGAAATTTTTTTAAATATTGGCTTATGGTAATTAAAATAAGATATTTATAAATTTTTGACTCTACTGTATTTAAAAATCTATGGGAATCTGCATCTATAGTAGCGGAATTATTAGTTGTGGGGGTTTGTGGAGAATTGCTCATATGCAAGTAGAAAAAAGCTTGCGACTGTGGGTTTGCAAAATTTGTATCAAAATCTCCACCCATAATAATTGGCATAAGATGAAGATTGTTACCCAATTGTCGTGCACCAGCTTCAGTGTAAGGCAACAGTACGTAATGAAGATATGTTAAAATATAATATTATAAATTCTTTGTAAGGACTGCTGTATATCTTTTAAACAAATATTTGACATTTAAAACGCTCTTTTATTTTAAAGTTTATATTTATTTTATATTTTTCCAGTTTTTAACAATTTTATCCCCACTGGCAACACTATTACACTTCACAAGCAATTTCTATTAAAATTAACATTGCTCCTGAGGCTATGCTTTAAAACTCGGTTGAGTGTATTTCTATGCAGCTGTTAAGTTTCTCTGTACTTCTGGTTGTCCGTATGATTACAATAATGCACTGATACATACCTCACACCGATTTGATAACGCCTTACGATCTTACTCAAAATTTGTGTTTGTATTGTGAAAAAAAATTTTACCCCCTAGCGTATAGACGTTTACACATCAAAAAGGAATTCTCTGAATCCACAGTGGGTGGATTTAATTTCTAATTTTACATGAATTTCTAATTTTACATGATTTCTAATTTTACATGACTTAAGAATTTTAAAAAAGATATTTAAACAAAGATACTGTTGGGTTACACTTTGCACATTAAACTTTCTTCAATAAATGATGTGTGTGGAAGCGTGTGTGTTTGTGTGTGTATGAGTCGAGGTTTTCTATTACCAGGAAAGGTTTTTTCTTCATTTACAGCTGCAGCTGCTGGTGCTGGTGTGTAAAACAAATTCTGAAGCAAATTGTAGGCGTAACAGTTTGAAGCAACAAAATTCAAATGAAAGGCAGGAAAATTGTAAGAAAAACACACACACATAGAAAACTTTATAATACGAGTACATTTATGCACTTATCTGTACATTTATATACATTTATTATATGTTTTATATTTCATGATTTATCTTATGGTCAATGGCCATTTTTGCTTTTGTAAATGTATGTGATTTTATATATGTGTGTGTATATGTATGTGTGCTTTTATGTGATAAAGAAAAAGGAAATTGTTATCATATTTAGATGAAGGTAATAAACCCCGATTTTTGTATTTTATTCATGTCTGTAGTTTTCATATTTAAATAATATTTTCCTTGCTCTTCGGGCTGATGTTCAGGGCGGGCAAAGTTGTCTTCCACAACATCCTGTGCTTGTATTCAACTTTTCCTTGCTTGCATTAAATTGAGTGCTTGTACGAGTATTTGCTTTAATGTTTGTATGTATTATATTATATATATGTGTGTGTGTGTGCATGTTCATGTTCAGGTTCATGTGCATGTTCTTGTTCATGTTAATGTTTATGTTCATGTTCACGTGTGTGTGTGTGTGTCTAAGCTGGTGCTTGTGGTTATGCTCGTAAGTTTTATATGTTATTTTATACATTTGCAAGCATGAGTTGGCTGGTCTAAGTGAGTTTTATTTTGGTGTTTGTTCATATTCATACTTAGGTTCTTAATTTTTTTCTTATATTTTTTATTTGAATATTTATGTATGTATATGTTTTATTCTTATACGACTTAATGTCTAAAAATAAACATTTATTACTTTATGCCACGAGACCTGCAGAAAATAACAGATTAAAGAAAGGAGGAGCATATAGAGCAGAGCAGCAAAAGGAATATTTGAATGTATGTATAGTATTAGCCAGAAAGGAAGTTATTATGGCCTTAAACGCCTCTCAAAAATTAAGCCTACATCATTCACAATTCGAAATAAAATCTGCTTGATCTGCATCCAATACTAAATGTTTGCTTTGAAAAAGCTTATTTAAATAATAATTTTAATAATGGAGAATTATTCAACATTTATATTTCTCCACAATTTTTCAAGCATTTTGCGAGGTCATATCGATATAATGAAAAAAACTTTACAAGTATTAATTTGTTGCCAAAAACAATTGAATACTATTGACAAACTCTTTATACCTGGTAAGAGGCTAGGAATTTACCCACGATTGTGTCTTATAATAAAGAAAAGTCAGCATAATCCTTCTCTTTTACGTGTGTGTTATATGAGCGAAACGTATTTTACACTCCTAACTCTATTATGGCAAAACATATTCATATTTAAACATCATTTAAAATATTGCCCACTTGTATAACTATTGTAACTAATTTGCATAAGTTAAACATTTAACAAAAAAGAAAAATGAGAAGAAATTAAAAGCAGAATAGAGAAATTGCAATATGGAGTTTGCGGAAGAAAAATGTATGTGTCTCTCTCAGTTTTTCTTTTTATTAAAATTTATTGTTTTTTTTTTGTATTCACATAAAGTCTTAAGGAAGTAAAAAAAGAAAAATAAATGGCAGCAAAGAATGGAAAAAGTATAATATTTTACAAGGAAGTACATGTTCACCATATGTTTAAATATTAGAGAAAGTTTTTTTTTAAGTGATAAGAATATAAATTAGGCTGGATACATTAGAAACCTTTTCTTATGCTGTATTCAATAGAAATTTAACTCCCTGAGGACATAGATTTATTACACATTAAGTTAAGGTGCATTTTTGTGTTTTATATGTGTAAGATTAGTAAAGAGTTTTGTACACACAAATTTGATAATAAAGATCTAACCACAAGAGGTCTGATAATTTGCTGTGCTTTTGGGATGGATATCAAATTTTAATTTATGTGGCCAGGAGTCATCAAGTTTTCTATTAATTTTTAATCAAAATAAATACTTAACCATAAATAAAACTCCCTGCCGCTCTCTAGAATACACAAAAAAAATTTGTCTTCATTTCTTTATGTACAGCAATAATATTTTACACGACCCATAGTGCATTATTCCCTGCCTTTACTTTTAAAACACAAAAAAATGTTTTTTTTTTCCAATTTATTTGTATTCCAATTTCCTGCTGTCATGTGAACAGTTTAAATAAAATATATCCTTAATGAAAACTTAACGAAATGCTTTTAAATATAAATCCTAAAAATATGCAGCAATAAATAACAAAAGTACGTGTATATGCAATAATTTTTATTCATATACATGCTGTAATTTGAAAAATATGTATTTCATTTTATTTTTATTTGCTCTCTTTCTTTATTTTTTTTTTTATTAAAAACTAAACGAATATTAATTGCTTTATCGTCTTTGGCATTAAGTTTTGCTAAAAATATATTTATGGCTACCAGACATGACGGAAATTGCTGTCTAGTGTGTATGTAGCAAATCTGTTTCATTTTCACTTAGAAAGCCATTCAAATATATTTTAATACGGGATAAAGAATTTAATTCAATTTAAGAACAAAATGTTTAAGCTTAAAATCCATTAAAAAAAAGTAATTTTCTTAAGCTGAATACTTTAAGATTAAAAACTAAAGAAATGCTTTTATAGGCATTTTCTTAAAAGCTTATGGAACTTTATAAATTATTATATAACGTTTTATGTTATATTTAGTGCATAATCCTTTTAAGTTTGCGTTTTAAAACTATTAAGCACTTGAACACCTAAACACACACTTTGTTTGGCAATTTAAACGAGAAGCCTTTAAGTATGCAACACAGCTTTATTATTACCATTTAAATAAATAGAAAATTAATTGAATTTAATTTTTTTTATAAGCAATTTGTAAGAAATTTATATTCTTTATGTTTTTGTGTGTGTCAGGCATACTGACAAGTGCAAAATTAGAAAAACAAATATTTAAGATTGTGCGTGTGTGTGTGTGCGTGTGCATGCGTGCGTATGCATTTGCTTGCAGATATTTGAGCTTAAGAGATAAACAAGTGCATAAGTAATTTATAATTTTCCTGTTTTTGTTTTTTAATACTAAACTATTTTTATCTAATAGAGTTTAATTTAAAATTTTTCTTCTTGTATTATTTTGTTATCAGAAAAATTTTTTTTATGAAAATCTGTTTTTAAACTCATACATATATATTTTAATCTAATCGAACTAAAATAAATTTTAATCAGGAATTATTTCTTAATCTCTTTTTATATTATTATATATTTATATTAATGGCCGTGTTCTGAAAAGATTATTTTTTGTATTTCAAGTTTGTTGTTGTCAAAATTTTTATGGAAATTATATATTCCATAAAAATAAAATGATTTAATAAAATATTATTATAATTATTAATATCGTCGGCTTAGACTGTAAAAGTTTTAAATTACTTAAGAAATTTTAAATTTTAATTGAACTATAGTGAATTTTAATCAGAAATAATTGCTTAATTCTTTCATTCAATAAGAATTGAAATTACTAAACTTAAGCCCTATTAACAAATTATTTCTGATTGATGCCCTTAATCTGTTTGTCGATTGAATCGTCTTGTCTATGGACGAAAAAAACGCAGCAGTTGTGATTCTTTAACACAATTATTATTTATTGTCTATGCTAGAAGGTTCGAGTATTTGCTTTATGATTTTGTTCCAAACATTACATCCATTACATATTTTTTTATATATTTTTCAAACTATTGTATAATACTTTAATTGAATTTTTATGTTTTAAAACATGGCAATAATATTTATATTTTTCATTATCAAAGACAACAACCAGTTTTGAGAAAAATAATTTAGAGAATTCAATGACAAGAACTCAGAAGCATTTTCAAACAAAAACGTCCTGAATCTTCTTACTGAATTAGGGCATAAAGTTCTAAATAACTTTAAGTGTTCTTAAGCTTTTAATAGAAAATGTAAAATTAAGTTAAAGTGTAAAGGGTAGATTTTTTAAATACAAGGGATTTTTTTGTTTGGAAAAATATGTATGGAAAACAATATTTTTGAAACGAGTTTTCGTTATTTTTCATACCGATTTGAAACGTTTAGAAACTGAAATTTTTACAAAATCAGCCCATAATATATTAATTTATTTTTTTACATGCACATCTTGAAATTAAAGTTAATATATAAGCCAGTCGATGCTGAGTCTCTTTTGTTTTCAAAATTCATTAAAATACCATATCGTGGGCTTAGAGTGTAAACGTGCTAATTCACTTCAAACAACCTTGTGTAGGAGAGACAAAACACTATTAACATTTTATATACAAAGCTTAAGAAATTAGCCTAATACATTAAATTCTTCCGACATGTAGAGTTTATTATTTTAGACAGTCGATGAAACGTCTTTATATACTCGATCAGCATTAACATTTCATATTTTACAATGATGGGATTTAGCAGGTTTTAGTCTAAGCCGACGACATGTGAATGGCCTTTAATCCCTCTAAGGCAGAATCTGTCATTTAAATTTTCCACATTCTGTATGCAATTATTTCACATTCAAATGAAATATAAAAGTACTTATATTTTCCTGGATGAGCTTCCTGTCTTAAGGCTGACAATTTTCTTTCTTTAAATAATCTTTCCTAAGACAAAAACAAATTTATTTTTGACAAGTTCAGTTAATGATACCAATGCTTTATTTTTGTTACTTTTGAAAAGATTTTGCCTGGAGGAAAATTAAATAATTATATTGGTTGTTCTATTTGGCAAAGGCAAAACATAAAATATCTACAAACAAAATATTTTTCTTACGCCCTAATTCAGTCAGAAGATTTAGGACGTGTTTGTTTGAAAATACTTTTGAGTTTTTGTTTTTGAATTCTCTAATAATAGTTAATTTACATTGTCTCGAAATCTAGTACTTTCGGGACTTCGAGCTAAATCAAGCTGCCTTTTGCCAGATTTCCCATACAAAACGAAATCTAATTTTTCAGTAGATTTGTAGGAAATCTAATAAAAATCTAATGTTTACTACCCTGTACAATAAAAGGTGAGTAAATTAGCTATGGTCTGCTTAAAAAAGTGTGTGAATTGGCTACAATGCAGTTGTTTGGTTGTAGTTTTAGAAACAATTCTGTTGATGGATAAAACAAATATCGATAAATGTCAAAAAAAGTTGGTGTAAACGGTACGGATTTTCATAAAGATTTTAATCAAAATATGCTAGATTTTGTGCTGATGTAAATGCCCTATAAATTATTTTCTTCAAAAATGGTTGTTGTCTTTGATAATGAAAATTAAAAATATTATTGCCGTGTTTTTGAAAAATAAAAATTTAATTAAAGTATTATACAATAATTTCAAAAATATATGAAAAAATATTTGCTGAATAGAATGTTTGGAAGAAAATCATACAGCAAATACACGAACCTTCTAGCATAGACAATAAATAATAATTGTTTTAAAGAATCATAGCTGCGGCATTTTTTCGTCCATAAACAACACGATACAATCGACGAACAGAATTTAAAATAAAAAATAAAAATATTTTTTGATTTATTTAAATGTAATCTACTAAATATGGCGACGAAATAAATATCTGACCACTTTTATAATTACGGGCACAATTGTGTTAAATTTTTTTAATTTCTGTTTGACTATTTTGTTCATGTTGCTGAGAAATATTTTAGTTTATAAACTCATGAAATTTCTAAAATTTCTTCGCAGTTGCTGAATACTTTACTCAATTCATTGAAGCCTTATTTGTATTTTAAAATAGTTTTATCACATCTAGTCATCAAAAGAATAAGCAAAACTTTATTTATATTTTTATAAGAAATAGTTGACTTTTTCTTTAGCTGTCTGTTCTTTCCAAAACTTTGATTTTATTTGTCTTTTACCTTATGTTTTATTTGGAAAAAGTCTAAAATTTTTCTTTTGTTTCATTAATCAATTTTGTTCATTAATAATTAAAACTGTTTTACTTTCAAACTTGGTTAATTCTTTGAAAATATTTTGATGCTAGAAGAAAATAGATAAAGTTAAAACTCTGAAAAATCTCTTAAACAAATTAATAATTATTGATGAATTATTTTTACTTTATTGCAAGTTGGCTTTTCCTTTTACTTACTCGTATTTGAGGCTAAATAATATATTTTGCTATTATCGATTTTGCAAGTGAATGCACCAGATTAAAGTAAATTGACCCAGTGTTGCCAGGAGAGGTTAAATAATAAGAGAAAAATTGCTTTTCAAAAGTTGAAAAGAAAAGCTCGATGGCACCAAATATTAATCTAAAAGAAAATTAATTAAATTATGCTACTTTTCACACCTGCTTTTTTAACACCAACGATTTTAACACCAGCGACAGACTTTATTATGAAAATGTACTGTTGAGGGGCTTTGAAATATGCTGAGAGTTTCTGCATGTTGCTAACATTCTTATGTAGGTAATGTATCACTATGAAGTTAACAGTGACGTCACTGTGAAGTTAACATCGTGGTATTCTAGCAGTAAGTAATTTAACATTGTGCTTACCAGCCTTTAATAACAGTCACGAGCAAATAAATTAGGATCATTCATATGTGACTTTTTTAATTAAAATTTAGAACCTATATAACCTAGCGGCCTTAGAGCTTTATAAAGGGCTTTTAAAACAAATTAAAATTTTTTTTCTTATTAAGCCTTTATAAAGCCTTATGCCTTAATTCAGTAAGAAGCTTTAGGATGTTTTTGCTTGAAAGTACTTTTGAGTTCTTGTTTTTGAATTTTCAAAATTATTTTCTTCAAAAATGGTTGTTGTCTATGATAATGAAAAATATAAATATTATTGCCATGTTTTTAAAACATAAAAATTAAATTAAAGTATTATACAATAGTTTAGAAAATATATGAAAAAATATGTGTTGGATGTAATGTATTGGAACAAAATCATAAAGCAAGTACGCGAACCTTCTAGCATAGACAATAAATAATAATTGTTTTAAGGAATCAAAACTGCGGCTTTTTTTCGTCCATGGACAAGATGATACAATCGCCGAACAGAATTAGGACATAAGCTTTTTTTATGAGTAAAATTTTAATGAGCAAAATTTCTAAATATTAACCCATTGTTTCTACAACCCTGAGGGTCGACTTGAAATTTTGTGTGTGAGTAGCCTTTATATATTTTTTTTTCATGCTATAAGTAGTTTCAGATAGACGCTTGTAGCAACACAGAAATGTCTACTTAGTTTCTGTTATGCAAAAATGTTTTTTCAGGAATAGGTATCCCAATTGGCACTCTAAGAAAACTCTCATTATATAAAGTTTGTTGTCGCAGAGCACAAAACTTAATTTCTGGGAATTATAATACTTATGGATACATAGAATTGTATGTATGTATGTATATGTAAATAAAATGTAATACGTTATGTTAAGCTTCCAACATCCACTGGCCCTCATAAATTTAAACAAACTTTTACATACTTGTAATTCTTTTACTACGATTGAAGACACGTGCCTGCAGAAAACATTATTTCATAAGATCTCTTTTATTTACTATGGAGAAGATTTTTTGCACAAAAAAAACCCCTCATTCAAAAAATCTTTTTCAAATGTCTGATATACATACATAAATATATATATTTTTCTAAGAAATTTTACAAGCACTTGGTTTTTTTGTTTTGCTTGCTTATGCAACACAGTGAAAGCATAAAACAACCCTGTCGGACATTTGGCTAACTTTAAACTAACTTTAAGCTAACTATTTCGCAACTAGTACTCACTGACACTTGAATTACTTTGCAATGTAATCAACTGACTATTTTAACATTGCGATGTCATTGACTACCGCAATTGGCTCATTCTGCATTACTTTTCAACTAACTTAAAGTTGACTTTTTTAAATTACTTGGTAGTCAGTAAATTAAAAAAATTATTTCCGGGGGTCGAACATGTAACATCACACGTTGTGTACTCAACGCGCTACCACTCGGCTAAGCTGCCATCTAAAATAATAACAGCAAAATGTTACTACAAAGCTGAAATGAGTTTTAAAGTAGCTGAGAATAAATTTGTTGGCTCTCATCAAATTCGATTACGTACTCAACTGAAGAATTAATGTTGGGTTTGTTCTAGATGACTTTGCAGCTAGCTTTTAGTCAGTCTAAGAAAAGCTAACTATAAGTTAACTATTTTTATAGTCAACCACACATTCTCTGACAGGGAATGTACACATATACTACAATGAAAACACATATACTCAAGCACGTGCACACAAACACACACACACGCGCAAATTCCTAACAGAAAACTTTTTACAATAAAAGAAGATTTACTTAACAGAGCATTTGTTGTTTGCAATTATAACAAATATTGATATATCGTGCCATAACCGCCAAA
The DNA here is from genome assembly GCA_944452675.1 of Tachina lurida. Classification (NCBI taxonomy): domain Eukaryota; kingdom Metazoa; phylum Arthropoda; class Insecta; order Diptera; family Tachinidae; genus Tachina; species Tachina lurida. The sequence continues at coordinate 6,362,529 of OX101752.1, forward strand.
AACAACTTAAGCGACATAATTTTCGAATTTAATTTTTTTTTAACCAAAATCGTTCATTTGCGATTGAAAATAAAAGATTTCGTCTAAAAAACGAGTTCCAAAAAATTTGTCGCTTAAGCTTTTTTGACAGTTATGGGTCTTATGCCATACTCCCCACATAATTAAATAAATTAAAATAAATTTTTTCTTGATTGAATTTACTAACAAACTCAAAATATTGCGTAAAGGACTATCACTAAAGTATTAAACCATTTAAGTGTTGCATATCCTCCAGGGTTTTTTTACAGTATTTTCCAAATGACTGCTTAGCTTAGGTTTAAAGTAATTTTGATGAATAGAAATAAAAAAAATTAATGACTTTTCTTTTGTCCTTGCAGATATATAAAAAAACAAAAGCTGGGTAAGTTTTTAATGGCTCTTGAATTCCCAACTAAACACACTTAATGTTCGTATTAATAACACCAACTTGGTTGCTTTAATTTATCATACTCTCCTGATTTCCTAAGCTAAACAAAGAATACTAGTCATGTTTAAATATTCTTTCTATAAAGTACAAGAACAGACTTCTAGACTATTTTGACATTCATCAGCAGCAGTTTTTAGGTTAGTTTTGTCGTCTATAACCCACATTTGTTACGCACACTTAAACAATAACAAAAATGGGATTTTTATATAAAGTTTAACAATATACATACGTACATATGTATGTATGTTTATTCATATATTTTCCTATTTCTTTTTATCTTATAAAAAAGTGACATACAGCTAGAGGTTATTTGTAGTTCTTGCACACATATTTGTTTGCTTACCCAGGGATATGTAGAGGCTTTAAGAATTCTTTATGCTTAAGTTAATTGAAATTTCACAAAGCATCTTTAACAAATATTTATTTGGAGTAAAACAAATTTGGATTGTGGCATAAAACAATGGAAACATTTGTTTACCCATGCAGATGCTACACACAAATTGTTGTGGGGCCTAGAAAGGTTATGTAAACCCTAAAAATATGCTGTAATTTTAAATAATAAATATTTTTATTAATCAAAAGGCTCCTAGAGGATTTTTTTTTGTTTTCAGAATATGAATATTTGCTGCGAAATAAATAAGAAAATATTTTATCTTTATCTTGACAAATAATTTAAATCATAATTTTTTTTTCGATTTTTGTTTAAAGCCCGGTACGGAGTTCTTACGGAATTTCAGGTTTGTAAAATTACATTTATTTCTACACGGAAAAATAATAGTGTAGCCTTTTGTGTAGAATTATATTTGCATACACAAAAATTCGTTTATTTATGAATTTACAACGCACAAAAACACTAGAAATTAATAACAATTTGATTAAAATTAGAAACGTCAAAAATTCCGTGACCAAACAATTGTCAGAACATTAATTTTTGTTTCAGTTGACTGAAAAAAGTCTCCACTTATATATCTAAATCCCTAAGATAGGCAATAAATTTCAAAAAATTTGTGTATTTTTCTGTTGAAAGTCCGTACTAGCAAATGGAAATTTCTTTATGAAATTTACCAACCTGAATTTCCGTAATTTTTTTTACATAAACTTTGTATGAGAACCTGAAATTCCGTATGAACTCCGTACCAGGCTTAAGTGAAGACTTTTTTCAGTCAACTGATACAAAAATTAATGTTCAATTAATTGTTTGGTGACGGAATTTTTGACATTTCTAATTTTCATCAAATTGTGTGCGTTGTAAATTCATAAATAAACGAATTTTTGTGTATGCAAATATAATTCTACACAAAAGGCTACACTATTATTTTTTCGTGTAAAAATAAATGTAAATTTACAAACCTGAAATTCCGTAAGAACTCCGTACCGGGCTTTAAGAAAAAAAAAATATTCAAGTAAGGAAGTTTCTATTTAAAAAATTTTTCAAGATTTTAATGTTCAGTTTGAATTTCCGGAGACTTTTTACATATCGTGAGCTAAAAAGCAACACCACATAACTAATAAAAAAAATTAGGAATTGCAAATTTAATGAATCATTATATATAATATCGATTCTAACGCCCCTACAAATTTTCAAACCGAATTAAAAATATAAACAAAGAAATTTTAGTTCAGTCACTCTTCGTTAAAAAACTAAAGAAGAGCTTTAAATCCATTTGAAAGCTTAGCATTATCATTGGTGGAATCATTTCTCCACCTGCCATTTTGTTTTTTCTTTTGCTCTACACACACCAGTATTCATTCATATCATCCAATATACTTTTATCTCTCTGCCACATATTTCTTTGATTTCCTTAATATTCTACATTTACACTCAATTAAATCACCATAACCCAAACATAATCCCAGAGAAATCAACATGGACTTAGAAAATCAAAATGATTACATTACTAAAACATTAATATGAAAAATATAATACATGGAGGCCTTTTTTTTTTGGCAGATAAAGCTTTTTTTTAGGTTATGGAATTAAGATAATAAAATAAAATCAGATATATAGACCACACAAAAACCAGAAACTAAATTGTATTTCAAGTTTGAATAGAGAAACCAGAATTACAAAACAAAAAACAAATAAATAAAGGAGATATCCAAAATTTTTGGAAATGTGGGAGTAGAGAAAATGTTTTATTTTCTAATCAGCCATTTGTCTAGTTTGTGTTTAGGTAAAGAAAACAAATTTAAATGAAAGTTACACAGTGTGAAGTAGAAAAATAGCAAGCAATTAAATAAAATTTAAGGCCGAATCACTGAGGATCGGTCATTACGTTGCCTTTGTCAACTGTTATTAAGGCAAAGTCGCGGCGGAGAAGGTTGACACAATGAAAATTTTGTGAGCGGAAGCATTTGTTCCCCATTTTAATTATTAATCTCAAATTTTTTTATTTTATTTCATTTTACATTATTTTATCTAAATTAATTATATTTTATTTTATTTTATTTTATTTTATTTTATTTTATTTTATTTTATTTTATTTTACTTTACTTTATTATAGCTATTGCTATTTATGGCGAGATACAGGGGTTAGAAAATAATTTTCGTAACAAAATTAACCGACACTATTACAGTTATAAATTTATTTTTGTTTTGATTTCTTTGTACTTAAAAGCAGCGTACGAAAATAAACGAAGCAAATTGTTAGAATTTGTTTTGTTTGGTTCTTTGAAATGAGTTGAACAAAAACAAAAACAATGAAAAACATCACTCAGTTTGTTTTTGTGTTATTTTTTACAAATAAGCACAAGCCAGAGAACATTGCCGATCGACTGTAAGACGATTAACCGCCGCCGCCTACCACAAACAATATATTCATTTAATCGTGCTCCGCTAGAAAAGATAATAATGGGTTATAAATGGAAACGTTTTGAAATATTTTTAAACATGTTTAATACATCGTCAGCTGGTTTCTGGTTTGCGGCACAGTATATTCAAAATACATTATGTCTGTAGCAAACCAGAAACCAAACGACGACATTTTCACAATTGTGTTTAAGACGAGTTTTCTAAGAACTAAATACAACCGTTCACATTATATTTGAGATGTTTAAGGTTGTCGTTTTGTCAGTATTATTGTCAATTATTGTATTTGTAAAAAATTACGAATAATTATGCTTTTCAAACAACAAATGTTTTTGTAAATAATTCACTATTTTTTAAGTAATTACTTTCTTACCAAATAATGTATCAGCTGCCGCCATTTAATAACAAAACAAAGGTGCCAGAGTTATCAAAAAACGGACTGAGCATACTCTATTTACGTGTTTAAATCTTAAACACTTCATTTGAGATGTTTAACAAAACACTTCATTTGAAATGTTTAACAAAACAACAATCTCAAAATCATCGTGTTTAAGCTTTTAAACACGAATAAGGTGTTAAACACGTTTAAAAACATAAGTGTAAACATAGTATTATATAGCTAAGTAGCAATTGCTATAACCGGGTGTCCTAAGACACCTCTCTCCTTTTTTTATTTCATTTTATTTTATTTTATTTTATTTTGTTGTATTTTTGGTGCCATTAAACTTAAAAACATAATAAAAACATACAAAATAGCAGTTAAAGTACTCAACGTTAGAGCTGGGTCCAACTTGTTCAGTCGTTCATTTTAGACACACACAGAGGAATAAATCCATTTGGGATTCGATTATAGGTTTGTACCTAAGATGAACGACTGAACGAGTTGGACCCAGCTCTACTCAAGGTATGCGATTTAGACTTGGGTCAAACTCGTTCACTACTTCATTTTTGCCACAAACCAATGATCAAACCTATTTAATTTAAATGGGTTTGATCATTGGTTTGTGGAAAAAATGAACTACTGAACGAGTTTGACCAAGTCTAGTTCTAGTGAACGAGTTTGACCTAAGTCTAATGCGATTTAAATTACATGGTTTTGATTAATCTGTATGTCATATTCGAAGGTGGCACAATATATTGGCAAATATCAAAATACTTTTGATTTTTATTGTACAATCAAGACAATTGTGTTATGTGATGGCAACATTGTTCAATGTTGTTTACTTTTACACTGTCAGGAAATTTGCGCAATATTTTGTGTGAAAATATTCTGTGCAATAACAATAATATGTACAATAACATATGCAATAATATTGTATAATAGATGGGACGCTTAAAACAACTAGACTTGGGTCGAACTCGAACCTATGAACAAACCCGTTTAAATTACATGAGTTTGATTATTGGTTTGTGGCAAAAATGAACTAGTGAACAAGTTCGGCACAAGTAGACTTGTGTCCAACAGTTCTTTTTGAACTAGTTCATTCAGTTGGACACAAGTTCGGTCAAAAACATCAATGTAAATTAAATGGGTTTGAAACAACTTTTGATTCAAACGCTCTCAAACTAGTTCAAAAAGAACTGTTGGACACAAGTCTAGGCACAAGTCTAAAAACGACCGACTGAATGAGTTCGAACCAAGTCTAAATGGGTTCGATTAAGGTTTGTGTCAAAAATTAACTATTGTTCGAGTTCGACCCAAGTCTAGGACCCATCAGAGAGCTGTATGTGTTGATTCACTTTCACTCTCCACTCCCTATTAAGCCCAGTACGGAGTTCTTACGGAATTTCAGGTTTGTAAACTTACATTTATTTCTACACGGAAAAATAATCGTGTAGCCTTTTGTGTAGAATTATATTTGAATCAACACAAATTCGTTTATTCATGAATTTACAACGCACAAAAACACTAAAAATTAATTATAATTTGATGAAAATTAGAAATGTCAAAAATTGCGTCACCAAACAATTGTTTGAACATTAATTTTTGTTTCAGTTGACTGAAAAAAGTCTCCACTTATATTTATAAATCCCTAAGATAGGCAATAAATTTCAAAAATTCCGTGTATTATTCTTTTGGAAGTCCGTACTAGCAAATGAAAATTTCTTTATGAAATTTACCAACCTGAATTTTCGTAATTTTTTTTACATACAGTTTGTATGAGAACCTGAAATTCCGTATGAACTCCGTACCAGGCTTTTTTTTTTGTTTTTTAAATCAGTATGTAGTAACGATATTGCTTGCAGTGTTGCCTCTCTAACAACTGACTGTCATTAACTCACTCTCTATTTTTTTGAGTTTTGTTTGTAAAAATCAATAAAAATTCTTACTGTTGTTTGATTGTTTTGTATAGTAATCAAATAACTCACAAAAGCATGTTGACTAGATGAAGTCTTAAGTTAATAAAACATTTCGTATTAATTAATAGTTTTTCTCGTATTAAAACAATTTATAAAATTACATGGGGCTAGCTAAATACTTTATAATATACATATATATAATATATTTGTCAGAAAGGGGTTTAAAAAGTATTTAAAACAATCACACTGATTCATTGCTTTAATTAATCATATGAATGAATAGAGATTGCAAGCAGTGGCATGCATTTATTAACAACAGTCTCATTGATATGAATCATGCAATAGTATCATTCATTATTTTAATGTTCAGTGCTAGCTCAATATTAATCTTAGAAAATGCATACTTATGCCATTTGATTCGTAATCATGCAGACCACTGACACCCATGTAGTTTAAATGAGTTTGATCATAAGCTTATGTCTGAAATTAGACTTGGGTCGAACTCGTTCACTAGTTAATTTTTGCCACAAACCAATGATCAAACGCATTTAAAATATATGGGTTTGATCATAGGTTTGTGTCAAAAATGAACTAGTGAACGAGTTCGAACCAAGTCTATCAGAAATTAACCAGTTAACAAGTTCGATCGTAGTCTTGAAGAGAGAGAGAGAGAGAGATGGAGAGAGAGAGAGAGAGTGTATTGTGGCATTTTGTTACAAATGGGCACCACAGACTAGACTGGTATCGAAAGCTTTCAATATTTCGTTTTAGACACAAACCTTTGATCAAACCCACGTAATTTAAATGGGTTTGATCTGAAACGAGCTACTGTAAAAGTTCGATACCAGTCTGCACAGAATATTATATACATTATATACGAGCCTTTATAATATATACATACATAGTTTTATGCATTTTAAGTTGTGTTTGTTGCATTTTACAATGCTTTTTTTTAGTTAATAGGCTAGAATTTATGTCTGCAACTATAAAATAGAATTGGGTCGAACTCGTTCACTAGTTCATTTTTGCCACAAACCAATGATCAAACCTATGTAATTTAAATGGGTTGGATCATTGGTTTGTGGCAAAACTGAACTAGTGAACGAGTTCGATCCAAGTCTACTATAAAAATATACACAAGAACATACAAGTTTGAGATGCCTTTGTCCTTATTGTTCAAACTTTTCCCTTAAATGCTTTCAATAAGCCGCTTATATTTTGCTCTTCAGTTTGTTTATTCTTCATATTAAATAGAACTCAAAGAGGCAAATTAAACAGATGAAACAAATAATTCTGATAGAAATGATTTCTTGGTATTTTCTGTTGCTTCCTTTTGGTTTTACTATTGATAAGTTAAGCTGGGTTTTATGTTTCTTGTTGACTTACCTTAAATATAAGAACTTTATATTTGCTGTTATGCCTGTGTTGGCTCCTTTTCTATGTTCGTGTTGATTGCAAAATGACTTTGTTGCTTGTTGAAATTGACATATTTGCCAAAAATAATATAAACAGAATTTTTTACTTATACAACTTTACTTTTGTTTATACACATACACGGAATTTTATAGCGGTCAAACAACCACTACACGCACACATGTCAACATTTCATTGTTTTATGGCTGCCAAGATGTCGTTGTTGCTCGCTAAGGTGTTGTTGATTTATGGCAGATAAAAGAAAAACCGGAAGATATTGATGAGAGGAAATAAAAAAAAAATACTTTTTTTGTGTCTACAAATTCCTCTTGTTAAATTTCATTTGCCTCAATCACTTTTTAACGCCATCATCTTTTTGCTGTTGAAAGCTGTTTCGTAATTTTTAATAGTTAACACATTTCTTTTTCTCTACTGATGTATGAGTATTTTCGACATTATTTTTCTTAGAATTTAAGGTATTTTTCTTTTCTTTTTTTTTGTCAAAGGTCAGCATAAGTTTTGCTACATTTTATATTTGTTATCCTTTATAAATCTGTTTTTTTTTGGTTTTGTCTGCTCTGTATGAATTAAGAAAAAAAATAAAAAAAAAATAAAATAGATTTACGAGAAGATGAAAATATAAATTTCATATCATATTTTGCTGGAAACATACATTTATACATAAATATGTACATAAAAACATACATATGTACATTTCTTGATTTTTATTCTTAAGGATAAAATGTTTCTTGTATTTCTATATGCTGGCCTTGTTGAGTGTGCTTAACGCTTAGTTAGGTTTAAGGGATGCGTGGCATTTGACATTAGATTTGATCTGTAAAACATTGAAAGCAAAAAAAAAACACACACACATACACACACATACACACAATGAATTACAAGAAAAGCGTGCAGAACAAGACTAATTTACAACGAACAATCGTATTGCAAGAATTTATTTTTATCTCTTTCGTGTCACATTTTGTGATGAGTTTATAAGACTTTTTTTTTTGCGCAACAATTTGTAAGGAGGTTAACGATGTGTTTAGGTTTTAATTTTCTTAAAATTTATTCTAGATTTTGGGAGTGAGAGTAAGTAATATATTGTGTGTGTGTGTGGACTTGTAACATTGCTTGTCCCAATGCTCGTGACATTTGCATCATTTTAAGGAAAACTATTGAATTTCTTGATTTTCATTAAAATTATGGAAAAAAATTTAAAAAGTGACTAAAAAAACGTGATAAGAAGGGCTTTGAATCGTTTAATTACTGGGCACGACCTGTCCCCTTGTTTAAAGAAGGAATAATATTATTTAAAGAAACAAAACTATTTTCAAAGTATTGTGGAAAATGTATGGGAAGACCTAAATATAAATAATTGTAGGTAATTCTTAATTTTAATGAGTATGCCCCCGTACTTTTTTAAATAAAAGGTCCTGTCACTTTCAAAGCTCAGACTGTCTGCCAAGTTTTGTAGGAATTGTTTAGATGGCAGTTAATGAAATATAATATTAAATTTAAATGGCCAAGGGATACGCCCATTTCTTAAGATTCAGATTGTGTCATTACAAGAGCACAAGGTATATGCCAAGCTTTATAGCACTCAGATAAGTAAGAAGTACACAGTCGATTGGACAACCTGCTCCTTTTTTTAAGCTGGTTCAAAATAAATTTCAAATACTAACTATTGAAAATTCTCAAATAAATAATTTTTAGAAAAGTAGTTTTATAAAAAGTACTTTTAAAAAATGTACATATTAAAATATAACTCAAAGCATACGTTTTCAAAAAAACTACCTTTTTAAAAATTACTTTTTATAAAATATATTTTAATATAGCGTTATTTTTGATAAAAGTATATTTTGAAAAAAAAAACTTTCGAAAAAAGAATGAAAAAAATATTACGCATAGTACTTTCTACAAAAAGTACTTTTTAGCAGAGTACTTTTAAGATAATATATTTTTTTTCAATAGTGAAAAACTCAGTAATGTTTAAAAAAATATTATGTTAAAAGTACTTTTGTTAAAAGTACTTTTTGTAGAAAGTATTATGCTTAATTTTTTTCGTACTTTTTTTTCGAAAGTACTTTTTTGAAAATGTACTTTTTTCAAAAAGAAAATTGTTTAAATATCTCTTTTAAAAGGTACTTTTAAAAATTGTATTTTGAAAAAAACATTATGTTAAAAGTACTTTTCTTCAAAGTACTTTTTGGAGAAAGTTTATGCTTAATTTTTTTCGTACTTTTTTCAAAAAGAAAATTGTTCAAATTTCTCTTTTAAAAGCTACTTTTCAAAATTGTACTTTTTTTGAAAGGTACTTTTTAGTAGCAAATTTATTAAATTTAATTATTTTGAATATTATATCAAAATATGTTTTATAAAAAGTAATTTTATTTAGGTACTTTTTTTTTGAAAAATACTTTATACAAAAAACTTTTAAAATAATACTTTTTACAAAAAGTACTTTTTCGAAAATTTTTCCTTCAGAACAGTACTTTTTAAATAATATTTTTTCAAAAAATTCTTTCTAACAAATTTTAATGAAAAAAGTACTTTTTATGCTTCTAAGAAACTTCGTTTGAAAACGTACTTTTTATGATGTGTTCTTTTTGAAAAAGGTGCATTTTACTCTTAAAAAAGTACCATTTAGAAAAGAATATTTTACAAAATTAACTTTTAAAACAACGCATTTAAAAAGGTTTTCTTAAATAAGTACATTTTGAAAAAGTACTTTTTAAAAAGTTTCTGTAAAAAGTACATTTTTAAGAAAAGTAGATTAAAAAAAATTTCCTTTTGAAAAAAGTAATTTTCAAGAAAGTTCTTTTAAAAATGTTTAAAAAAGTACTTTTTAACAGTATTTAAAAAAGAACTTTTTAAAAGTATTTAAAAAAGTACTTTTTAAAAGTACTTTTTAAAATGGTACTTTTTAAAAGTATTTAAAAAAGGTACTTTTTAAAGGTATTTAAAAATGGTACTTTCCAAAAGTATTTGAAAATGGTACTTTTTAAAAGTATTTAAAAAAAGTACTTATAATGTCAAATACACTCTTTTCAAGGAAGGATTTTTAAATATATTATATAAAAAGGTATTTTTTAGAAAAGTATCTCACATACAAAAAACACCCTTTAAAATATCGGTAATTTACTTCAACGATGTCTTAACCTAAGGAAACTTCTGGCGTTAATAATACAGAATTAATATTAATATCTTTATTTATATCATCTAAAAATTTCATAAAAATATTGTCTATACTTAACACTTGATATAAAAATTAATGACCTAAATCAGTAAGAAGATTTAGGACATTTTATTTTGATAATACTTTTTATTTCTGGTTTTTGAATTCTCTAAATTATCTTCTTCAAAAATTGTTGTTGTCTTTGATAATGAAATATAAAAATATTGGCGCGTAGTCATAGTCAAAACAAAGTACACTTTAAGAAATTAAAGCCAGCATTTTGTATGGTAATACTGGTTTTAACTTCTTAAAGTGTACTTTATTTTGACTATGACTACGCGCCATTATTGCCATGTTTATAAAAGATAAAAATAAAATTAAAGTATTATACAATAGTTTGCAAAATATATAAAAATATGTGTTAGATATTATGTTTGGAAAAAATCATAAATCAAATACATGAACCTTCTAGCATAGACAACAAATAATAATTGTTCACAACTGCGGCCTTTTTTCGTCCAAGATGATACAATCATCGAACAGAATTAGTGTATAACTTTTTTTCTTCCATTAAGTTATGCGTAAATCGAGAAATTTAAATTCGTGTTCTGTAGAATTTTTTTTTTTGATTTATTTTCATTAAGCATTTCTTCTACTGCAAATTTAATGTCATTTTCTTCTCTTAAGAAAGTATACCACAATAATTTTCTTATTTTTAATTAAAAAAACCCCTATTAAGGGGTTTAAATTATTTGGCCTTTATACTTGAGTACTGCCTCCTAATAGATTTTTTCTTCCAAGCTTATGGTTTTATTAATTTGCTTCTTTGGAAAAGGGCAAAAAATATGGGCTTTATTTGTAGAGAAGCACAAAATGTTTATATATATTTTTTTAATAAGCGCCTTGAGCTTATGCAATAAAATTTGCTTATTTTTTTTAAAACTGTTTGCTTTTAAATTGTTTTTAAGATTATCATCAGCATATTTTAGCATAATTTAGTTATCATAATTTTAAAAGGGAGTTTTTGATTTGTTTTTGTGTTAATGTATAGTCAGATAAAAATAAATTATTAGCCGAATCTTTATTAAAGAAAATAAACATGTTTAAAGTTCGGCAAATGCAGACTCCTATTAAAGCCCTTGGGTATTTTTTTTTTATTGATGCATAATATCAAAAATATGGAAAATACACAAATAAAGAATATTTTGTTTAAACAAAAAATTTAATTTATTTTATATAACTTATTTTTTGTCACTGGACTTTCTTGCTAAAGCAAACTCTTAACTACACAAAAAATATTTTTGAATTCATAGCTTTAATTAAAAAAAATTTAATTTCATTTAAACATTTATAGGCAGATTTAAAAAAAATTCGTTTCTAAACATTTCAAGTATTTATAATAATTCAGACAAAAAATCCAATTTAAGGGCAAAGATATGATAGAACATTTTCGAAAAAATTTAAACTTGGAAATAAACTCTTTCAACCAAAAAACAAAATTTTAAAAATCTGTTGTTTAAGCAGAAGTGAATGATATATAAAATTATATTTTAATGGAAGCGCCTCTCTGCCTATTTTAAATGCCAGATTGTGTGTTTTTCAGTGGTTACTGTGTGTGTTAAATTTTATTGAAATTGTTAAAGTAGAACCACGTAAAACAAAATTTTATATTTTAATGGGCGTGATTTCGCCCATTTTTTAAATAGAAGATTTTGTATATTTCACGGCTCAAGGTGTGTGGTAGGCTTCGTAAAAATTGGTTAAGTAGAACTACGTGAAATTTAAAAATAGCTTTAAGTGGGCGTAGTCTCGCCCATTTTTTGAACTTTAAATTTGTGTAATTATAAGAACAAAAGGTGTTCGCTAGGTTTCACAGCAATCAAATAAGTAAAATATCATAACATTGAATACAAAAAAATTTTGGGCCTGTCCATGCCCACTTTTTTACAACTGGATTAAATGGAAACTATACCCTCTCAGCCAGAAAAAAAGAGTTTTTAAAATCAGTCTACAGTTTACCGAGTTATGAAGTAACAATGTCAAAAAATAGAAAATACAGACGAATTGTTAAACTCCTCCTTTATTTTGAAGTCTGTTTATAACGAAAATTAGGTTTAAAAAATATTTTTTTCTTACAAAATTCAAAACGAAAAACCCCTTTTTATTTACAATATATAGCCTCGAGTATAATTTTGAACAGCATAAATTTTATTTATGAATTTCTGGTTGTAATTTCTTTCATTCGCTGAGACATATGTTAAGCTGAACAGAAAAAAACTTCTCCAAGCAAAATATTTGAGTGAAAAAAATTTAAAAGCAATTAAACATTTAATTGTGTCAATTAAACTTTTCAGTTAATTAAATTTGATTAAAATCTTTAAATCAGGTAAATTTATTAAAATCCCGCACAAACTCATGATTTCCAACAACCTTTGTACATAGTAAAAAGAAATATTTGTAAATACAATTAATTTTTGTGTTATATCAACGAAATAATTAATTGATTTTGAACCTATAACAATAATGTAAATACCATTGACAAAATTGTTAAAAGTTAAGGGTAAATATGAAAACTATTTCCAATTAAATATAACAACAAACAATTTGTTGAAATTAATTTTTTTTAACATTTATTTTTGAAGATTTCAAAGTTATTTCAATTAAAGTTATTGTTACATTAACAATGCTAATTGTTGAATTTCGGTACAAATTTTGAATATCATAAATTTTATTTATATTAACAATTTATTTATATACACATTCATAACCACCTAGAAGAGTTTTTACTCGTCTGTGAAAAACACTTAATATATTGGAGTCGAACCGACAACCTCTGACTACTAGACTAATGTTCTTACCCTTCAGCTAAAGAGCAATTCATTATTAAATAGGCTAATAATGAATACTTACAAAACATAATTTATTATGTTTCTTCTAAATGTGTACATTCCGTTATGGCATAATTTAACAATTAATTTTTTTGCCCCAATTCTGTTCGACGATTGTACCAGTATCGTCTTGTCTATGGACGAAAAAAAGCCGCAGTTGTGGTTCTTTAAAACAATTATTATTTATTGTCTATGCTAGAAGGTTTGTGTATTTGCTGTATGATTTTGTTCCGAATATTATATCCAACTCATATTTTTTCATATATTTTTCAAACTGTTGTATAATACTTTAATTTAATTTTAATCTTTTAAAAACATGGCATTAATATTTTTTATTATTCACTATCAAAGACAACAACCATTTTTGAAGAAAATCATTTATAGGGCACTTACATAACGACAAAATCTAGCATATTTGAATTAAAATCTTTATGAAAATCTATACCGTTTACACCAACTTTTTTTGACATTTATCAAGATTTTTTATCCAAAACAAAACCCATCAACTGAATTGTTTCCAAAACTACAACCAAGCAACTGAAATGTAGCCAATTCACACACTTTTTCAAGCACACCGTAGCTAATTCACTCACCTTTTGTTGTACAGGGTAGTAAAGAATAAATACAAACATTAGATTTTTATTAGATTTCCTACAAATCTACTGAAAAATTAGATTTCGTTTTGTATGGGAAATCTGGAAAAAAGCAGCTTGATTTAGCTCGAAGTTTTGAAAGTACTAGATTTCGAGACTCTGTAAATGCACTTTTAGAAAATTTAAAAACAAGAACTCAAAAGCATTTTCAAACAAAGTAATTGAATTAGGGCATAAGAAAAGTATGATGATATCCAGTCTTAAATTTTGCGGTATAAAGTTTCCTTGCTGCTATCTTAAGTTAACTAAAATTTAACTTAAGAAGTTAGTTAATTAATAAGCGACAAGAAATTATTTGCTTAGGCTTAGGCTAAATTTATTATGAATTGTGTTTGATTTCGCTATATATATATTCCTCTACTATAACTTGCAGTCTGACCCACCATGTCAACAGAAAACGTTTGTTCAATTACTTATATTTGAAAACAGAAATAAAATTCCTTATTTTATTTTTATTTTTAATACAACTTGTCGATTGAAAGCTTTCTGTCTACATTGTGGGCCAGAAAATATTTAAATTCATTTAACTTAAGAACACTTTAATAGAAACCATATTATTGCTCTATATTACATTTTCATTTATATTGAAAATTTCATATTCTACAGTTTCACATTAGTATATTAATTTAGATTAAACAAAAATATTATGGGTTTCATTTCAAAAAATTTATGTTGCTACGCTCACTTAACTACAAAATTTACGATAAAATTGTGCTATTTATTTTAAAGCATTAAGGCGCCTAAATGTATACACTTGTTATGGTTTTTATGCTGTAGTAGTTGCTGTTGCTATTGCTGTTGCTGTTGTTGTGTTGTGAACATTTTATATAAATGGCCCTATGGCACATTTTTCTTACGCTTGTGTTTAATATTTAATTTTTTGTTTTTTTCACTATTTTTCTTTTATTAAAAGGAATTTTGGCTTGGAAAACTTAGAACTAACACAACATGTGTGTTTTATGGTTGTTTTAACATTATTAGCTGCCAAATGGCAATGTACTTTAAGATATATTATTTAGCAAACACTTTAATGTATTTACGAGCACTATACAGTTTTGTTGTAGCGTTTTTAAAAGGCAAAACATAAATCTAGATTTATTAGCCTAAAGATAGGCAGCAAAAAATTACATACTTCTATTTTTTATTGCACTTGCTTGCCGCTCACTGTTTTAAAGAAACTTTGATAAAATTTAAGTTACGCGACCGTAGAAAATCTGGCGAAAAGTTAGTTATTAAGATATATTTTCTTTACTTCTTTTTTTAAATATTTATTGTGCTATTTAATTTTTTTTTTGTATTTTTATTATATACATATATATTCTTTGGTATTTGTTTGCTTTGTTGTTGTTGTGTTTTATCAAATATTTGGAGCGTACGCTTTAAGATTTTCTAAACTTTGAGTAGCGCCTTGAACGAGCTTATTCCAACGACTGAGGCTGCCATCGTTTTCAAGTACACAAACACCGTACAAACATTTTGTTTTTACACATAACATTTTGCAAAATAGCACTCTCGCTAGTAACAAATAATTCATTGTACCCAGTGGATTGCAATTTATCTCTCAAATTTCTTAATACTGAAATTAAAGGAATATTTTGTTAAAGCGCAGGCCTCATAGCGAGCCTTTCATACCAAAATACTTATTGAACTTTCAAATTGTTGAGTCACTGGAAAAGTATGGGAACTAAATAAAGGAAAAACCAAGCCAATAGAGAGAGAGAGAGGGAGGGAGCGATTTTAAGAGAGAGAGAGAGAGAGAGCACACAGAAAATTTCTCTTTGATTACAAGTTTTAATGTGAAGGAATTTTGTATCAGCTGTTTTTGACATTTGAGGTTGTTTTACTCTAAACTCTCTGTGCTCTTAAAGTAATAAAATATACGTTAATGCACACACATAGAAACAAATTTAGCATCTCTCCCATTTTTTATATGTACTTTCCAATAAAGCATTTTTTTGTAAAGCCGCGAAGTCCTTTAGGCACAAAAAAATAAACCATATTCTTAAATAAATTGACATGTTGTGGAAGGTAATGGTTTTCAAAGAAACCTTAAAATAATAATATT
Source organism: Tachina lurida (assembly GCA_944452675.1). Taxonomy (NCBI): domain Eukaryota; kingdom Metazoa; phylum Arthropoda; class Insecta; order Diptera; family Tachinidae; genus Tachina; species Tachina lurida. The sequence continues at coordinate 6,378,302 of OX101752.1, forward strand.
TTTGAATTAAAACAACAAAAAACTTTAATTAGTTTTTTTTGGGAATTGTTAAAATTTAAGTTTAACATTTCTTAATGCACTTGTAAATTGTAAAACAATCTAATTTTATTTAAAGTTCAAGATTTGAAATTTTTTCCCAAAATATGTTTTGAAAATAAGGGTAGAAAACAATACACATGAGTTTCTGTGTAAGAAATTTTGATGAAGAAATAGTATTGGTTATATATTCTAACTGCCTTCTTTATAAAACTTATGATTATAAAGACTAAATAAGAAGACTTTGGTATGCAAATCTGTTTTATAAACCCTTTATTAAGCCTCAATAGTAAAAAGCCTTAATAATAAGAAAAAAGAAATTACCATCTGTTGAGCTTCTCATTTGTTTAAATGCAAGTTTAGCATAATAGCTCTAGATGTTCTAAGAAAATTATTGGGGAAAGGTTCCCTGATGATCTGCATTAGCAGCAGTGAAATGCGCATAGGATCCAACTTAACCCCTCGATAATCAAAAAAAGTTTATAAGCTTACTATTGAATTTAAGTGCGAATTTTTTAAACATTTCACAAATGCATTGAAGAATTGAAACATAAATTAATATATTTTTTTGTAGTTTCATTCAAATGAGAAATTTCAAAATGTTTTTTAAACATACGTGACTCAAGAATTGATAATTGTAAACTATGTTTGCATAAAAAAAATTGTTCTGCCACAAAATATTTAAAAAATTACTGAAATATTTACTTATTTCAGGCCTAAAAGTATGCAACATGTTAAAGACTTAAATGTGCCCATAATTATGAAAGTGGAGCAAATCATATGGATTTTTGCTAATCTTAAAAAACCTTTATTTCTGATTTAATAAATAGTAAATAAATTTATGTCAATCGAGACTAATGCAACTATAAATTAAAGTAAAAAAATAATATATATTATTCAGCATTTCTTGCCTCTTTTGTTTTTTTCTACTAAATTTGTACAATCAGGGCAACCTTTGGTTGTCATTGAATATTTTTCAAAGCTGCAATGAAATGCAGCTACACATTATTAACCATTAACAAATAATTTTTTTTTAATTTGTATTTATAAAGTGGCACGCGTTAAATAAAAATATTTTTCGTTTCCTTGAAATGTAATCTACTAATATATCTCGAAAAAAAAAATATATGTATAAGACTCATAGCACTAAAAAGTATTTATTTCCCTATATTTCAATCAATAAAGAGTGCAAGACTCTAAAATATTAATAAATTAAATTATCTATAAAATAAAATCATAAATTTGATAAAAAATTATTTTAAAATTAAACACTTTAGCTTAAGGCTTAATTTTAATTAAAATGAAGGACTTCATTCACATGCGAGTCCTTTAGCAGAAATAAGTTTATAAATTTCTTAAAATACATCATCACTTTCAAGGTATATACGAGTTGCTAAAAGTAAAAACTCTTAATTTTTTTGCAGGGATTTTATAATAATTGTCAGCAAAGTAACGCTCTTTTTAAATATGGTCCACACATTAACATTTTCTCTTTTTGTTATATATGCATGAGTATTTCTGTTTTAGTTGCGTGTATTGCAAATTAAAGCAAAAGTTATCTCTGTTAATGTTATTACTGTTAAAATTAAATTAAATTCTGGTGTGCAGTAATTTTTCATTGCTCTCTAAGAAAATATTTTACTCTTAAAAGAAATAAATAAAATGAGCTTAAAAATTTAATTTTTTTTTATTTGAAACTATATTTAATTTTTGTAATTTACGAATAAATCAAAAATAGGGCTCTATATGTGGCAGCGCATAGAGAAAGGGACCTAAAGCCTGGTACTCTGTTCAAATTTGCGAAAAATGTTTATCAACATTGATTATTTCATACGAAAAATTTGACACGTAAACAATATTAACTAGGCCTGAAACTATGCTACAATTTCTTATATTTGTAGAAACACCCCGTGTGTTTGTTGTAAATTCCACACGAAACAAGTGGCACTCTACTTATTTCACATGAAAAATTAAAATGTTGAAGATACATTTCAAATGTTTCACACAAGATAAACAGAGTACTATTTCTGCAACATATTTTCATGCACAATTCGTGCCAATTTTTTTTATATGTACTTTGGCAATATTTCGCGTGAAATGTTGAACAGAATACCAGGCTTAAGGGTAAAAAAAATAAATTTTCACTTTTTTTTTTCTTTTGATGTGGACAACACCTGAGCATCGAATGAGACCGATCCCATGCCCCAAAAGTGTTCCCTCCCAGAGATATGCGCGTTTTATGAAATTGAAGAGGACGATTCTAAGGTTATGTGAAAAAATTGTATTAAAAAAAATTTAAAAGAATTATAAATGAGTATTTATTATAATTCACAATTAATAATTTCAGAAAATAAACCTGGATTCGAAAAAACGCGAGTAAAATTGATATTAAACCCATGGAAACAGCCCGCTAGCTAGAAAACAGTAAAAACCAAGAGGTAGGGACGACCTACGCCCGTTTTCAAAGTTGACCAACACATTTCTGACGTCATGAGATGTGTCGCTCAGTGATGGTACACCAAAGATACACGTATTTAAATCTTTAAAATGGCTCTTTTGAATAAAACCGTTTTTTACCCTTAGGTCCCCTTCTATTTGACGCGTCACATATGTAGAATTTCGATTTAAAAACCAAACTATAACTGTAATGCATTTTTCTTAATTTTTCTTTAAATTTTGTTAAAAGAAAGTTTTACTATAACGAAGAATTTTTTCGATTTCCTTCGGATTTGTTATATCGAAGTTTCACTGTAACAGTGTTAGAAGTAATTTTTACTCTTGGCCAATTTGTTGTTACAATTAATATGTTCCTCTCCTAGTTTTGCATGTTAGCACACTCTTTTATTACTAACAAGCTGAAAAGTATGCAACAAAATGTTAACATTTTTAAATCCTTAAAACTATGCTGCGCTTTATCAATTTTGCATGTTTGCACCCTGTATTGTTAGTAATTAGCCTAAAAGTAAGCAACAAAATGTTGTATATTTTACTATTTAAAAGCTATGCTATTTTTTTATTTTAAAGTTCATTTGGCTTAATATGTTGTAATTAAATTTCATTGGAAACGCACATAATGCCATAAGAGCCTAAAAGTATGCTAAAGAAATGGCGAAATAAACCTGTATGCCCATAGATCTCTCTTTTGCACCAAGAACAAGTGTGTGAGTGTGTGCATATTTTTATTATTATCTTATTGAGAATATATAATCTCTGCTTTAAATTTAACAGACTAAGAGAACGCACATTAGTTTGGTATTTCCTTTAAAAACTCTCTTGCTAATTCTTCTTATGCCTCTTAGACCAGGCCTCACCAAAGCACCTTTATATCTCTGCCAACTTCTCTGCTTTTTAATAATATTGAGAATTATTATTAAGAGCATAGTGTGCCCTTAAAAGTATTAAGAGCTATTCGCATTTGCTCTAGACTGCATTTAATTTATGGTCATTGTTGTTTTATGTTTTTCTCATATGAGTCTTGAAGTTTGTGTGTTTATCTTTTTACTTTTTTGTATGTTTGCTGTTTTAAAGGCGCTGAGCCTTCATCTTCAATTTTTGTTAACGTACCGCCGCACCCTTTCTTTCTGTTTGTATTTATTTTCACTAGACGCTGTAGTTTTTCGTTTTATTATTATTCTTATTTTCCTTATAACGTCTTGTCTTCTTTTTTTTCCTACTGCTACAAGGCTTTTAAAGCTTATTGAACCTTATTTGTATATTTTTTTTGCTCTCGCTGCTGTTTTTTTTATCTCCTGCCACATTCATGCTTGTATGGCCAAATACAAATCATTGATTGGCAGGCAGCCCTTGACTAACTAACTAAAGTAAAAAAAAACATCATTGATGTTGGGTGAAAGGGATTTGATCTGTTAATATTTTTTTTCAAGCCAGTTATTGTGTGTGACTGGGTGTTGCTATTATTGAGTCCTTGTAAGCCGTAGTGTTGTTAATTTTTCTTTATGTTTTTATTATGGTGGCCGGTTGTTTGGTTTGTTGCCTTTTTAATTCTTTGTTTTTTTCTTGTTGTTGTTTGTTGGTCAGATTTGTATGAGTTTTCGTTAAAATAAAATTGTTTTTTTTTTGCTGTGGCTTCAACTCCTGTTGACATACATATTGATGTCTTTCTCGTTATTATTTTCACAACGAAGCCACTACTTTATCCATCAGATAAAAGTGATTATCACTTACGATTTTTGTTTACAGAAACGTTCATGTACTTGTTGTACTCGTCAGTGGTATGGATTAAACAACAAAATAAAATAACCACAAAGATTTTTCATGTTTGGTTTTTTTCTTGTTAAGCAAAATATGTAGCCCTTCCTCTGCTTGATTTTTCTGTAACTTATTTATTTACACTTTTTTTTTGGTTCTTGTCCATAATTAAATTAAGGTCAAGGAGATTAACAAACAGTCCCTCTTGGTTATATTCACACATAAACAGGCTAAATGAGCGGTCTCAAATGCATGTTCTGGTTGCTTGCTGCTGCTTGTGATTCCTTTTTTTCTTTTTGCTCACAAGCTTTAAATTATACTTTTCAGTATGAAATTAAATATTAATGTTTAAACTGTAAATCAGCTTGGGGAGTTTCTATTATGATGTGTAATCTTATTTTTTTTTAGTAGTTAAAGGTGGTGGAATTATTAAGGATTAAAAAAGTAAAAAAATGGGCATTAAAAAACTGTTTAATTAGTAACTTTTTCATGACCAGGCTTTTTTAGATGTAATAGTTAAAGGCTTAACGCATTAAACAATTAATAAATGTGTAGTTTTTGTTGAATCAAATTGAAAGGCTTAATGCAAAGCATTAAATCGTTAAATATATGTAAGTTCTACCAGATTTTTATGAAACTCCAGAGCATATTCTGAAGGACTGTGAAGCGTTATGCCACACAAGATATAGCCAATTGAGGAAGCACCTATTAGAAGATTGGGAACTGCCAACTCTGGACCCGCTAGCAATCCTGAGATTCATCAGTGGAGTAGGTCTAGATGAGGTGCTCTAGCACATGGCAGGGGATACAATAGATCTACCTTGGTCGCAGTGTCCTGTGCTTCCCGCTAGACTTAAATCAATCATTCATTCATACCAGATTTTAAGTAGATTTTGGCCAAGCCTCAAGTTCTACTAGATTTCTAGTCGATTTTGGCTAAATCTAGTAACAAAGTTGATTTGGTTTTTCATGTGAAAGTTACTAGACTTTGCCTGAAATCTCATAAATACTAGATTTAGCCAATAGGTAAATGCATTATACAAGTTTTGCTTAAATATTGTATTTAAACATTTCTTTGTTTCCATAAAAAGCAATTTCTTTTTTATGGAACATTCACACCAACACGAAATCTAGTAGATTTCAATTGAAATCTATATCAAAATCTATGTACGTTACAGCAATAATTTTTACATACATATATATGTATATGTAACACGATTTCGTATCCAATGCAAAAACCACTGGCTGAAATTTATCCTAAGCCACAACCAAAAAAAAACTAACGTAAAGCTAAGTCACACACCTTATTTTTGTTAGTAGGTACTCATGTAATTTTGAAGTTCTGCTAGATTTTAAGTCGATTTCGACAAAATGTAGTGCTGAAGTAGATTTTTCTGTTATGGGAAACTTACTCGAAATCCACTAGATTTTGCTTAATTGCAGACTTACTATTATTATACTTTTCTTTACACTTAATTTCCTAACGCCCCTCGTAGGTGCGGCATAAGCCTCATCAAGTTAAGCTCTTGTAATTTATCAATGTCTGTTAGATGTTTCATAAAAAATTAAGCAGACTAAAAAGAAATTTATGTCCGTAGACTTTTATCTTTTGGGAGACAAAATATGATGCTTATTATCGTTATATGGCAAAAAACAACAACACTCGAAATTTTTTTTTTATTATTATTTTTATTTGCCTTTTTTTGTTCTTGCTTTCTCTCTTCTTTGAGGGACTTAAAGAAAATAAGGAGGCGTTTATATTAAAGCACGCCATTGTAGAGTAAAATTATAAATAAAATGATTTTTATAATAATGTTTGCTTCCCCTTGCCTTAAATTTAAGACTTTTATTTTGGGTCCTTAAAAAACATATGGCTTTTGTAAATTTTCACAAAGACACTTTAAAACTTCAATAGTATTTTATATAAAAAAAATCTGTAGCTTTTTAACTTTGAAATCAAAATTTTCAGGCATAATTATTTATGCTCTGACATGGATGCCCGAACATATACATATCTGAGCAATAATGTTCGCCATGAGCTTCGCCGTCCGCAGCCATTTGCAATAGAAAGAAAAGAGACAGAACAGAATTGGTAAATATTCTATCTCTATTGCGCTACCGCAAAATACTTTGGTATGCCTAGACATGAACATCGCACGTGTTCACCAGAACAAAGAAGTTGCTCTGCCGGCGTCATGTTCATGTCATGCTCAAGTCTATGGCTCGTGAAGACGTGGGGTTAGTACTAGGATATACATATGTAAGTAAGTATGTATTTGTGGGTAATATTATATGTATGTTTTATGATTTTTGGCCTTATAAATTTTTATTTAATTTTTTTTTATTTAGCTGCCTAAAAGCAGGCCATTATTTTTTTCAATACTCAAGTGCTGCTGAAACGTTATTGTGTGTCATGTGTGGTCCTCTGCTCTTTCTAAGCAGCAAAGTAGAATAGAAATTTGTAACAATTTCTCAATTTCTCACTTTAGAAAACATTAAATATGAAATTCTTAAGTCTTTATGACGCCTTTCACAGTTAGTTGCCGCTTAAACAGCGTCTCAGTTTGTGAACTTTCTTTGCCCACATACATAAATATTTAGTCAATATGTTTTTGCAAAAAATAAAGCAAATATATGGTATAACTACTGCTAAGATCTTTGTTACAATGGTTTAAGCATTAGAAAAAGAAGAATGCAAAGAAAAACGTACATAAATACAGACATATAAACATAATGTTGAATAAGTTGTGTGTGCATGAAGGAAAAGTACGGCAGCAAATAATGTTGGCAAAAAGTTTTGCATCTTTCTTAGTTTTTTTTTTTTTGGCAAGCACGCTCGAACTTTATATGATGTTAGAGGTATGTTGCAAGGATAGCAGGAGAAAGAGCGAGTGAACTAGACTAAAAAATAATAATGCTGTTTTTGTGGTGCATGAATGAGTATTGATGCATTTGCATATAAGTACATATGCAAATTATCAAAATTTTTTTACAGATTTTTCGTAACTACGACAAAGATTTCGAACATTTAAAATGTAATTGGATTGACAAAGAACTGTTGTTAGGGCCTTTTAAAAAAATTCTGTCTTTAGTGAATTTGCGAGGCTAAACAAAATAATAAGTGGTATGTACCAGAGAGCTGCAACAAGTTTGATCGAAGCCTACTGCTGAAAAACGAGAACCAAACATTCAAAACATAAACAGTTTGGTTCAAATTAAAGTATTATGCATGAACAAAAAGATACAACAAGTTGAAACTGACTAACAATAATAACTAAATAACTAAACATCTGGTTTACGAAAAATCTAGACTGGGGTCCAATTCCTTCAGTAGTTAAAGCTATGATCAAACTCATATAATTTAAATGAGTTTGATCATAAGTTTGTATTTAGACTTGTGTCCAACAGCTCTTTTTGAACTAGTTCGTTCAGTTGGACACAAGTTCGCTCAAAAACATCAATGTAAATTAAATGGGTTTGAAACAACTTTTAATTCAAACGCTCTCAAACTAGTTCAAAAAGAACTGTTGGACACAAGTCTAATTGTATTAGATTTGGGTCGAACTCGTTCACGAGTTCATTTTTGCCACAAACCAATGATCAAACCCATGTAATTTAGACCCAAGTCTAGGTCGTATCAAAGATGAGAAAACGAGAGAACGAGTTCAACCCAAGTCTAGAACAATCACACACAAGTACCTCTACTTGCTCCGAACTTGCTTTGATTGTGATCGAAACAAAAATATTCCGCTTACTCAAGTGTCTCTTATACATCCAGCATGTTGTTGAATATTAGAGTTTTGTCCAAGAGCCCTTTTTGAACTAGTTCGTTATATTGGACACAAGTTCGGTCATATTAGACTTGTGTCCAACAGCTCTTTTGAACTAAAATCAGCTGTTCGACACAAGTTCAGTCAACAACGTCAATGTAAATTAAATGGGTTTGAAATAACTTTAGATTCGAACGCTCTCCAATTAGTTCAAAAGGAGTTGTTGGACACAACTCTAGGCCAAACACATCAATGTAAATTATATGGGATTGAAATAGACTTGGGTCGAACTCATTCAGCCGGTCGTTTTTGACACAAACCAATGATCAAATTCTTTTAAATTACATGTGTTTGGTCATAGGTTTGTGTCAAAAGCGATCAACTGAATGAGTTCGACCCAAGTCTAGTTTGAAATAACTTTTGATTCGAACGATCTCCAACTAGTTTAAAAAAAAACTCTATCGAGCATGATGTCGAACATTTAGGTTTGTCAAACAAGTTCGCGTGTATGATAAGGAGACTTGCGTCGAACTCACTATGTAGTTCATTCTTGAAGAAAAGTTTTCTTAGCAAACCGATGATCAAACCCATTTAAATTACATTGGTTTGATCATAGGTCTGTGTAAAAAATGAGAAAAAGAACAATTTAAAAAATTCTTATACAACTTTTAAAAATATTTTTGTTTGGTAAATTTTCTTCAAAATTACAAATGAGTCTTAAATATTTTTTTTTATTTTTTTTAAATTTTCTGATAATTATTTAAAAAAGAAATTATTAAAATTTTATTATAAAATTTTTTTTTTATAAATGTTAAAAAATTTTATAAAAATTTTTTTATTTTGAGACATTTTGATGTATTTTTTAATTAAAATTATATATTTTTTTTAATATTATTATGGGTTTTTGTCATAGATTTGAGTAAAAAGTCAGAAAAAGAAGAAGTTCGAAATATCTCATAAAAATCTTATAAGTATTTAAAAAAATTTTTCTTAAAAATCAAAAATTATTTAAAATTTTTTTGTTTTATAACAATGTTCTGATATATACATATAAAAAATTTAACAAGATCTTATTTATAAAAAATATGAAGGCTTTATAAATGGGTTTTAAAACCAATTTTCATAAAAATTTTTTCCTGTTATGCCTTAATAATTAAAAAAATTTTTTAACAATTTTCAAAATTTTACAAAAAAAATTTATTTCAAATTTTATATATTTTTTATATAGAATTTTTTTTTGCCTGCTATTAAAAATTTTTTTTTAATGAAACAATATTTAAAAATTTTCCAAAAAAAATTTTTTTATATAAAAATTTTATATAAAGTTTTATTTTTGATATTTTTCGAAATAGGGTTTTTTCACCACAACTTAATAGTTATATTTTAAAATACTGAAAAGAATCACAGACAATAATTGCAAGACTTAAAGGTTTTATTGTTTCCTATTGTATGTTGGCAACCAAACAAGAAATTTTAAACACCTCCTTTTATAAAGTAGCGATCTTCCGAAAAAGTTTAAAAAAATACATATAAAACAAACTGTAAACTGCAAAAGCGACAATAAGTTTTATAAGCCCACACACATGCATGCAAACACTTTCAAACATTTTTCAAATAGAGTTGTTAGCAAAAATTTTGCATACGTTTTGTAGCAAATGTTGAAAGTAATGGTGCGACTGCGAATCGTCCAACTGAACATTCACAATAATATTTAAAAAAAATCTATTCCATATGTTTTTGTATATATAATATTATATTTTTTCTTCAAACTTTTAAAGCATAATTGATAATAAAAGTGCATATTTAAAGGCTGTAACTAAGCAATGGGGGGGGGGGGTCTTTAGATGTATTTGCAGCACTTGTAAAAATGTTTGGTGTAAAAATATGTAGTAGTTGTTATATATTATTATTTAATGGCAATAAAAAGGCAATTTGTCAAAGATTTCAAAAGAATGCTTATCTAAGCTTTGCTGAGACAATAATGGCCTGTTTCACAATAACGAAATAAAACTTTCGACTGAAAATTTTGTATTGAAAACAACAATAAAATACGAAAATTTGTTTATGTTTTAATATAAATTTTAAGTCGAAAGTTTTCTTAAGTTATTGCGAAACAGGCGATAAAAGTCTTAATTCTTTTCGCGAACGGAGAACCGAAAGCTGTAAACACTTGAATAAACTTGAAATTCATTTTCATTTTATTTCTTATTCATATTGTAATTAATGCACAAACAATTGCATAATCCAAGGCTTAGGCAAGATCTATTAATATTAGTGGGTCTTGGACTCAAGCACTATGGCTACGAAAGAATGTTCAAAAACGTTAAAATCTTTATGAAAATCTATACCGTTTACACCAACTTTTTTGACATTATCAAAATTTTTTTTATGAAAAACAAAACCCATCAACTGAATTGTTTCCAAAACTACAACCAAACAACTGAAATGTAGCCAATTCACACACTTTTTTAAGCAGACCGTAGCTAATTCACTCACCTTTTTGTTGTACAGGGTATTAAAGAATAAATACAAACATTAGATTTTTATTAGATTTCCTACAAATATACTGAAAAATTAGGTTTGATTTTGTATGGGAAATCTGGAAAAAAGCAGCTTGACTTAGCTAAAAATCCCGAAAGTACTAGATTTCGAGAGATTGTAAATGCACTTTAAGAATTTAGAAAAAATTTCGATTTAAAAAATTGTGGTTTTCAATCCAAAAATTTCTTGAATATTTTTTTCCCAAAGAAATTAGTTTTTAAAAAATTATGTTTACAAAAATAAATTTTTAAGAATATTTTTCAAACAAAATTGTTATTGCCCAATTATAGGGCATTTATACCTGCACTAAATCAAGGAGATTTTAATTTAAGTCTTTATGAAAATCAATACCGTTTACACGAAATATTGATTCACATTTATAATGACTTTTTTATCCAAAACAAAACCCATTAACTAAAAAACTTCCAAGACTACAACTAAACAATTGCAATGTAGCCAATCCACACACCTTTTCAAGCAGACCGTAGCTAATTCGAACATCTTTTATATAAATATTATGTACAGGGTAGTGAAAATAAAATAAAAATATTAGGTTTTATTTAGATTTCCTACAAATCTACTAACAAACTAGATTTTGTTTTGTATGGGAAATCTAGCACAAAGCAGCTAGATTTAGCTCGAAATCTCGTAAATATTAGATTTTGAGATAATGTAAATGCCCTACATTACATTTTTTTACGATTTTGGACGCTAAAACCTGTGTTTCGTATCAATGCAGGGCAAGTAAGAATTTAACCTATAAAAAGTCCTTTCTATGATTTAGACCAGCTACGTCCAAGCCATAAGCACAGTATGTAAGATTTTACAATAGAGCTTTTGTGCTTTCACACCGACGAGAGTACAACAGCCACAACAACAATATAACAGACAACAATGCTGGCTCTTACTTTGCAAAGAAACAAAAACAAATTTAAGAGCTTTCAAAGCTGTTTAATACAAATGCAAATGTCAAAGTATAGCAAAAATTTGTGAAAAATATATTCATGTTACATGTTAACGAATTATATCGGTATATAAGACTAGTATGGATAAAAAAAAAGAATGAACATAAAGCTTTAGATTTTTTTCTAGAGCTTTAATGATAACATTTTTTTTAAATCAACAATAATTTTCCGAACTTTGTTAAGAAAATGACTTCGATTTAAGAAAGGAAAATAAATTGCAGACAAATTTACCTTTTTGAATGATATTATTTAATTTTCACTTGGCACGTTTTTCCAAACTTTTGATTAACAATGCTTATGAATTGTTGTTGCCTGCTTTAATTCATTTTAGCTTGATTCATACAATTGTCAACTCTTTACTTGAGAGCAAAAGGTTTCTTGGTTTCTAGGAATTTTCAATTAAGAATTTCCTTTTTTCATTTCAATTTTTTATTTTAGAATAAATTATTGCAAGAGGCAGATTTATATAAAGCTTATTTATTTGTTTAGTGTAAAAAGCCTTTTTTGGTGGCAAAATATTCGGCATATTATAATTTTTTTTCAAAGAAAAATACCTATTTTTGTGCACAACTTTATTTCTCAGTATTTTTTAACCACTAAGGCACATTCATAAATTTAAAATCACTTGTTTAATTTTTCGTCATGACGTATTAAAGTGAAAACAAAGGCTGCTTTTAGCAACACCATAAGCTTTCCATTAAAAATAATTCCTTAAAAAAATTTCTATATACGAGGGCGGTTCGGAAACTTCTTAGCCTATCAATGAAAGAGAATAGTTAGTTTTTTAAAAATATTTTTATTTTTCAATATAATCTCCTGAAACTTCAATACACTTAGTCCAACGCTTTTTTAGCAATTATATCCCTTGATTAAAATAGTTTTCCTCAAGGTCTTCAAAATAGTGGTTAACAACTGTAATTGCATCTTCATTTGAGGTAAAACGCTTACCAGCAAGGATTTTTTTAGATTTGGGAACAGGTAAAAGTCACTGGGAGCCAAATCAGGAGAATAAGGTGGGTGGTCAAGCAACTCGTACTTTAATTCGTTGATTTTAGCCATTGTTAAAACACTCTTGTACGCTGCTGCGTTGTCTTGATGAAAAATTATTTTTTTGCGTTGTAAGCCAGGACGTTTTTCTCGAATTTGTACATTTAATTGATCCAAAAGTTTGCAATAGTACTCTGAATTTATTGTTTTACCCTTTTGCAGATAGTCAATCAATAAAATACATTTGAAGTCCCAAAAAACCGTTGCCATCACCTTACCAGCCGATTGAATTGTTTTTGCCTTCTTTGGGGCACTTTCTCCAGCTTCATTCCATTGTTTGGATTGTTCTTTTGTTTCTGGATCCATGTCTCATCAACAGTTATGAAACGACGCTTAAAATCCATTTTATTTCGCTTAAAACGATCCAAGCAAGCTTGACAAATTAGTGTTTTTATGGGAATTGTTAAAATTTAAGTTTAAAATTTTAAACGCACTAATAATCCCAAATTATTATTTTACTTATTAAGTAAAATATTTTTTATTAAAAATACATTGAAATTGATTATTGAGGGGCTGGATCCTATGCGCATTTCACTGTTGCTAATGCAGATCATCAGGGAACAAATGTTCATTCTTATGCGTTTTTGGTCGACTGTTAACAAATGCGGCACCCATCTTGCAGAAAGCTTTTTCATCTGTAGTTCTTCACGCAAAATTAAATGGACTCGATCATTTGAGATGCCCATGATATTAGCTATTTCACGCACTTTTATTCGTCGATCATTTAATACCATATCGTGCACTTTGGCTACAATTTCTGTTGTTGTTGCTATTTTTGGACGTCCACTACGTGGTTCATCTTCAATGCTTGTACGACCACGTTTAAATTCAGCAACCCAATTTTTTACTGTTGCATATGAAGGAACACATTCACCTAACACATTCACCATATCATTATGAATTTCTTGTCCCGATAAACCTTTTTTATGTAAATATTTAATGACACCACGCATTTCTAATTTTTCCATTGTTAAAAAATTGCGGATGCGTCTTTTGTGAACACCTGTTTCTATATGAAGGAGTTGCCAGATCGAAACAAAGTTTTACATGTGTTCATAGCAGAGATGGAAGTTTCCAAAACACTTAACTTTTTTCTGTTTATACCGCGCTTTTTGTGCTAGGCTAAGAAGTTTTCGAACCGCCCTCGTATTTTAATTAACTCCTTTTGTCTAATTAATGAAAATATGTATTAGTTTACCGGAATTTATTTGTATTTATCAAACTCATTATTCGATCAATACAGCTTTATTATTAAAATGCTTTTCACTAAATTACTAATTGATGAAATTGAAATATAAGCCCTTGCTTACAGCAACATTAATGAATTTTAAATGTTTTTAAATTAATGCAAATAAAATAACATGCCATGAAATTTTACTTTTATTTGCTTTCGCACTACAAGTGCTACAAATTCTTTGCCTTTTGCCAAAAGTCTATCTAAAATTTTACAACTATTAGAAGAACACCCCTCAAAGGATAGAGAAAATCCCTTGCTGAAATAGATTTAATATATTAATGTAAAAACACTTACCCCAATAGTATTTTAATAAAAAAAAACTCTGGCAAATGTATTGCTTACTTTTAAAGAAAAATTCTTATACTCCCCTTTTTCGATTTTAATGCTAACAAGGCTGTTGTTTAAGTTGTTTGAAGGAGGGGATGGTTTTCTGCTTGTTGCTGTTATTGAGGGGAATGTTATTTATGTGAACAAAACATAAACTCTTACATACTCCACTCCACTCCTTACGCCAGCAGTAAGTAAATATAATTTTCTATAGCATATCCTAAGGGGCTTAATTTAAATAGCAAATGCTTAAGAAAAAAAATTATGTGTATTGAAGCAACAATTCTGCTGAGCAGCAAAATTCAACTTGATAAGTTTTCTATACGAAAAAACAGGAGCTACTAAATATACAAAACATCATGTAAAATGCATGAATTATTGCTTAAAAATTATAACACTTTTTTTTCGAATGATATTTTACTTAACTTTAATGTAATTTTTTCTTGTTTTTTTTTTATCTGTGCAACAATTCACATTAATTGAGGGGGAAAAGCAAGCAAAAATATATAAGCAATATTAAAACCATATTTCCATTTACATGTGTAAGTACATGGGAGTATAAAATATGATGGTCATTGTATTGCAAGGCCTGTGGGCCATTATATTGCCCGTAAACTGAAACCAACAACAACCATCAGAGTACATTGCTAAATTTTGAAACCCTAAAACAACGCGCCAAAATATTTTACCACAAAACACTCATCACATATGTTAATGCATTTTCCTTGAAGCAACATTTCCAAATATACAAGCAGCAACAGCAACAGCAACAGCAACAACAACAGCAGCAACACCGCCAACAACATAAACCAAATATCAGCAGTGAGTGGAAGAAAAAAAATAGTGCCAATGGACTTTTGGCCCACATAAACAGGCACATTTAAGAGGAGGCTACAATTGGTTTTAATTGTGGTATACAATCGTCCATCCCCAGCAAAATGTTAAACATAAAAAAGGTGAATGATGAAAAAGTAGAAATATTTCTGTGGTTTGAAAAAATATTCATTTGTATGAAGCCTGCAAATCGTTAATGGGAAGCTACGAGTATTAAAAAAAGTTAAAGATATCAACTTGGACTATCTGTTAAGTAAAAACATTTTTAGCAAACAACTAAACAGATACCTTGGGTCAAATAATTGGTATGGACATGCTTAAACATTTTCATATCAAAATATTGCCGGATATATTTAAGGGCTGCTTTTGAAATTTTTTCTCAAGAAATATTATTTACATGATCTTTTAATTTAATTAGTAACATAAATCTAATACTGACAGATTCATTAAGCTAAAACATTAAATGTTGTGGCTGCTGTATACTTCGCTAACCATAGATAACAATTAAGTTACAATTCTCATTTGGTTCATATTGAAATGAGCATAAGTATTTCCAGTCAACGAATATTTAGTTAGCAAGCGCTACATCATTGGAAAATAATTTAACTAAGCAATACAATATTGTTGCCAATTTCCACAAATTATTAAATATTTAATTATAAATATATATAAGAAATATCGAACTATATTTATTTTTCATAAAGTCTTTTTAATTTCAAAATTTTGCTGGTTTGTTTTTTTTTTTTTTGCAAGATCCAAGAGAGATGCTGGTTTTGTAAACAGTTTTGTTTGATGCTTTTAAATTTGTTATGTTTGTGTATTGTGATTCTCAATAATGTTTTCAAAGTCTTACATTAAGCATATAAAAATTTTTTTTTTGGCTAACTTCAAAATCTTTTGGATTAAAGTCTACTTAGATAGTCAAGCTGCTGTTATGGCCCAATAATTTTTCAAGAACAGCAACAGCTTATGACTGTCAAACCCTAAATAAGAGTCAGATGACAGAGGGGTCTATGATTAAGATCGTCTGGAAACCGGGGCACAGAAGTTATCTGGGTATTTTCTGGGCTGATGAACTTGTAATAATTGGAACAATCTTACAAATTGTACTTGAACTGGAATGTGGGGGTTTACCCCTTCTCCCACTTAAATTCAGGCATATGCACAATACTTAGTTGGAAACAAATTGAAAGTGGTCTGCACAAAATGACTGCACGAACATCAGGCAGTTATGTACTCAACTATTTCAGAAAACTAATGTGTCCTTAGTTTCAAGCATCAGGAAACAAATCTCACTTCTAGTGTCAAGTGTTGACCAGACACTGTCTCTAAGGCAGGCATGCACAATGGTTAAAGGTCAAACACAAGCTGTCGGGCTTATAAAAGCTTTTTAATGCCCTAATGCAGTAAGACGACTCAGGACGTTTTTATTTGAAAATGCTTAGGAGAGCTTGTTTTTTTAATTCTCTAATACTGCCCAGCAAAAAATCTTCGAAATTTTGTAATGGGTAGTACTCTTTTAATGGCTTACAAAGTAATGAGTGATACTTATTTATCTAATTATTTTATGTGCATAATAATGACTGCCTTGTAATGAATAAAATAAGAACTTATTTATATCATTACGTGAAAGTACTTACTGTAGTGCTTTCCAGTTAATAAGGAAATATATCTAGAGAAAAATTTATTGATCGTGAAAATTAACTTCGAAAACAATAAAATAACTTTGGTTTACTATAATTTAGATGACAAAATCTAAGTATTTTCGCATATTCTTCAATATTCATATTCACATATTGCCTTTGTAAAAGTACGATTTTTAACAATCCCAAAAAATGTACAAGTTTTATAATTTTGTTTCAAAATTTTATATATTTTAATTAGAAAAACGAGCAAATTAATTTAGAATAAGTTTAAGCAAAAATTAATCTATAAAATTTTGCATATTTGTAAGCAAAAAATAACCCATTAAATTTTGAGTACATTTAGGCAATCAGTAATATATTAACTTTTGCATGTTTGTAGGCAAAAAGTATAGGGTACCGCATACTTTTTGAACTTCTCAAACAAAAATAATGGGTTATTCAGTCAAATTGCAAGTACTTACGATTGAGGAGTACATACACTTTTTTGCATTCTAGTAGGCAAAGTTTTTTGCTGGGTGCATTTACATTGTTTCGAAATATAACATTTCGCTAACTTAATATAGAAAGGCCTTAACTCATTATTTTTTTTTTGAAATCGAGATTTTTGCATATTTTGATACATTATATGTTCTTCTATCGAAATATACAGAAAACTCGACTTCAAAAAAATAATTACTTAGGGCCTTTCCATATTAAGGTAGCGTATTACACCTGCACAAAATTCAGCAAATTTTAATTATAGGGCATTTACATCAGCACAAAATCTAGCATGTTTTGATTAAAATCTTTATCAAAATCTATACCGTTTACACCAACTTTTTTTTAACATTTATTAAGATTTTTTATCCAAAACAAAACCCATCGACTGATTTGTTTCCAAAACTACAACCAAACAACTGCATTGTAGCCAATTCACACACTTTTTCAAGCAAACCGTAGCTAATTCACTCACCTTTTGTTGTACAGGGTAGTAAAGAATAAATAAAAACATTAGATTTTTATTAGATTTCCTACAAATATACTGAAAAATTAGGTTTGATTTTGTATGGGAAATCTGGAAAAAAGCAGCTTGACTTAGCTAAAAATCCCGAAAGTACTAGATTTCAAGACAGTGTAGATGCACTATTAGCTCAAAATCTCGAAAGTACTAGATTTTGAGACAGTGTAAATGCACTATAATACTGCTTTTGCAGATTTGATTTGAAATCTTTATCCAAATTATTTGACATTCCTCAAGATTTAGTATCCAAGACAAGATCCTTTATCTAATACTGCATTTGCATTGTCTTCAAATCTAGTAGATTTGATTTGAACTTTTTTATCGAAATCTACATTATTTATACTAATAGAGTATTTACATCTGCATAAAATCCAGCAGATTTTAATTAAAATCTTTATGAGAATCTGTAGCGCTTATACCATTTTTGTTTTTTACATTTATCAAGATTTGATTATCCAAAATAAAACCAATTAACTGAAAATTTTCTAAGACTACAACCAAACAACTGCAATGTAGCGAATTCACACAATTTTTTAATCACACCTTAGCTAATAATGCAATCATCTTTTATATAAATATGTTATAGAGGGTAGTTAAAATAAAATAAAACTTTTAGATTTTGATTAGATTTCCTACAAATCTACTGACAAACTATATTTCATTTTGTATGGAAAATCTATTAAAAATCAGATAAATTTAGATCGAAATCCAGTTAGTACTAGATTTTGATATAATGGCATATTACTAGCTTTATATATTATTATATATATATACTATATTGTATTATATTTTATTATATACTAGTTTAGCCCAGCAAACGTTGTCTTACCCTCAATTATATTATTTTTTTAACTGCAAATAGCTCCACACAGTGGTCCCTTGTTGGGGAAAAAACTAAACAGAAACCTTTCCGGTACTGACCTGTGTTGAAAATTTCAGTTCCGCACCTCTTATAGTTTCAGAGATCATGCGTTAGGAACAAACACACATAACGATTTTATATTATGTGACAGCGCTTAGGAAAGAGACCTAAGGGTAAAAAAATCCAATTTTTTTTTTGATGTGGACAACATGTGAGCATCGAATGAGACCGATCCCATGCCCCAAAAGTGTTCCCTCCCATAGATATGCGCGTTTTATGAAATTGATGGTACACCAAAGACACACGTATTTAAATCTTTAAAATGGCTCTCCTGAACAAAACCGGTTTTTACCCCCAGGTCCCTTTCTATTTTGCGCGTCACATATGATGATAATATTAGCTTTATATTATTAGCTTTATATTAAACACTATGGTTTTCCTAAAAAATAATTATAGTAATAGACATTTATTGAAAATATAATAAGAAGGTTTTCGTCAATTATATCGCTTGATTATTACAAGTTAAAAAGAGAATAGTTAATTAGTATCTAAAAAATTTATATGTTGTTGGTTTAACATGTCTAGTTGCATTTCGTTGCTTTTAAGCAACACATTAGTCGACTACAACCACAATTTAATTTAAAAAAAGCTTACAAAGCCCCAATTCTTATAAGAAAAAAACTCTACACATAATTTAAAAAATTGTGATGGGTTATGCATATTATTTCTTACATGGATGCGTATTTTGTTAAAAATTATGGACCCCAAACCCTCGCCTGCTGAGCAGAAAAGTGTTACCGTCTAAACAACCAAAATTTTTCCAGCCCTCCACGAGTAAAATTATGCCGCATGAGTAGGCCGCAGTTGGTGGTTGGCAACCATTTGTGTGTTCGCAGTCATTCATTTAGGCAGAGGCCTCAAAACATTTTATGTTCTTATTTTTATTGCTTAGTTATTCGCAATCATATTTTCGTTCAAACATACATATATTTCATTAGACATGTATATATCAGTGATCGGCAATAAATCGTTTTTTTTCGCTAGCTATTCATACTGACGCATGCAAATTTTAAATATAAGTAAGTAGACATCATTTAAACTCAACTACTGCGATTTACACATACTCGCGATGACATTGATTTATAAGTATAGGTTGAAATAAATATTAATGCGACGTCCACATCATAGTCATACCACACTCAAACCCATAAATCACCTCAGTTGGATTTATGATTTCAGGAAAATACTTATACTACTCATATTGATTCAGCTCACTCAACTCATGCATGTATGTTTATTTACTGTCAGTTTACAGAAGCTATGTAAAAATTCTCGGTTGTCTATTTATATTGAAAACAAAAACAAATTTTGAGTACTTTGGCAGTTAAAGTTTTAGTCATTAAAGAGTTTGCAAGAACACAGAGAAAAAACTGCCCCATAGAATCAATAAGATTTTTTCTATGAACCGTGCTTAGGCTAAGGGGTATCCCAGCAGAGAGAAGCGAAGATTTTTTCATAGAGATTCCTTATTGTTTTTATGTGGTAAATCTTATTAATTTTATCAAGAAGAAAACCACATAAAATCGAGTAGAGATCTTATTATTCACAACTTTACTTTACTCAATTTCCGTTATTTTTGACACCAAAAAAACAATCCATAGAGAAAAACTTCGTGAGTCTATTAGGGTTTCTTATAAATTGTAAACTATAGGGATTTCTTATTAATTTTATTAGGTTGCCTTCTTGATTTTTTTTAATGTTTTCTTCTTGATTTTATTAGGTTGCCTTATTGATTTTTTCAATAAGGTTTTCTTCTTGATTTTAGTAGGTTCCTATATGATTATGTGTAAGGCATCTTATTGATTTTTTTAATAAGGAAATCTTCTTGATTTTATGTGGTGTCTTGTTATTTCGTTTCTATAAATAGACATAGAGACAATGTTTTTATGATCTTTTTCATTTTTGTATAAGCATGTTTGTACAATTATTGTAATGGTTGTTCAGGCTGCTTGTTAACATATTGGTTAGAGTGCTTGTCTATCAGGTAGAAGTTTACTTGGTAAGTAAGTTAGTTAAGAATGCAACCTAATGTGTATGTATGTATGTATGTATAAATAAATAACATCTACAACATACTATAGACATACATCCGTATGTATATGGTATAGAATTTAAATGAAAGTACATAAGTACAGAGAATAAAAACGCAATTTTGTTTTATTTATTTTTATTGAAAAAATCAATAAGATAACCTCATAAAAACTACAAGATTTCTTCTTGATTTTTTCAAAAAGGTTTTCTCTATGAAATTAATAAGATTTCCTTATTGAAAAAAAACCATAGCGATTTCTTATTAATTTTGTTCTATTTTATGAGGTATTTAGTAGGCACTGTTTTCTCTGTGAAGTATACAATAGTAATAAATAGGGTTGTTTTACAATTCTTGCAAAAAAAAAGAACAAGAAAAGCAAGAGAGATACACGTAACCTCATAATGAGAACTTTAATGTTCGTATGCGAAGTTAGCATTGTGAACCATACTTATTTTGCATCGTTCATAGGCATTGAGTTAAGGAGAGTGGAAATTTACAACGTCATAAATGTTGCTAAGTATGAGTTCGATGCGCTCTTCAAACTTTCGACATAGACAACATTGCAATAAGTATGAGTACGCATAAGTACATTATTCAACTCTACTCACTTTTTCACTACTCATTGCTGTTCTCTGTTAGGTATGCAAGCGTCTAAAGAGAGAGAGTGTGTGTGTGTGTAAGAACGTGTGTATTGGGGCGCCGCATAGACATATGTATGGATGTGACTTTAATGCAAAATTCCGTTGCCTTTGGAAAAAGGGAAAAAGAAAATTATACTTACATATACATACATTAAACTGTAAAACAGCTATTAAAAATGCTTTAAAACTGTGTTGATGTTGATAACTTGAAGCTTTAAGCTGCTGCCAGAGACTATTTGGTGAACTTAAATATTTGCACTGAGAACTTTTTGTGTGTGTGTGTGCATGTCTAATATTAACACGCACACATAACTGTGTATAAGTGTATGTGTGTCATACTTTATGCGGACACTAGGCATGCAAATTACTTCTAAAGTTTAATTCAAATTCCAGTAACGCTTGACGTTAAGCAACACTGGATAACAAAAGGAAGAAAAAATTCGTGTTTTTTTTTCTCTAAAAAATATAAATTTTTTTTCTGTGCAGTTTGAAATGTGAAATGAGTTTAGCAGTGCGAAATGTTTGTATTTACGTGTGTAGCTGTTTGCTGGAAAATGTAAACAAGTGCATTTCAGTATATGTGTGTATGTGTGTGTGTTTGTGTTAACCACTACATGCATGACTACGTGTGAAGCCTTTTACAAATGATTTGCCTTGACGCTACTTTGCTAATGTTGCAAATTAACATGCGAGCCTAGAAACTATTGTAGTTGGGTTCAAAATATGCACATACTTGCAATTGCACAAAGTGTTGCACCTACACTATCTGGCTCATTGAAACGCACACACAAACCGGCTCACATAGATATTTTATTCTTTGTAACTGCGTTTTATGTGTGAGTGTTTGTAATTTTGGTTTGCTGAAGTAAAAGTATGTGTATGTGTGTGTGTGTGTGTGTTCGTTTGTGTGTCTGTGGTGGCAAAGTGAAATAATTTTTAATTTTGCAGCGTGTGTAGTCAGTCGCATGGAAATTCTTGCTTTTATTCACTTTTTACAATTGTTGTCTGCAGTAATTAAATTGTAATAATTGCGTTTTTCAGCTTCTGGCTTTTGCATATTTATTCATAGTGGAAATAATTTTTCTGTTTTATTGCGTTGGCAAATATAACTACTACGTGATTTTATTTCTCATTTTATTTTATTTTCAAATAAAAGGCTAGTAATATTTACATGTTTCTTGGCCTTTCTTAAAAGGCATAAAGATTTTGAAAATAAAAAAAGGATTATTAAAGGGATGGGTTAGCGTTAAACTATCGCTAGGAGCAATAAAAAATATTTTATTAGGGTCAGCTATTTCCTTGAGAATTGTAGTTTTTTCATATTTTTTTTTTATTTCAGTGGTTGCAAATATCTGCTGAAAAATTCTTGGATGTTTTTATTACTTTTAATTGCTGGTAATATATCACAACTTTAAAATTGGTGACAACAAGGAATATGTTTTAAGAGTTTAAGCCTAGCATTTGCATATATTAAGAGCCAATTTCACCAACCTCCTTTAAATATCAAATCATATTTAAATGTCGATTTTCAATAATTTTTTTATGGGAAAATAACTGTTAAATAAGAATTGATATTTATAGGGCATTTACATCAGCACAAAATCGAGCATATTTTGATTAAAATCTTTATGAAAATCTATACGGTTTACACCAGCTTTTTTTATTTGACATTTATCAAGATTTTTTTATCCAAAACAAAACCCATCAACTGATTTGTTTCCAAAACTAAAACCAAACAACTGCATTGTAGCCAATTCACACACTTTTTTAAGCAGACCGTAGGTAATTCACTCACCTTTTGTTGTACAGGGTAGTAAAGAATATATAAAAACATTCGACTTTTATTAGATTTCCTACAAATCTACTGAAAAACAAGTAAGAGTGCTATATTCGTCTGTGCCGAATCTTATATACCCTTTACCAACGTACGTACATATATATAGTATGCAGACACATACATACATATTTGTTTTGTGAAAAAATTTATAATTTTTTTAAAGTTTCCATCTTTGGAGCTGTAATTTTAATTTTTCAAATTTCATACGCCAAACTTTTCTTTCAGAAGCATAAAATATATTCAATTTATAAAGAAAAAGAAAAAAATTTAGACCTATTTAATTTTACATAACACAAAAGCGTGAGTTTTCCAACCAACCCTGGAGTCATAATTTTGGATTTTTCTGATTATTGATACCGATCTAGTTTTTTAAAAAATACATAAAATATGTAAAGTAAACGAAGCAAAAACGAAATAAGAAAAAACTTAGTTTTTTTCAGTTTAAACGATTTTTTCAGTTTTGTCGCTTTTTTCTCATTTTGGCCATTTTTTTCTGTTTTTTTTCATTTTGGCGATTTTTTTTCTGTTTTTTGGGGGTTTATTTTAATTTTGGCGACTTTTTTTTCATTTTGGCGATTTTTTTGGCAATTCTTTTTCCATTTTTGCGATTTTTTCCTATTTTGGGATTTTTTTTCATTTTGGCGATTTTTTTTTCATTTTGGAGATTTTTTTTCTGTTTATGGGGCTTTTTTTATTTTGGAGATTTTTTTCATATTAGCGATTTTTTTTCATTTTGGCGATTTTTTTCCGTTATTTGGGGTTTTTTTTGTTTTGGCGATTTTTTTTCATTTTGGCAATTTTTTTTATTTTGGCGATTTTTTTCTCTTTTTGGGGGTTTATTTTCATTTTGGAGATTTTTTTCCTTTTGGCGATTTTTTTAATATTTCGATTTTTTTTATTTTGGCGTTTTTTTCATTTTGGCGATTTTTTTTCATTTTGGCGTTTTTTTTTCATTTTGGCGATTTTTTTTCTGTTTTTTGGGTTTTTTTTTCATTTTGGAGATTTTTTTCATTTTGGCGATTTTTTCCTTTTTGGCGATTTTTTTACTGTTTTGGGGTTTTTTTAATTTTGGCGATTTTTTTTCTGTTTTTGGGGCTTTTTTCATTTTGGAGATTTTTTTAATTTTGGCGAATTTTTTTTTTATTTTGGCGATTTTTTCCTGTTTTTGGGTTTTTTTTCATTTTGGCGATTTTTTTCATCTTGGCGACTTTTTTCATTTTAACGATTTTTTCCTATTTTTTGGGGTTTTTTTTCGTTTTGGCCATATTTTTCGTTTTGGCGATTTTTTTTTCATTTTGGGGTTTTTTTCATTTTGGCGATTTTCTTTCATTTTAGCGATTTTTTTTACTGTTTTGGGGTTTTTTTTAATTTTGGCGATTTTTTTCTGTTTTTTGGGCTTTTTTCATTTTGGAGATTTTTTAAATTTTGGCGATTTTTTTTTATTTTGGCGATTTTTTCCTGTTTTTGGGTTTTTTTCATTTTGGCGATTTTTTTCATCTTGGCGACTTTTTTTAATTTTAAATTTTTTTCTTTTTTTGGGGTTTTTTTTCGTTTTGGCCATTTTTTTCGTTTTGGCGATTTTTTTTCATTTTGGGGTTTTTTTCATTTTGGCGATTTTCTTTCATTTTAGCGATTTTTTTTACTGTTTTGGGGTTTTTTTTTAATTTTGGCGATTTTTTTCTGTTTTTGGGGCTTTTTTTCATTTTGGAGATTTTTTTAATTTTGGCGATTTTTTTTTATTTTGACGATTTTTTCCTGTTTTTGGGTTTTTTTCATTTTGGCGATTTTTTTCATCTTGGCGACTTTTTTTCATTTAATTTTTTTTTCTTTTTTTGGGGTTTTTTTCGTTTTGGCCATTTTTTTCGTTTTGGCGATTTTTTTTTCATTTTGGGGCTTTTTTTCATTTTGGCGATTTTCTTTCATTTTAGCGATTTTTTTTTATTTTAGCAATTTTTCCGGTTATTCGCGATTTATTTTAGTCTTAGAAATTTTTTTTGTAATTTGGTGCTTTTTTTCGTTTTAGCGATTTTTTTTTTGTTTTTTGCGATTTTTTTCGGTTTGGCGATTTTATAATTTTTTGTTTTTTTAGTTTTACCGTTTTTGAAAATTTCAAGAGTTTTGCTCTTACGGTTTCCAAGATACAGCAAGTTGTCAAAATTGCATATCAAAAGTGCATTAACTGACGGAACACCCTTTAATTTAAATTTTTGGAAATTTTAGTGTTGATTTTTGAAGTCTGTATAAAAATACACTAACCTTACAAATTTCAAGTGTATATACATACATACATACAATTGTATGTATATTACATGGGATTTTAACACTTTTCGTTGCTCGTTTTGCAACACCCTTTAATTTCCAGCTCTCACGCATTTGTTGTTGTAGCGGCCAAAGGGTTACACACTGTGTCCAAATTTCAGGTCTCTAGCTCTTACGGTTCTCGAGAAAATACTAATATAGTTTTAGACATAGTTAATTTTACATGACACAAAAAGTTAAAGTTTTCCAACCCTGGAAACGTCTTTTTAAATTTTTTATATTTTTTCAATTTAAAATTCCAATTTTAGTCGTACTGAAGTGTAAAATAAGTTTTTTTATTAAAAAAAAATAAAAATTTGTTTTCGGTAGTTACTTTTATATGGCAAAATAAAGTTTAAGTTTTCCAGCTCTGCAATGGTCTGCTCGATTATGCTGAATTTCAATACCAATCTATTTTGGAAAATTTCTGACACACCAGTCCAAGAACGAAGTCTCTAGCTCTTCTGGGAGCTTCGGAAAACCGATTTCACGTACAGACAGACGGACAGACGGACAGACGGACAGACGGACAGACGGACAGACGGACAGACGGACAGACGGACAGACGGACAGACGGACAGACGGACAGACGGACATCGCTTATTCGTCTTCCCTATGCATAAGGATCCAGAATATATATATTTTATGTGTCGCTTATTGATATTATAGAAATTACAAACGGAATGACAAACCTATATATACCCTTTTACCATTTTTGTTGGTAAAGGGTATAATTAGATTTCGTTTTGTATGGGAAATCTGGCAAAAAGCAGCTTGATTTAGCTCGAAATCTCGGAAGTACTAGATTTCGGCACAATGTAAATTCACTATTAGATAAGTTGGTGAAATTTATCCTTATTCTTTTCAATAGTTTTTTTTTTGATATATTTTGTATTTAGTAGGGCATTTACATTGTCTCAAAATCTAGTACTAACGAGATTTCTAGCTAAATCTGGCTGCTTTGTACTAGATTTCCCATACAAAGCAAAATCTAGCTTGTGAGTAGATTTGTAGGAAATCGAAATAAAATCTAATATTTTGATTTTATTTTCACTACCCTTTACATAATATTTTTATAAAAAATTTTTGAATTAGTTACGGTCTGCTTGAAAAGGTGTCTGAATTGGCTACATTGCAATTGTTTTGCTGTTGTCTTGGAAATTTTTCAGTAAATGGGTTTTGTTCTGGATAAAAAAAGTATTTAAAAATGGTCGGTTGACTTCTGGTTTGCTGCAGACATAATGTACTTTGAATATACTGTGCCGCAAACCAGAAATCAACCGACAAAATGACAAAAAAAATTTAATGTAAACGGTATAGATTTTCATAAATATTTTAATTAAAATCTCTTAGATTTTGTGCAGGTGTAAGTGCCCTATAAATTATTTTCTTCAAAAATGGTTGTTGTTTTTGATAATGAGAAGTAAATATATTATTACCATGTTCTTAAAACATAAAAATTAAACTAGTATGCATTTACACTATCTCGAAATCTAGTACTTTCAAGATTTCGACCTAAACCAAGCTGCTTTTTTCCAGATTTCCCACACAAAACGAAATCTACTTTTTCAGTAGATTTGTAGGAAATCTAATAAAAATCTAATGTTTTTATTTATTCTTTACTACCCTGTTCAACAAAAGGTGAGTGAATTAGCTACGGTCTGTTTAAAAGTGTGTATGAATTGGCTACATTTCTGTTGTTTGGTTGTAGTTTTGGAAACAATTCAGTTGATGGGTTTTGTTTTGGATAAACAAATCTTGATAAATGTCAAAAAAACGTTGGTGTAAACGGTATAGATTTTCATAAAATATGCTAGATTTTGTGCTGATGTAAATGACCTAGAAATTATATATAATATTTTTATTTTATTTTCACTACCCTGTACATAATATTTATATAAAAGATTATTGAGTTAGCTACGGTCTGTTTGAAAAGGTGTCTGAATTGGCTACATTGCAATTGATTGGTTGTAGCTTTGGACATTTTTCAGTTAATGGGTTTTGTGTTGGATAAAAAAGTCTTTATAAATTTCAAACAAACTTGGTGTAAACGGTATAGATATACATATAGATTCTAATTAAAATGTCCGTGGTTTTATGCAGCTGTCAATGCCCTTTAAATAAAAATCTTAAAATAAAGCTGAGCTGCTTGAATGGTTGGTTGCTTTTATTTAATTTTTTTTTTTAATTTAAATCCAAGAATAATTTCGTGGTGATTGCCAAAAAGCAACCTGAATTTGTAGCAAAGGAATTTGTTTTTTGTCATATTATCTGCCTTAAGAGGGTCCTTAAAGCCGGCTGATATGTTATTACTACTGACAGAGGATTTTTGTTTAAATTTGTATTTTTTCAATTCAGTTACTGCTGTTTCCGCTGTCTCTGTAATTTTAAATGAAAGTTGGTTTGCTTTTATTGCAGTCCTCAAAGATCTCTCTCGCCGTCACCACACAGTCGAGTGTGTAGCGAAATAATTTTGCTTTTTATTCATTAAAAAGCAATTAAGTATGCTGCACGCGGGTTTAATTACAATTTTATGGGAAACAGACAAACTCAAATAAAATCACAGTCAGAGATAAAAATCAGTCGGCATGAATGTATGTATGCATGTATGTATGTATGAATGTATGTATGTATGAATGTATGTATGTATACGTGTATATTGAAAAGCAGCATTCTCCAGCGTACTGGGTAACTAGTGGTATCACAGTCAAAATCTACAAAGAGCAACAGTGAAGTGAGTGGTGGCTGCACAGCAGCTTTAAAAAAAAATAAAAACAAAAATTAAAGCATAACTTGTAGGCGCTTGGCGTGGCATTGTATGATATAAAGTCATTGAACGCGTGTACACAAGTATGTGTTAAATAAAATTTTTTACTTAGTATTTTTTTATTTCAGCGTTCTCATCAATTGATATGGAAAACTGCTTAAAAGTTTGCTTTCATTCTGTCTTTCAGTTGCTGTGACGTTAGCATCTCGCGGTTAGTTGTTGGTTTTGTATAAGAAAATAATTTAACACTTCCAAGAGTTAAGCTCAATGACCGCATTTACTTATTTTGCTTTTTTTTTATAAATTCATAAGACAAAAAATATACGTATGAAAAATTTATTTTTCATACTAAAAGCCAAAAAGGACATTTATGTATGGCAGAAAAAAGCTTTACAAACAGTTAGTTTCACTGGTAAAAAAAAATAACAGATGATTACTTGAGGAACCAGCCAGCATTAAAACTTTAGGAAAAGAGCTTTTTTATTACTCAAAAAAAAAAAAAAAACACGGCTCTTATTAGAATACTCGTATTAACAATTACCCTTTAAGTGCGCCACACTACCCCTAATTTATTTAAATTGTATTTTTGTTGTTAGACAGTTTCTTCTCTGTCTTTTTGGTATAAATTTGTTAAATTTTTGCTTTTCCTCCAATACTTTTCCATTCAAGACTATTTTCATGCTGACTATTAGATTTTATTCGAAAGGCGCTTAGTCAAATTAATTTTCCTTTAAAATAATTAAAACGCAAATTTATTTCAAAGTCTAATTAAATATCCGTCTATCAAACTGTCTGCCCAAACGCGCTACTTCCATCTTAAAGACTTTCAATGACAATTCAAATTTAATAAATTTATTGTTTCAGGGCTAAAATAGGAAAACTTGTTAAAAGGCTTAATAAAAAACTTTTAGGGATTTTGTTGTTGTTGTTGTTTGTTCAATTAATGTCTTCTTTAGTGTTAATAATAAACACGCTATCATGCACACCACGTTTGCAGGCAGAAACAGGTACGAAAACATTGCCTTACATGCGGCTTCAAGCGGTGATCATAAAATAAAGAGAGAGGTATCTTAGGACACCCGCTTAAAGCTATGCTGCTTAGCTATATGAAACAAACTATGCAATAAAATTATATTATATGACGGTGTCAAATTTGCCGCAAATATTTCAAGAAATTTCCATTTATTTCGTATTCTTTTCTTTTCTAGCCGCGTACAATTACATTGATGTAATGTTTGTGGCTGGTGGCTGCTGTTAGCCGGCTTAGAGCCAATTGGCAGTGTTTTCTAGCTTGTGCTCATGTGCCAAAACAATACAAAAACAAATTGAGCAATCCTCCTCATTGTTTTTGTTTTGTTTTTTATAATTTCGAATCGTATCGAATGCCGCAATTTGCGCCCTGGTTTTATGTAATAAAAAAATCAAAACAAAATAAGTTTATAATCGTAATAGTGTTGATAATTTTTGTTACGAAAATACCGTCTAAGTTTTTGTGTTCTGACATAAATAGCATAGCTATAAAAGTCACATTGCTATAATGTTGTGAAATTTTAATTTGAACGCAAGAAACATTAATGTCGTTTAACAGTAAGAAGATTTAGGACTTTGTTGTTCGATAACATTTTTATTTTAAAAACGACATAATCATCGAACAGAATAAGGACATAGATTTAATTAATCTAAAATAAATTTTTCGAAACAGTTTCTGAAGAAAGAGTTCGAAACGAAGAAATATTACTATACTGTAACACAGCAAATGCCATGATGTCTCTCTCTCTCTCTCGTAATCGAATAAGCATAGATTTATTATGAGTCCATATTAAAGTTGATGATACTCTTCGCTTCTTAGTAATAGATTCGCTGTTAGCTGTGTATTAATCACCTGGATCTACATTATTTTCAACTTCATCTTCTTTACTAAAATATCCTGCATTTTCTGAAGTTTTTATTTTTTTGAACCTTATTTTTGTCACCTTTATCTTCAGCATCTAACTCTTTACTATATTTTAAAATCTCTTTTGGCATGAATTTTAAATCGTTTAAAAATAACTTTAATTAAAATATAACCCAGAAAATTTTTTGTAGCCCCAATCAAAACCTTTAATTAAAAATGTTCTCCTTAGCATTTGATATATTTTACTTGATTATTGATTTAATCTAGTTTACACAAACATGAGTATAAAATAATTGTTATTTAATATTTAATTAGAAAAGGACAAATCTTCCTAAATACATTTTTTAAGAAAATCAATAATAGTTCCAGTTAAACAATTCGCTATATATCTTTTCCTAAAAAAACTAATTAAAAAATTTAATGCTGTCGATTAAACTTTTTATTTAAAAAAAAATTTTTAAATTCCATTAAATTTTTAATTAAATTTTTAAGCAATAATGTAAATTTTTAAACGAACATTCAATTGATTTAAATACATTTTTAATTGATTACTTGCATTTTTTTCCAATTAAAGGTGTTTATTGGAGAACAAAAATGTCTGTGCAAAAATAAAATTTTGTTGACGAAAGATTTGGAAGGAAAATTTTTTTTATTGTATAAATGAATTCCTATTAACATGCCAACAAAATTCTTCAAAAGTGTGGACTATTCCAGAAGAACTTTTAGAACTCACATACAATTATCAAACAATACACAGAAAAAAAATTACACCATCAGTATTTTTAATCAAAAATTTAATTGATACAATTAAGTGGGAAAACTTAGATTATGTTATTAATTTTTATGTTTAAGAAACACAACGCGCGAAGCTATTAGGTTGTCTGCAGAAAACAGCCAAGGTCTATGGCGGGAATCAAACATACGACCTCTGGCTACAGCTGCACCCAAGTACCCCCTGTAATTTAATAAATTAATAAATTTAATCAAGTTTTTAATTGAAATTACAATTTTTTTTATAAATTTTTTTTGTGTACTTATATCTTCACTTAAAAATTTTCCATTTTTTATGTATCCATGTGGACTCGCGGTGATGGCATTTCGCTTTAGATTAAACGAAATGAGATCTCTGAAGAATATGGCCGTCCAAGTTTTTCTGATTTCATTTAACTTTTAAATATGTGAAATAGTTTTAAGAACTTTACCTTTAAGCTCAAATCGTTTAAACGAATCAAGTTCATATTAAGTCTTTGTAATGAATGAATAAATATAAATTTTGCTTTAATTAAAAACAACAATAAAGCTGCAATACAAAGAGTTCATTTTAAATGGAAATTTGAGGAGTGTAACAATATTTGTATTGCCTACTTTTTGGCGCTGAGTTTTTTCCTTTTCTCTCTTACAAGTATGATACAAATATCAAATATGCCTTACCAGCCCCATGACTTACATAAGTAAGTCCTCGTCCAGACTTGCAATTATTGTAGCAGCAATTATTGAGTTTATTGCTGAGAGGGGGGGGGGGAAGATTGGGGGAGAGTTACACAGTTCCATGTGTTCGATAATTCACTTGTGTTTTGAAAAACTAGAATTTCCTAATGTGGACACTTATGCAATTTCAAAGCAGAATTTTAAAAAATTGCAAGTCTGGACGAGGACTAAGCCTGTAAATGTATAAGCGTGTACAAAAGTTTTACGTTTCTTTATAATTATAATTAACGTCTGCAGCATCATACAATTTGTCGTTGTTATTGTTTCTGTCATCATCGAACCGCGCACAAGCACTCAAGTGATTTCCTTTCTGTGTTAAAATTTTCTTTTTTTTGTTTTTGATCTGAAATTTACTTTGTTCGTTTTATGGCTACTTTTGTTGTTGTTATAAATATTTGTTGGCAGGAAAAAAAAAGTTAAAATTATTTCAACGGATGGACTGAAACCAACAAACCCTTAATGTGACATTAAACAGCAATTGTGCGTTAAACTTGCGTTAATAGCAACGAATATTCAATTGAATAGCAGCCGCCTGTTTGCTGTAGTTTTTATTTTAATTTTTACATCTTGCTAATGATTCAAATTGTATGTTTGTCGGTTTACTGGTTGACCAAGTGACGCTGTAGTAACAGCAATCGGCTGCTAGTGGCAATAACCGCTCAATGATTAAGTTAAAGCTGAAATTTAAATTAATAAATAAATAAAGTGTGTCTATGTAGATTTGTAGAAAATAGTACTTTTTAATACCCAAGCTTGAGCCTTCCATAATTTTTTTTATGGCTGAATTTTTGTTTTGTAGCTTCTTTTTTCCTTTACTAAAGTATTTCAATAATTTAAGGCCCAAGTTTATTGCTTTCATTGCCATTTCGCTCATAACATTAAAAAAAAAGGAAACTCAATAACATTTTAAAGAAGAAAAAGGAATAATGAAAACGACCGGGAAGGGAAGAATAATTAAAACATTTATTTGTAGTGGCAGCTCGGGGTTGCTAATTAAAATCAATTAAGAATTTTGTTTATCAAACATAAATAAAATAAAAGCAAAAAGCAGCTCAATTCACAGTTAACTGATATTCGAAGTGAAAAGTTATTAATAAGCATTAATTTTGAATATCCTTTAGCAAATAATATTATTACATGGAAATGTTTCAGAGAAATTATTTGTTTAGAACGTAGGAGTCTTTTTTCATAAAATTGTTGGGACACAAAAAACCTATTTAATTATTTATTTGCAAATTGAAATAAGCCCAACGGAATTTTAATGGAGAAATCTTGTAGGGTTGTTAATCCAGTTTTAAAAACTGGATCATTGCCAGCACCCCAAAAATATGCTACATAAAGTTTACTAGTTGATTTAAAGCTCTTGCTTGCTTTGTGTGTGCATGTGTGTGTGTGTATTATTATTATTATTTTCTGTGTGTAGGTCGAGTAAGCAAATTGATTTTATCAATTAAATGTAAAGGAAGGTCATTTTAATTTTCTTAAAGGGTGTACCAAAGCTAATGAGTAGTTGGAATTGAATTGATTGTTAAAAAAATCAAACTTCAATGCAAAGATCTGATAGAACATATGCAAAAAAAAAAATATGAGCCGAAAGAGGAAGTTAACTCTTAAAAAAAATAAAATTATGAAAATCTGTTGGCTAAGAATAAATTAAATTTTAATGGGCGTGCCTCCGCCCATATTTTTAAATGCTTGATTGTGTGTTTTTCAGAGCTGAGGGTATGCGGCAGGTTTCGTCAAGATCGGTTAAGTACAACCACATAAAATATAATAATAAATTTTTGATGGGCGTAGCCCCACCCATTTTTTCAACTTTAAAATTGTGTTATTATAAGAACCAAAAGTGCTTGCTAGGTTTCGCAGCAATCAAATATGTAGGATATCATTGAATCAAATAATAGAAAAAGAAAAGCTATGCTGCTTAGCTATATAAAACAAACTTAATGTATTAAATAACAATGCAATTAAATTTAAATTTTATGGTGATGTCAACTTCGCCGCAAATATTTTAAAACGTTTGCACTTATTTCCCATTATTTTCTTTTTTAGCGGCGTGCAATTAAATTAATGTACTGTTTGTAGCCGGTGGCGGCTGTTAGCTGGCTAACAGCCGATCGGCTGTGTTCTCTGGTTTGTGCTCATATGAAAAAACAAGTCAAACAAAAATTTAGCAATCTTTCTCATTGTTTTTGTTCCACTCACTTCAATGAACGAAACAAAACAAAATCAAACCATTTGTTTGCTTTATTTTCCTACTCTGATTTTAAGTACAAAGAAAGCAAAATAAAAATAAATTTATAATTGTAAGAGTGTCGATTATTTTTGTTATGAAAATCACCTGCTAACTTTTGTGTAGTGACACAAATAGCATAGCTATAGAATTTTTTGAGCACATACCCGCCCACTTTCTTTGTAATGGGTCTAATAGGAAGCTTTACTCTCTCAGACAAAAAAATTTACAATCGTTCTTAAATGTACCGAGTTATGAAGTAACAATGTAAAAAAAATAGAGACGAATTGATAACTTCCTTCTTATTTTAAACTTGGTTAAAAAAATATATATTAATATGAAATTTAAATAGAAAATAGGATCAGTGTAATAGGTTTTAGGGCTGTTATTATTACCCACCCCTTTTTGTTTGCTTTGAACATATATTTTTGAGCTTAATTAAAAATGTTTCACATATATTTTTAAGCCTTAAAAATTCATTAAAATTACTTTTCACCAAGGCTAAGGTAACAAGGTATTTCTTTGTGCTTGTGGATTTTTTAAGTTTTTCACTGAGCCTTATTTCAAAAAAAAAAAGCTGCAGGTGACATAATATTATTATTTTTTAAATGCTGTGAATATAATCATCTCTTAAGCTTTTAAAGCTTCCGCTAACAGCTTTTGTAAAATTAAATATTTGTCATTTACATCTTCTTGGTGAGCATCTGTAAAAATATTTCACTTATTTAGCAAGCATAAGAAAAATTACATGATTTATGGGATTTGCTATCAGGTCCCAAACACGAGCCACCAGCCTCCACATGCATTTGTAACAGCAAAGATTTTAGGGTCTTATAGCCAGGCTATGATTTTACACATTTTACTTTGAAATTAATATATTATTTGTTTGTCACTATTTATGATTTTTGTCATGTTGCTGCCTCGCCATTAATGTCTTGCGTGGCCACGTGTTTAAAATAAAAAAAATATAAAAATATATAAAGATTTTTTTTTGCTTAAATTTATTTTGTACTTCTGTGCCGCTTTAGTGGCTTTGCCACGTAAATATATAAAGAATATAAATGATTTAAATGTATTTGAAAGATGTAGTGGGAATTATATTTTATTAACATAATTATATGTGGATTAGATTTGAAACTATTTTCCTTAGCGCTTTTTGCTTAGTAAAAAGACTCCAAAACAGCTTTCAAGATGAGAGGAATACAAAAAAAAATATTGAATATGCAATGCACTATCTAGCTTTGGAATATGTGATATCATTATATATAAGGCACCATGTGTTGAAGGAGAACAACCTAACATTAAGGACATGAAGTTCAATAGTTTTAATGACTCATGTTTCTAGGAAATTTTTTATAAAAATTTAAGATTGCAGGATGAAAGCGTGAATTAAAAAAAATTTTTAAATGAAATGATTTTCTGTGATTCATACAACAATTTTATAATCATGGGATTCAAGCTCACTTCCTTTTCCAGGACAGAAACTAATTTGAAAAATCTTAAAAAAAGTTGAATTTATGAACTTCATGTTTCTAATATTAGAGAGAGAGAGATATATATAGGCAGATAGAGAAAGATATATAGATAGATAAAAAGATATATATATATATATATATATATATATATAATAGAAATACAAGTTCAGATATAGAGAGATATTAGATAGATGGAGAGATATAAAGATAAGTAGCAAAATAAGAAACTTTGCCGAAGGAACCATACCTCTAAAATGTATTTTGATGTCCCGGCTTTTGATGTGAAGGGTCAAATTTTGAAAAATCTCACTTTGACCCAATTAGAGTTCCTCAATCGAGTGAAATTAGAAAATCAGAATTTTCTTTATAGAAAAGCGAGACTGTGCCGCTTTTCTTTGCTATCATCAAACAACATTAATAAACAGGAATTCGAATCGTCGTCGAAAATGGAAAAGAGTACATCTTATATAACCTTTTCCATGTTTTGGTATAGGGTATACAAATACGTATGAGTTATATATTATTCTTCATCAGTATCACTCATACGCACTAAAATGATGATTTTTTGAAATGTTTGTATGGGAACCTCCCAGGGGTGGTTCCAGGGTAATGTGCCACTGGCATAGGTGAGTCGGCCCTCCAAAATTAGTGGGGTTGGTCATACATTTTAACTCGATTGAGGAACTCTAAATGGGTCAAAGTGAGATATTTTTTAAAGAGATGTAAAGACGAATAGAGATATATATATAACGTGACCAGAAGCTTTTTACAAAAAGCGGGACACGATCGTTCAAAAAGCGGGATTTTGACGAAAATACGGCCAAAAAGCGGGATTTTTAAATAAACAACTATTTGAAAGCGGGATGTGTAATACGCACATAAAAAGTTTCGTATGTACTTAGGAAACACAGTTTTTAACTCAAAAGAATCGATTTTAAATAAACAAAAGTTTTTATTAACAAAAATTTTTATTTAGTAACGTAAAATAAATAAAATTAAAGATTTTTTGACTTCATTTACAAAACAAAATGCGATTTTTATACATAAAATATTTTATGTAAATAATTTTATAATAATTTTATGTATAAAATTTTGATTTACATATGTATGTATATAATTATATATATATATATATATATATATATATATATATATATATATATATATATATATAATTGGCAGAGAAACTATCTTTCTCTCTCTCCCTCTCTCTCTGTCTGTCTAGTTCCATACCGAGGGAGCTATATGGACAGATAGAGAGAGATATATATATAGATAGAGAGATATAATGAGAGAGATATATATCACTTACTTTTAATCAAGCCCAACCATGCCCACTGAGGCCAGAATAGGGAAGAACTTGGAAACTCGGAGATCGGGGGGTTTTTTTAAATGCATTGGAACGAACTGAGAAATCTGGTATTTATACCAAAAAATTAAAAAAAAATGTTAGCAAAATTTAAGAAACAAAAATTAACAACTTCGCCAATTTTTGTGATTAGAATAAGTATAGCCCCGTAGGAATTGCAGATTCTAGAACACAGAAATTGTGCTGGGAAGTAACCACAGACAGATAAAAGGAGCTTGCTTTTTTTTCCTTTATCTCAAAGCTACCTAAAGTAGTGTTTGAATTTGTCACGTTATTTTAAGAATTTAGATAAAAAATAAATAAATTGCTCACGTAGTCAATCGATTTGGGTTGCATAACAAGGGGCCAGTAGGCGTGGCGAATTCATATGAAACTCAATTTTTTGTTTTAACTTAATCACTACACAGCTGGTAGCCAGCTTTCAATGATCTACGACAATTATCTACAAAATTTTTGCACCAAAATCTATGAAACAGTCCCACTGTGCTTTAAGATGCCAAAGAAAATTGCCTCAGAAAAAAGCCTGCTATAGTTGGAAGAAAAATTATTTGGATTAATTTTCTCTATAATAATGTAATTGTTAAATTTTTATTTTTAAAAATAAATTTTTTAGAATTGGCTTAACTGAAATCGTGCCCGCTTAAGGATCTGATTAATTAGCTGAGCAAATTTGTTTTAATAAGCTAAAGGCTGAAAGGATAAATAGCCTTTTGGATAAGTTGCCAGGTACAGAATTCTGCAGATAAATGTATCCAAAGCATTTTAAATTTTAATCTTTTATTTTTGTAAGATTCTACTTAAGTGAAGGGACACCAGCAGTTCTACAAAGAAAACACTTAAAATTATGAATTTCCTTAAATTTTTTCTCTTAGAAAAGGACAAACACACAAGCATGTTAAGAACTTAAATTAATTTTTCATTTATTTCAGAGGTATTATTGTCTTTCATACTTTAACGTATTCATTCATTCGTAACATTCGTATCATTCCATTGCTGGTTTCTTTTCTTTTAAATTTATTTCCTTTTGTCTTTTTGTCCTTTTATGGCTGCTGCGTGCATGAGTTGGGGTCTGCGTGCTTGTGCATGTTAAACGCAGATAATTTTAATTAAATGTTGCTGTGGGAAGGCAAATAATTTTTTTTCTTTATTAAAAGCTTAAGAAATTGTTTTAAAATACTTATTTTCTGTATTGATATTTAATAAGAATATTTCAAAATTTATACCAATTAATCATACAATTGGGTCAGTAATTTGTCCTTGTTAAGGTCCTTTCTTTTATTTTTCTTTTTTGCTAAATAAATGATGGCTTTTTTGTGGCTTTTTGTATTTTTCGGAGTGTCTGTTTTTATCTTTAACACGCACTTTTTGGAATGGACATTTTTGTTATTTATAGGACAGTTTTATTTTAACTTTTTTTGGTTTATTTTTTGGGCCAGCTTTTGCGTTTTACTCTTGTTTTTATTGTCTGTGTGTGTGTGTGTGTGTGTGTGTATGTGTGTGTCTTGTTAATGGCAGTGGCACGATATTGTAGCGTTGCCTTAGAACTTTTTATTCTCATGTTGCAGTAAAATTATTTTCATTGGTCATGTTTCAGTGGGACAATGAGATCTGAGATAATTGTGTCTAGCAGATAAAATTTGCTGTTTCATGCTTGATTTACAAACATTTTACGCAGGATTTTAAAGTTAAGTTTAAAGAATTTTATTTAAGAATTTTTAGCTTTTCTTAAAGTAAAGCTAACATTCATATAAAAGATATTTTAATAGTGAAAATCTACTATTTTATATTTAATGTAAAATTTGTTTTGTATTTTTTATACTTTTGTTCTCTTTTAAAAAACTGTCAAGTATAAATTTAATTGCTTTAAAAAGTAAAACAAAAGACTTTTTGGTGGATCCTTTTTCTGCTTGCCAGAGT
Source organism: Tachina lurida (assembly GCA_944452675.1). Taxonomy (NCBI): domain Eukaryota; kingdom Metazoa; phylum Arthropoda; class Insecta; order Diptera; family Tachinidae; genus Tachina; species Tachina lurida. Next base: position 6,416,787 of record OX101752.1, read on the forward strand.
TGGTTGTGCTACACAAAATTTTAGTTGCTTAAAAAATTGTTTGCGGCTTTCCAAACGCCAACCACTAAAGAAAACTGGAGCTGGAAGTGGAAGTTATTGTCTGTATTTGATGTATGTTTAAATAATGTCAAAAACTAACAAAAAAAAAACATTATTTAAAAATAACATACAACAACACACCCCGTCACTTGAAATCTAGTTTCCCGCCTCTTTATGTTCCAACATACCACATCCGCATTGCAAGCTCGCACTTAAAAAAATTTTCATTTTAAAATCTGTGGGAACGCGTGTGCTTGCACGTGTGTGTGAGGGTGTTCTTATACTAATATGTGGCTGGCTGGTTGGCTGTTACATAATAGAAAGCCATAACATACTTTTTCTTTATCATTTGTTGTGATAAAACTAGTTGAGGAGTTATCGTTTTGTTTTATTGTGAAACAAAAGGCGTTGTAGAGGAGTGCAAAAGTTTATTTTCTTTAGTTGTATTGCACACGGCCAAAGCAAGTTATTACAAACACGCACACGCGTGCACACACACATACACACACTTGCACATAATTCTATATGAGTCTTGTGTGTTTAAAAAGGAAGGACTTTTAAACATGAAAGTTTTTACATACGTATATGTATGTAAGTACCATAAGACCAATTATACACGCAGAAAAATTGCCTTAGATTTTTCTGATTGTGCTAGAGCAGCAACCATTTAGAAAAACTATTATAATTTTATATATTAAATTTTCATATAAATTAAAAAATTTTATTTTGCAAAGTAGGTAAGGATAATACCAATTCACCATGAAATGACACATATACATATATGACAAAGAATGTGTGCACACTTTTGATTTTATAATTGCTACTCGTAGCAATATAGATTATCACATGAGTCCTTTATAAATTGCAAACGAGGAATCTAAGTACGTATGAGTAATAATAATATTTTCATCAGTATTGATCATACGCTCTCATTTCCGAAAGGGTAAAAGGTGCATATATTTGACAGAACGAACATAAAAAGGAACGCAAAGAGCAAAATTAAAGGCAAATGAATCGTTTAATGTTATTTTTTTGTTCTAACTCTATAAGTTAAACAAATCTAATTTTTTCATTAGATTATTTCTAGACTCTTCCCAATGTGTATGAAGACACACATTTTAAGAAATGGTAGGAGTCGATTTGAATTTTTTTTATAGCGATAGCGTTAGCTCATAAATGCAATTTGTAAAATTCAAATAATATTCAATTTAATAGACCCAATGAAATGTAGTTTTAAAGCTTAAAATTTCTTGGAGTGAGACATCCCAGCAAAAAACTTTGCCTACTAGAATGCAAAAAAGTGTATCTACTCCTCAGTCGTAAGTACTTGCAATTTGACTGAATAACCCATTATTTTTGTTTGAGAAGTTCAAAAAGTATGCGGTACCCTATACTTTTTGCCTACAAACATGCAAAAGTTAATATATTACTGATTGCCTAAAAGTATTCAAAATTTAATGGGTTATTTTTTGCTTACAAATATGCAAAATTTTATAGATTAATTTTTGCTGAAACTTATTCTAAATTAATTTGCTAGTTTTTCTAATTAAAATAATTTTCACGATCAATAAATTTTTCTCTAGATATATTTCCTTATTAACTGGAAATCATTACAATAAATACTTTCACGTAATGATATAAATAAGTTATTATTTTATTCATTACAAGGCAGTCATTATTATGCACATAAAATAATTAAATAAATAAGTATCAATCATTACTTTGTAAGCCATTAAAAGAGTACTACCCATTACAAAATTTCGAAAATTTTTTGCTGGGATGTTAAGTATACAATTGTTCCCAATAAGCAATTTGCCTGAAATCAAGTGTAAAACAACTGTTATTCAAGCCACACATTTAATTGTCAAGGGTTGAATTATGTTTGATTTACATTTTATTTCAATAGCAGTCTCCACTGAAAAGGCAGCTTGAATTCAATGCGAACAATTCATTTGTAGTACAGTATAATTCAAGCCTTGTATTACAATTGAATTCAAGTGTATTTCAAAGCTTCAAAAAAAAAAAAACAATGCTTTCAAAAGAGAAAGCAAAATGTAATTCCTTTTTCTTTTTAATAATAATTTTCTGCACATCTGCTTTCGCAATTGTTTTCACGATTTTACTCAACTTTGCTTTCCAAATTCACTCTTTTATTCGCATATTTATTATTGATATTTTCAGCACAATTTCAGTTTAAATTAAAAATAAATTACATATCAGACAAGGTTTGGACCAGTGTTTAAAAAACTTAAGCCGAAGTAGCAAAAGTCGTAAAATTTTAACTTTTCGCTGCTTTTGCTTTTTCCAACTGTTTAAAATGAACCAATGCTTTTGCTTGTGCTTGTGAAAATAATTAACAGTGACAGTCGAAGCAGAAGCAGAAAACGAGTCATGAACCATTGCTCAGCACTTTCAACACTCGAAGATTTCAAAAGGTTGAATTTGATTTGCTGTTGCTTTTGGCTAGTTTCGCTAGTAAAAGCATAAGCAGTGTGTGTTTTTTTTGTAGTTACCAAACAGTCACAGTCGAAGAAGCAAAAACTGTTGCTTTTAGAAGCTTTCAACAGGTTCAGTCAACTATTTTATGTTATTTGTCATTTTTTGGTTGTGGTTTTTGCACATTAGACAAGAAGCAAAGCCAAAAACCACTTTAGTGCGATTGCTTAAAACTGCTAAAAGCTAAAGTTTTTGCTTCTTTGACTTCCGAAAGCATATAAGGTGCTTTTGCTTTTACTTGCAATACTAACCAAAAGCAAAAGCAAAAGCAAAAGCAAAAGCAAAAGCAAAAGCAAAAGCAAAAGCAAAAGCAAAAACAAAATCAAAAGCAAAAGCAAAAGCAAAAGCAAAAGCAAAAGCAAAAGCAAAAGCAAAAGCAAAAGCAAAAGCAAAAGCAAAAGCAAAAGCAAAAGCAAAAGCAAAAGCAAAAGCAAAAGCAAAAGCAAAAGCAAAAGCAAAAGCAAAAGCAAAAGCAAAAGCAAAAGCAAAAGCAAAAGCAAAAGCAAAAGCAAAAGCAAAAGCAAAAGCAAAAGCAAAAGCAAAAGCAAAAGCAAAAGCAAAAGCAAAAGCAAAAGCTAAAGCAAAAGCAAAAGCAAAAGCAAAAGCAAAAGCAAAAGCAAAAGCAAAAGCAAAAGCAAAAGCAAAAGCAAAAGCAGAAGCAAAAGCAAAAGCTAAAGCAAAAGCAAATTCAAACTTTTCCAATTCTCGACTGCTGAAAGTACTGCGCAATTTGTCATAAATCGTTTTGTGATTTTGCTTTGACTGAAACTGTTGTATTTGTCGAAAGCGAAAGCAGAACCCAAATGAAATTAAATGAAAAGCATTTCAGTTTTTAAGCAGTTATTTGAACATAATTTAGCTTGTTTGATTTTTTATTTCAAAATATTTTCAAACTTGAGAAAAAGTATTAAACTGTGCTAAAACAAAATATTAAAAGCAGAAGGGCGTAGCCAAGCCCCTATTTAAGGAAGCACACTTGTAGGCTTGCTTTTGTATCAAATTTCAGCTCTCTAGTGCAAATTAAATTTATAAATTTGTATGGGCATGATCCTGCCCACTTTTTTTTTAAAACAAAATCAATCTGTTGCCAGTCTTTATTATTCGTATAAAGTTTCGTAGGAAACTTGAAATGAGAAATATATAAAAAATAGATTTCAGCATGCTGGGCCGAAGTACATACAGTGGCATCGTGCGCCTAGATGAACTGGTGTTGAAAATTCCAAATTCTTGTGATTTATTGTGGATGTATTGACAAATATTCTACACTTTTTATATCTGCAATACTTGTACAGGTATTTCCAAGCCAAGGCTCTGTGTTGATACTTCTTCCTATCATTGCTTGTTAAAGTTTTCTTGATTCTTTTTAATTTTAATCTAATTTCTTATTTGAAATGTTTTAAAAGTCCTTAAATAATTTTCATTTCGCATAAAATTGTGCTGCTTTTTGTAATCTTTTGCCGTTTTATCATTTTGATAAATTTGTTTAAATTTTTGATTGCCTTGCGTGTGAAAGTTTAATCTTTGCATAAATTAAGTGAAGAAGGAAACTTTGGGAAATGTTTTGCTAAGTGTAAAAAGCAACAAAAGTTTTAGACCTTAGAAAGCACACAACACAAATACAAACACACAAGCACACACACACATTCTTACACGCACGCATTTCCTTGAAACTGTTGGAAACGTAGTTTGGTTTTTTTCTGATGCTTTTTTACATTTTCCTTTCTTGCGTTTTAAGTAAAAGCGTTGATAATTTATCGCTTTTATCTGCCTTAAACATTATGCTCGTAATTTTAAATCAACAACAATACAACAATACAACAATACAAACAATATGTGTACTTATAAAAATATATATACACACATACGAACAAGTATACAATTTTTATTCCTCCAATATTCCTGCAGTCATGATGATGTTATTCCTATTGACTGGTATTTTAATAAGATTTATTATTTTTATAGTTAAATTATAGATATAAAGAAAATCAATGGAAACGATAAAGTAAAAAGAGAACTAGACGACCACTTTGTAAATAAGTATATTGGGGTCAATAAAATACTGACTGATATTTGGTGCCTGTCTGATTGCTTTTCTGCCAGTCCGTCACCATTAATCAAACATAATTCCCATTATTGCCTTCATTTAGAAGAGTTGCTCTGCATTATCAGAATCGTAAGAAAACCTCTTCCATTTGCTTTGGGAAATACTTAAAAAGAAATTCTTACAGTTTTATCTTGCCAGCCTTTGAACTACAGGGACTTGATATGTTATTTTTATTTTTTGTTAAAGGTCTCGCTTAAACTTTTAATGTGCACTTTCTGGAGTTGGTGCTGTAAGGTGGGTAGTGAGTGCTTTTGTTTTGGGCTCTATCTATATTGTTGTATGCCTGTGCAATTTACAACATTTGCTATTTCGCCGAGTAAAGGAGTTCGATTGCATGGGTGTTCGTTTGAAAATATTTTCATCTTTTGTTTAATTTAATTCAGTTTTTATTTTAACATAATTTATGCTTACAAGCAACATATTATTTCTATGCAAACGTGTGCTTTTGTTTTATTTCAAATATTTATTGTGAAAGTTTTTTAAGTTGCAACAGAAAAAAAAAATCAAAAATAAATGATTCATCGCTATAAAATAATTAGAAGTAATTTTTAAAGGACTGCGAGTAATTATTCGCATGATAAAATCATGATCTGCTTATATGTTTGTGGAATTTGTTGATTTGATAAAGTTTTACATATTCTGGAAATATTTCAGGCTCTTAGCTCTTATGGTTCTCAATAAAACAGGCTGTTTACAGACGGACGGACAGACAGCCGGACAGCGTAAAGGAAATAATAAGGTTCCTTTTTACTTTTGTTGCACGGAACACTAAAAATGATTCACTGATAAAATAAAAAAAATAATTCCTTCTGCCAAAAAAAAAAAAAAATACCGACTTCAATGCAAAGATCTGATAGAAGAAGATAAGAAGAAGTACGTGGCGTTGGCTGAAGTAGTTAGCACGTTGACTACAAAACCGAAGGTCCTGGGTTCAATCCCTGTATCCAACAGTCATTGAATAATAACACCACGCATTTTTCTGATGTGCATTAGTGTCCCTTTGTATCAGTTGTTGTAGGAAAGTTCAAGTGATGAAGGCACAATCACTGGTCACTGAACTATACCGACTTCAGCAGATACTAGTCCTAATGTAACATCAGAGCGCCCTCCTTCGTTGTGTAGCAGAATCATCAGCGAAGTAAAATAATCAATAAAATGGCTACAAAACACAGCTTCAAAAATTTAATACGACTCATTTGACACCAGATGGCGCAGCAACACTGCATTATCAAAAACGTGCAAAAAAGCAGAGTTGTAAAAGAATGAAGCTTTCCTCTATATCTCCCTTCACCACCTGTCTTCTCTACCACTATCCCTTTCCTAAAAAAAGGTACCACCTAGTAATAGTACTAGGCATTATTTGCCTGAGTGTTACTTCTCTTTCTAAAAAAAAAAAAAAAAAAAATTAATTTTAATGGGAGTGCCTCCACCCATTTTTTAAATACAGGACTGTATGTTTTTCAGGGCTTAGTGTGTGTGTTAAGGTTTATAAAAATCGAAAAAGTAGAGCCACGTTAAATAAAATATTAATATTTAATGGGCGTGACTCCGCCCATTTTTTAAATAAATTATTTTGTCTATTTTAGAGCTCAATTTGTGTGGCAAGTTTCATAAACCGCATGAAATATTATAATAGATTTGAATGGGCGTAATTCCGCCCATTTTTTAACTTTCCAATTGTGTAATTGCAAGAACCAAAGGTGTTTTATAGGTTCAAATAATTAGAATAGCATAAAATTATATAAAAAAAATTGTCCACGTGCGCCCGCCCACTTTTTTGTACATTGGGACCAAAGGGAAGGAAACCAAAAAATTTTTACAAACGGTCTAAAATATACTGAGTTATGAAGTTACACATCATAAAAATATAGAGACGAATTGTTAACCTACTTTTTTTGAAGTCGGTTAAAAGGGGAATTGCTGTCCTTGATTTTTATTTTAAAAGTTAGGGGCCAAAACCACGATGTTGACAATGTTCCACTTGTCGCACACACTTACATTCAAAACAAAAACAAAATTTTATATGTTGTTTCAAATGTAAGTAAGTGTGCGACAAGTCGAACGTTGTTGTGTAAGTTATTCTCTGGCAGGCACCAGCTAGATCTAAGTCAAGTCGAATTTGTTACATATACAATATTTTGTGCAGAGATGAAGATCATTTTTGGGTTAATATGATCGTCAATAAATGCAAATGGTTGCAATCGAAAAGAATATAACCCACAATCTTTTGTCCACAAATTATTACATGGTTGAAAAATTATGTTTATTAATAATTTATACTTGGTAATTTTTTCGTACCGCAATCAATCAATAATGAGTATTGTTATGTTTTTACATTCAAATCAAAGTACTTTGTTTATTTAATACTGATACTGAGAGCTTTTATACACACAATGTTAAATAATTCACTGCTGGAATATTGCTCAAACGATTTTTCATCAAAAACTCGTGGCAATTACATGTCGCTGCTTTACTTTACAAATCTTAGCCTAACTTAACAATTTGAAAAGCATAATTTAAAAAAAAAACAGTTTATATTTTAAACTAATCCTAGAAATATTTTAAAATCGAATACCTTGAAACAACACTTTGTGTAATTGTTTGAGTTATCACTTCATGATAAAAGACCAAAAGAAAGACCCTTGTCTGCCAGTTTTGCCCCAAGTCTTGCACTTTGTTTTTATGGGCCCTCAAAGATTTGGAGCCTCGGTGTCATTTTTCCCTGGCTCATATCTGGCAAACCGTTTGGAATTTCAATTTACCTTCTAAACCAAAGTTATAGTTCTTGTCATAAAGAAGAAAAATTGTTAATATATAAAATCCAAAAAATTTCATCTTCAAGATCAAAATTGCAAAAATATTAAAAAAATTTTTTTTTACCTTTTTTCCCTTGTTCAGGTCCATTGGTAGCAAACCGTTTAAAATTCAAGGAAACAATCAACTACAAAAATGTAACTAAGATCTCAATTATAATTGAACAATACGCCTGGTTTCAGTCTACTGTTTAATAAATCCCTAAAAAAAAAATTATTTATTATTGTTTAATTAATATGTACGACTGTGGCTGTTTGATATTTTTGCAAATAAATTATTTCTATTGTTTGTATTGTTATATAATTGCATTAGTTTTCTTTTCATTGCTTATTTATTTTTTTTTTCTTTCTTTATTTCTTGTTGCTTTGCAAAACGGAAACGGATATGAGCTCATGTACTGGCATTTATATTTGTATAGAGATGTCCGTCTGGGTGTGAGTGTGAGTGTGAGTGTTTGCTTGCTACATGCCACTTTCAGCCACCACTTTGGCATTTGTTTGCTATTTTAATCGTTTTCTTGCTTTCCATTAACTATTTCTAAAAACAATTTTCCATTTTCTTTTGTGTTTTCAACATTTGCCAACTTGTTGTGGCCATAAAATTCTAAAATTTTATTTGAATTGAAATTGTAAATTTTTTTTCTGTATATATTCAGACGTTTATTTGTTATTATGAATAATAAAATAAAGTTTTATAAAAATTAAATTGTTAAAGAAGTTTATGAATCTTAGGGAAATATTAAAGTTTAAATATAAAATATTTTTAATGCAAAAGCAATAGTTTTCTGGCAAAAAATAAATAAATATATGTGTAAGAACTATGCAATCATTCAAGATTTGATGTTGTAGTTGTTCTTGTTTTTGTTGAGTAAATCATATTTTTGAAGAAGAAAAAAAACACCCTAATCATTTTTGAATTTATGTATTGCGGGTTGTATGGGCATGTGTTGCTTTTCTTTTTCTAAATACTTTTCAAGTTCTGATTGAAATTCTTTTCATGGTCTTTTTTTCTTTAAATATCTACTGTTTTCAATGCACAAACACACACACACTCACACAGGCAAATGCACATGTACTTGCACATTTTTGTTATTCATGCAATTTGGCTAGCAATTCTTCCTTAGATTAGGCACTGGCCAATTCCAAACAATGGCCTTTAAATGGCAACCAACCACTTTGAGTTCCAAAAAAAAAAAATAAAAATAAAACAGCTGCAATACAAAAGCTTTAATTCTATAAGCAAAATTATTGGTTGGTCTTTTTGTGGCATTTTTCTTCTCCTTTCTGACAAATCAATTATAAGAGAAGCATTAACCCTGATGATGCTGCAGCTGGAAGAGCAAAAATAAAGATATTTAAACACTAGGAATTCTTATAATATTTAGTTTTGGCTCAACAATTGCTTATTTTTAAGTTATTTCACTTTCAGTTTTGCTTGGCAAATATTAGCTTTTGAAAAAATTCAAAAAGAAATTTTTGTTTTAAATAGGAAAAGGATAAAAATGTTCATCAGGCCTGGAATGAAAAATTATATAAGATAAAGAAAATTATTTGCAAATAATGATTTGCTTAAGATATGGCTATAATTATTAAAATATTTATGGCATAAGTTTTTAAGTAGCATTCAAGTATGTACACGCAAAGAAAAGATATGGTTGTAAAATGGTTGAGAAAACAATATTAGGTGCTTTGAAACAAATGTGTGGTCGTTGAAAACTAGTTATTTTTATTTTAAATATTAATTTCGTTATGATAAATAGCGTAATATTTGAATTCAATAATTACATTATTATATTCATAGAAAGTGCGATATGGTTAGAGTTTAACAATATAGTTTTGTTAAAAATTTATGACTACAATATAATTTGTATTAATGTGTAAAAATAATATGATGTAAATAACAATATAATGTTATCCAAAACCATACTATGTTAAGTTTTTAAAAAAATCTTTTTCAGAAACATCTTCTGTCAGTTCAGTGTTTCGTTTGTAAGCTATCGGTAGTGCACCGTGGTGTTAAATAAATAAAAAAAGTATAAACAAAAGGGTAGATAAATAAAAATAATATGTACATACATATGTATGTATGTATATCTCTTTACACAGATATGTCTGTGTTTCGTGTACACACATATATGTAAGTATTAATTTCTATACATACATACATACATTTTATTTCAACAAAATTAATTTATTTTTATTTCGGATTTACCGCACAGCTGTTTTGAACAAAAGATTTTCCAATAAATATATGATTAAAAAACAAAATATTATTATTACATAAAATAATACTATGGTCGTATTTAACAATATTATTATAATATAAGAGCATGGTATGGTAAGTCTCAATTATATTTTAGTCACATCTAACAATAGTGTTGTCTTATTTACAATAATAAGATTAGGTATAACAAAGTTAATTATTTTTGTAGATAATATTATTTTTAACTCAGGAAATAATATTAGTTAAACTTTGCTTTTCCATTGACAATATAATGATTTGACTGCAACCGTATAATTCAATCATAGTATGTTGCTGTTTGATTATGGTTACCTCAACCATATTTTTTCTTTGCGTGAATTATTAAACCATTGGATGAAACCACAATATGGAAAGAAGTTAATAATCTTCGTAAGTTGAATCTCATTATGGATTAAGTGGTTTTGTTTAACTATTGAAAAGTTGAATTGAAATGTATGTCCTGTAAGGTCGGCCAGGTGGGCCCGATCACACCATCCATTTGATGAGGCGCGGATTCAGGGAAGAAGAAAAAATTATATGTATTTTTCTTTTTTTTATGACATAAATATGTTTTGTTTATTTCTCTAAATGCATCTTTTGTGCTTCCAAAGGTATGATCACACTTGGCAAATAACTATTTGCCTAAAGAAGCGCAACCAATGACCAATCTTTTGATTCAGACTCGTGTTTCTTAAGTTAAACAGTTTCATACGCAACTAGTAGACAATGTCATAGAATCCAAAATTATAAGAAACTGTTTAGCATAAGAAACAACATCTGTCTGAATTGAAAGGTGTTTCATTAGCATTTAGTGGTTACGTTATTTTGGGCAAATGTTAGCCCAAGTGTGACCATACCTGAAGATAAAACTGTCTTGCAAACGATATAAAGGGTTATTTTTTTACCAAACTTTCTTTTTGGCAACACTGTGATTGGCAACTCAGCTGCTTTTGTGTATCATGTTACTGTTAAACATATTCAGTTTGGTCTTTAATTTAACCATTTATTGCCTTACAAATGAACAAGACTTACACATTATTAAAATTATGCTCGGTTAAGAAAGGGCAACCACACACTTCTTCCAGTTTGTGGTCAGTTTGGGTGGCTATTCGGAATCTTGTGACTAAATTTTGCACCATAATTACATTATTGAACGTCAAAACCACCAATACGCCTCCGTAGAGTGCGAACAGAGGAAAATATCGCAGCCTTATACGCCAGTATTATAGATGACCGTGAATTGAAGGTGAGCCGCGAATAACGTTTTAAGTGACAAAATAATGATTTTGCAGGAGAGCCACAAAACGTATTTTAAGGCAAGATTGTTTTTCTCGTTTACATTTTTTTTAGCGTATCGAAAATAATGATAACTAGCATTATCTTTTCTTTTTGTATCTCTGCTACATTTATCAATTATTTTCGAAAGTTTTGTTTGCATGATTTATTAGTTACTTACAAAGTTTTCCACTGACTGACTGATTGTAATTGTATTTTGACGGCGATCAGATGCATAATTTTGGATGGTTTGATGTTTGAACAATGCAAGAGAGTTATGTTACCGGTAATCTGTGAAAAAACTGGTTTTTCTTAAATTGCCATTTACAACGTTATTCGCGGCTGTGCTTCAATTATCGATTCGACACCATTCGCAGCAATTGGTTCTCTGTTACTTTTTTTTTTTGACCAAAATGGAAGAGCCGGATTTGGCTGACATGGTGATGTAACACATCATGCAAAACAATGGACCAATTGACAGGGGAGTTCGGTGAACAGTTTATTTCAATTGGCCGCCTAGATCTTTAGATTTAACGCCTTTAGACTTTTTTTTTGCTATGTTAAGGCTTATATATATAAAAACAAGCCCGCAGTGGCTGATGCACTGGAAGACAATATTGAAGAATTTTTGAGGGAGATATCAGCCGATATATTGGCGAGAGTATTACAAATTTGGACCCAGCGCATGAACCATTTCAGACATGTCCGCGGTCAACATTTACATGAAATCATCTTTGAACATTGAATCATATAGATCATAGTACCGACTCAAATAAAGATTTTATACATTCTTCTAATGTTATAATTCATGCCCTAATTCAGCAAGAAGATTTAGGACGTTTTTGTTTGAAAATACTTTTGAGTTCTTGTTTTTGAATTCTGTAATTTTTTTCTTCAAAAATGGTTGTTGTCTTTGATAATGAAAATTACAAATATTATTGCCATGTTTTTAAAAGATCAAAATTATATTAAATTCAATTAAACTATTATACAATAGTTTGAAAAATATATGAAAAAATATGTGCTGGATATAAGGTTTGGAACAAAATCATAAAGCAAATACATGAACCTTCGTCCATAGACAAGACGATACAATCGTCGAACAGAATTAGGGCATACATTTTATGTGTTTTTTTTTAAATAAAATCCGAAAGTACTTAAAAAAATTACCCTATAAATATCGCTCATTTACTCAAACAATGTCATAACTAAAAAAATGGTTTTGCCAGAAATCCAGTTTGAAGTTGTTAATGGTAAAAGAAAATTTTTCCTTTTTCTATAAAGTTTTTACATAATACGAGGGCGGTTCGGAAACTTCTTAGCCTATCAATGAAAGAGAATAGTTAGTTTTTGAAAAATTATTTTTATTTTTCAATATAATCTCCTGAAACTTCAGTACACTTAGTCCAACGCTTTTCTAGCAATTCTATCCCTTGATTAAAATAGTTTTCCTCAAGGTCTTCAAAATAGTGGTTTATAACTGTAATTGCATCTTCATTTGAGGTAAAACGCTTGCCAGTATGGAATTTTTTTAGATTTGGGAACAGGTAAAAGTCACTGGGAGCCAAATCAGGAGAATAAGGTGGGTGGTCAAGCAACTCGTACTTTAATTCGTTGATTTTAGCCATTGTTAAAACACTCTTGTGCGCTGGTGCGTTGTCTTGAATTTTTTTTTCTCGAATTTGTACATTTAATTGATCCAAAAGGTTGCAATAGTACTGTGAATTTATTGTTTTACCCTTTTGCAGATAGTCAATCAATAAAATACCTTTGAAGTCCCAAAAAACCGGTGCCATAACCTTACCAGCCGATTGAATTGTTTTTGCCTTCTTTGGGGCACTTCCTCCAGCTTCAGTCCATTGTTTGGATTGTTCTTTTGTCTCTGGAGTATAGTGGTGGATCCATGTCTCATCAACAGTTATGAAACGACGCTTAAAATCTATTTTATTTCGCTTAAAACGCTAAACGATCCAAACAAGCTTGACAAATGTTCATTCTTATGGGTTTTTGGTCGACTGTTAACAAATGCGGCACCCATCTTGCAGAAAGCTTTTTCATCTGTAGTTCTTCACGCAAAATTAAATGGACTCGATCATTTGAGATGCCCATGATATTAGCTATTTCACGCACTTTTATTCGTCGATCATTTAATACCATATCATGCACTTTGGCTACAATTTCTGTTGTTGTTGCTGATTTTGGACGTCCGCTACGTGGTTCATCTTCAATGCTTGTACGACCACGTTTAAATTCAGCAACCCAATTTTTTACTGTTGCATATGAAGGAGCACTTTCACCTAACACATTCACCATGTCATTATGAATTTCTTCTTCCGATAAACCTTTTTTATGTAAATATTTAATGACACCACGCATTTCTAATTTTTCCATTGTTAAAAAATCGCGGATGCGTCTTTTGTGAACACCTGTTTCTATATGAAGGAGTTGCCAGATCGAAACAAAATTTAACATGTGTTCATAGCAGAGATGGAAGTTTCCAAAACACTTAACTTTTTTCTGTTTATACCGCGCTTTTTGTGCTAGGCTAAGAAGTTTCCGAACCGCCCTCGTATGTAGAACAATATGAGGATTTATTCTGCATCATTAACTCCAAAATTCAAATGACGTTCTTTAAGTAAGTGAGCGATATGATGTGGCAAGTTCCAATGTTCAAATGTTCCGAGGAAAATTTCAATGTTACTCTTTATCTCTTGATAGCAAGAAAAATGTCAAACTACATACAAATGTATGTATGTATATGTGCAAACATTTTGTTCGGACACAAATTTTATTTAGAACCACCGGGTGAACGAAAGAGAGGGAAAGAGAGAATAATAGCTAAAAAAAAATTTCATTATTTTCGTACTGCAGAAGATCAAGCTCATTTTTTTGCTAATCAACTACATATATGAAAACTCTCTGAACTTTAAAAAAATGCTTGTTAAAAACAACCAAATCCCTAGCACATCTTTTACCTTTTACGCAGGGTCTACAAGATTTTTGAACCGAATACTTATTGTTAAACCAAGAAGTTAATCATTAAAAAAATTTTATTTATGCAATCAAGTTGAGTATGGAGCTTAAAAGTCGTCAAAGACCTATAGTTGGTAATTAAGGAAAATATATTTGTAGAATATTTCACTTATAGACCCTAAAAATTATTTTTTCACCTTTTTATAAGCAATATACTAATACTGCATTTAAATTGTCTCTTAAACTTGCAAATTTGATTTGAAATCTTTTTTCGAAATCTAGATCATTTACACTAGGCTTTTTTGATATTTCCTAAGATTTTGTATCCAAGACAAAATCCGTTGCAAAAAGCTTGTAACCCAAAAAGTGCCGTCTTAGCTTATTCACACACCTTCAATTAAAAATTTTGTAGAGCGTAGCTGATTTACTCACCTTTTAAATAAATTATACTATACAGGGTTATAAAAATAAATAAAAATATTAGATTTTGTGCAGATTCAGTACAAATGTACCGGCGTAGTAGTTTTAATTTTATATGGGGAATCTAGCAAAAAGCAGCTAGATTTATAAGAGATAAATACAAGGAACAGTGTGGTAGTTAGTAGGTCGCACAACAAATTTCCCATGTTGTTTTACATAAAAGTGCTCATACAGGGTGTTTTTTAGAGGTATAGAACTTCGAATTGAAATAAAACACAAGAAAATCGTTTTAATGTCCATCAATTTGGCTTTATTGGAAGGATAATTTTATGCCATTAATGTTTAAATATAATTTCGGGCATGTGGCCGCCGCGGCTGGCTCGAATAAAGCCAATTCTACAGGTCCAATTTTCAACCACTTTTTCGAGCATATGGGGCCGTATGTTGGCAATAACGCCACGAATGTTGGCTTCCAAGTCCCCTAACGTTTCTGGTTTGTTGGCGTAGACGAGCGACTTTACATATCCCCAAAGAAAATAATCCAATGGTGTCAAATCACACGATCTTGGTGGCCAATTGACAGGTCCATTCCGCGAAATTATGCGCTCATCGAATGTTTCCTTCAATAAATCGATTGCGACGTGCGCTGTGTGGCATGTAGCGCCGTCTTGTTGGAACTACAACTCATCCACATTCAAAATCTTCAAAATCTTCCATAAAGTTGATGGACAAAGCTCCAATTGCTGTGCACGGTGGCGAATCGATTCATTCGGGTCCTCTTCAACACTTTGCTCTACAGCGGCAATTGTTTCTTCGGTGCGCACTGTTCGATGTCTCTGCGGATGCGTATTATCACATAGAGTAAACGTACTGCGAAAACGATCCATGGTTAACCGAATTAATTGCTCTGATGGACGATCATGTCGACCATAAAATGGACGGAGCTTGCGGTAAACTTCGCTAACTGAACCATTATTTTCGAAATAAATTTGCACGATTTGCAAGCGTTGTTCTTTTGTCAACCTGTTCATGATGAAATGGCAAACCAAACTAAATATTAATCACTTGACAGCTGACAAAATGGCCGCCAGTTAAAAAAGTGATGCCAACTAAAAAAGAGGGATACAGGGGCTCTTATACTCAACACTCCAGATGGGACTAACTGAAAATAATTTTTATTTTTTATTTATTTTTTCTTCCTTTTGTTTATCACTACTTAAATATGTATTATTTATAACTATCTCTAAATTTATGTCCGACAGTGGTCGGGCCTAATAATTATATTTTAGATTTAAGATTTGAATACTTATTGTTAGTTCATATAGGAAGATACAATAAATAAATATCATGTATTAAAAAAAAAAAAAAAAAAAAGAACAAGTAAGAGTGCTATATTCGGCTGTGCCGAATCTTATATACCCTTTACCAACGTATGTACATATATATAGTATACAGACACATACATACATATTTGTTTTGTGAAAAACAAAAGCTGTAATTTTCATTTTTCAAATTTCATACGCCAAACTTTTCTTTGAGAAGCATAAAATATATTCAATTTATAAAGAAAAAGAAAAAAAATTAGACCTATTTAATTTTACATAACACAAAAAGTGTGAGTTTTCCAACCCTGGAGTCATAATTTTGGATTTTCCTGATTATTGATACCAATCTAGTTCTGTAAAAAATACATAAAATATGTTAAGTGAACAAAGCAAAAACGAAATAAGGAAAAACTTAGTTTCATTTAATTCCTTTAATATTAAAAAATTCAGTGAAGTGCGACTTTGAATCGCGCACAAAAGGTAGGCTTTTTTGCTTTTTTGAAGTTTTTTTCAGTTAAAACGATTTTTTCAGTTTTGTCGCTTTTTTCTCGTTTTGGCGATTTTTTTCTGTTTTTGGAGGTTTTTTTCAATTTTTTCTGTTTTTGGGAATTTTTTCGTTTTGGCGATTTTTTTCATTTTGGCGATTTTTTTTTTCATTTTGGCGATTTTTTTCATTTTGGCGATTTTTGTTTTAATTTTGGCGATTTTTTTCTGTTTTTTAGGTTTTTTTTCGTTTTGGTGATTTTTTTTCATTTTGTCGATTTTTTTCATTTTGGTGATTTTCTTTCATTTTGGCGAGTTTTGTTTTCATTTTAGCAATTTTTCCGTTTTTTTACGATTTATTTTAGTCTTAGATATTTTTTTTAATTTGGTGCTTTTTTTCGTTTTGGCGATTATTTTTTCATTTTGGCGATTTTTTTCTGTTTTTTTGGGGTTTTTTTCGTTTTTGGCGTTTTTTTCATTTTGGCGATTTTTTTTTCATTTTGGCGATTTTTTCTGTTTTTTAGGGTTTTTTTCGTTTTGGTGATTTTTTTAATTTTGGCGATTTTTTTTCATTTTGGCGATTTTCTTTCATTTTGGCGATTTTTGTTTTAATTTTAGCAATTTTTCCGTTTTTTTGCGATTTATTTTAGTCTTAGAAATTTTTTTGGATTTGGTGCTTTTTTTCATTTTGGCGATTTTTTTTTTGTTTTTGGCGATTTTTTTGGTTTGACGATTTTATAATTTTTTATTTTTTTACTTTTACCGTTTTTGAAAATTTCAAGAGTTTTGCTCTTACGGTTTCCAAGATACAGCAATTTATCAAAATTACATAGTCGAAATTACATTAACTGATGGTACACCCTTTAATTAAATTTTTTTAAATTTTAGTGTTAATTGTTGTAGTCTGTATAAAAATACACTAACTTTACAAATTTCAAGTGCATATACATACAATTGTATGTATATTACATGGGATTTTAACATTTTTCGTTGCTCGTTTTGGCACACCCTTTAATTTCCAATTCTCATGTATTTGTTGTTGTAGCGGCCAAGGGTCTACACACTGTGTCCAAATTTCAGGTCTGTAGCTCTTACGGTTCTCGAGAAAATACTAATATAGTTTTAGACATAGTTAATGTTACATAACACAAAAAGTTAAAGTTTTCCAACCCTGGAAACGTCTTTTTATTTTTTTTTTATTTTTTTGTATTTAAAATTCCAATTTTAGTCGTACTGAAGTGTAAAATAAGTTCATTTATTAAAAAAAAATAAAAATTTGTTTTCGGTAGTTACTTTTATATGGCAAAATTAAGTTTAAGTTTCCCAGCTCTGCAATCGTCTGCTCGATTTTGCTGAATTTCAATACCAATCTATTTTGGAAAATTTCTGACACACCAGTCCAAGAACGAAGTCTCTAGCTTTTCTGGGAGCTTCGGAAAACCGATTTCACGTACAGACAGACGGACAGACGGACAGACGGACAGACGGACAGACGGACAGACGGACAGACGGACAGACGGACAGACGGACAGACGGACAGACGGACATCGCTTATTCGTCTTCCCTATGCATAAGGATCCAGAATATATATATTTTATGTGTCGCTTATTGATATTATAGAAATTACAAACGGAATGACAAACCTATATATACCCTTTTACCATTTTTGTGGTAAAGGGTATAAAAAAAAAACTTAAAGTTCTATACCTCAATAAAAAACACCCATTAGTTTAGTAAGGCTTACAGAATTCCTATGCGTAATCACTATAACTATGGACTTGGAATGTGTTTCTAATTTTTTGTTTTTTTTTTCTGCTTAAGTTATACTAGCATATTACATTAAAATCCCAATTTTCATATAAATTCTCAGTTTTCATATAAAAGTCCAATATGAAAATTATAATTTAAAAAGAAAAAAGTTTTCTGGCATTCGGCCTCGCCCCATCCTCCCGTAACAAGTATTTTTATTTCCATCTCTTTTATAATACAAGTTTTCCTAACCAAATTTCATTGCCATAAATTTAAATACGTCCATCTTTTAGTAATTAATTAATGCTGGTCCATATGAGCTGGGCATATGGTTTCTGCCAATTGAAGTTGATCGAGTATTTTTGCATACTAAACAAAACATAAACATTTTATAGAATGCAGAAGGTACAAGAAGCAAAAAATAAAATAATTATGCTTCCGGTAACAAAACGGAAGTGGTAGACAGTTTTATGAAATTGCACATATTGTAATTAAAAATTCCTGGCGTTGTGTGTGTGTGTGCTACAAATATACAAATAAAGTATCCAGCAGTTCTGGGAGAGATGTGTTGTAAAAGTTCCCTGGACCTAGGGCTGTGAAGTTTTATTAATTTATGCAGAAAAAATTATTTTAATAAAAACAAAATGCAAATAATCAATTAAAAGTTTAATTGAATAAATTAAAAGTTAAACCCCCATATGCAAAAAAATTAACCTGTGCTTTAAGTGCACGTTAATAACGGTTTTTGCATGGTAATTTTGTTTTAACGTACACTTCAGGCATACGTTAATTTTTTTGAATATGGGGTAAAGTGAATAAATTAAAAGTTGAATTGTATCAAATAAAAGTTTAATTGAATCAATAAAAAGTTTAATTGAATCAACTAAAACTTTCATTGGATCAATTAAAAGTTTAATTGAATTAATTAAACTTTTAAATTAAAAGTTTAATTGAATTAATTAAACTTTTAATTGAATAAATTAAGAAATTAATTTAGTTTATTAAATATAGATTTAATTAAAAGATTTTTTTTTTGTTTTAATATTTAATTAATTTTTGATTTGGTTGAAATATCTAGTTATTGAAAAAGTTTAATTGGCACAACTAAATATTTAATTGATCTCTTTTTCAATTAAAATTGTTAATTGATTAAGTCTTTTTTTTATGTAGTTGGAACGTTATACATCAATAGAACACTAGTTAAGCTAATATATGATGGATGCAATTTACTGAAGTTGGGGCAAAACTTATAAAAAAAAACTATAAGGCAAATGGCAGTTCCCAAAAGTGGCGCATGGTGGCGCCTGAGGCAAATATAAAAAATACAAATTTAATGGCATTTTCCTTTCTAAAAAGTTCAGCTATATTTTGCGGTCTCCAGTTCTTAAGAAATTCAAACTACCTTTTACATCCTAATGAATAGTTTTCCTTAATTTGTTGAAAAAAAAGAGCTCTCGAAGGACTTTGAATGCAGTTGAAGGTTCAGCCAACATAAAAATAATTTATCTCATACTGCCGGGTGGACTGTTACTAACGAAAACGAAAAATTACATACTTTTAAATTATATATAACCTTCACAAAGCTAGTTTTGTGATATACTCTTCGTTGTTGTTGTTTTTCCGGAACTTTTTTTTACTTCCGTATTGCGACTGGCCTGCTCTAAGAGGATTTAGAGTTTTGTAACAAAAAAAAAATAAAAAATATCATCATGGCAGGCATGTTTTTTTTTGCATTTTTCCATATTATTTTTAAATGTCTGCATTTTTGAGAATTTATATTAATTATAAAACAAGGATGCTTACGAGTATGTTTGCAATAATTGTACGAAATCCTTTTTATATTATTATTCTCTACTAATACGATAACAATGGTTTAGGAATTTAATATATGATTATCATTTGCTCACAGAATTGGAAGAAATATAAAAATCCTTTACAATCTATCATTTTGTTTATTGAAAATTTATTTTGGTATTTTATCTGTTATTTTCTTACAATATTTGCGTTGGATTTTCATCAATATTTTTTTATTTTCGTCTTCAGATATTTGGTTTTGTTTATACAAACTAATAGTAATGTAAATTCAATACATTACGGAAATATATAATGCAAGCAGTATGTAAAGGAAGTGATTCTTAATGGAAAGCGATAGGGGAAGACAATAAGTTCGCATAAGGGAACTTTAATATAAAAGAAAAAATCTGCTCCTTTTAAAGGCCGTGATGCACTATCGTATACATTCGTTTGATTTTTGAAAAAAAAATACAAACCTGGTATGATGGAGTCTATGCAAATTTAAAAAAAAACAATAATAATTCATCAGATCCGGGGGTCTACTCTGTGATTCGAAACGAAAGAAAAGGCTTTTGAATTTACATGTTATTACGATACAAATTCGAAAATATTTACTTCCGTTTCGAGCTACAGACTTGACCACCAGGGTTGTATTATTTCGTCGGTCGTACAATTGTATAGCAAAGTGATTTATGGCCTTAAATGAATTGGAAACTGTTGAAACTTAAACAATTATTCATACTTACACATACAAATTTATCTTGAAAATTTTTCAATTAGCACTGTATCTTAATTGAATTGTTTTATAATTTGAATCCTTACTACTCGTAATTATTTCCTACTGGAAAGCCACATTACCAGCGTCAATTATAGGATTTCTTGATCCGGTTTGGATCCGAGTTTTTGTACTTGGTACGGATTTTTTCCGAAAACAAATTTTTGGGCTGGTTAGGGTAATTATACCCTTTACCAACAAAAATGGTAAAAGGGTATATATAGGTTTGTCATTCCGTTTGTAATTTCTATAATATCAATAAGCGACCCATAAAATATATATATTCTGGATCCTTATGCATAGGGAAAACGAATAAGCGATGTCCGTCTGTCCGTCTGTCCGTCTGTCCGTCTGTCTGTACGTGAAATCGGTTTTCCGAAGCTCCCAGAAAAGCTAGAGACTTCGTTCTTGGACTGGTGTGTCAGAAATTTTGCAAAATAGATTGGTATTGAAATTCAGCAAAATCGAGCAGACGATTGCAGAGCTGGAAAACTTAAACTTTATTTTGCCATATAAAAGTAACTACCGGAAACAAATTTTTATTTTTTTTTTAATAAATAAACTTATTTTACATTTCAGTATGACTAAAATTGGTATTTTAAATTAAAAAAATATAAAAAAATTAAAAAGCCGTTTCCATGGTTGGAAAACTTTAACTTTTTGTGTTATGTAAAATTAAGGATGTCTAAAACTATGCAGGGTATTATCTCGAGAACCGTAAGAGCTAGAGACCTGAAATTTGGACACAGTGTGTAGACCTTTGGCCGCTACAAAACAAATACATGAGAATTGGAAATTAAAGGGTGTTCCAAAACGAGCAACGAAAAATGTTAAAATCCCATGTAATGTACATACAATTATATGTATGTATATACACTTGAAATTTGTAAGGCTAGTGTATTTTTATACAGACTACAAAAATTAACACTAAAATTTCCAAAAATTTAAATTAAAGGGTGTTCCATCAGTTAATGCAATTTTGACTATGCAATTCTGACAACTTGCTGTATCTTGGAAAACGTGAGAGCAAAACTCTTGAAATTTTCAAAAACGGTAAAACTAAAAAAACAAAAAATTATAAAATCGCCAAACCGAAAAAAATCGCCAAAAACAAAAAAAATCGCCAAAACGAAAAAAAGCACCAAATTACAAAAAAAATTTCTTAGACTAAAATAAATCGCATAAAACGGAAAAATTGCTAAAATGAAAAAAAAAAATCGCCAAAATGAAAGAAAATCGCCAAAATGTAAAAAAATCGCCAAAATTAAAAAAATCGCCAAAACGAAAAAAAAAAACTAAAAACAGAAAAAATCGCCAAAATGAAAAAAATCGCCAAATGAAAAAAAAAATTCCAAAATGAAAAAAATCGCCAAAACGAAAAAAACCTAAAAAAAGAAAAAATCGCCAAAATGAAAAAAAATCGCCAAAATGAAAAAAATCGCCAAAACGAAAAAAACCTAAAAAACAGAAAAAATTGCCAAAATGAAAAAAAATCGCCAAAATGAAATAAATCGCCAAAACGAAAAAAAACCCAAAAACAGAAAAAAATCGCCAAAAGGAAAAAAAATCGTCAAAATTAGAAAAATCGCCAAAATGAAGAAAAGTCCAACAACAGAAAAAAATCGCCAAAAATGAAAAAAACCTCCAAAAACAGAAAAAAACGCCAAAACGAGAAAAAAGCGACAAAACTGAAAAAATCGTTTAAACTGAAAAAACTTCAAAAAAGCAAAAGAGCCTACCTTTCGTGCGCGAGTCAAAGTCGCACTTTACTAAATTTTTTAATATTAAAGGAATTAAATGAAACTAAGTTTTTCCTTATTTCGTTTTTGCTTTGTTCACTTACCATATTTTATGTATTTTTTAAAAAACTAGATTGGTATCAATAATCAGAAAAATCCAAAATTATGACTCCAGGGTTGGAAAACTCACACTTTTTGTGTTATGTAAAATTAAATAGGTATAAAAATTTGTTTCTTTTTCTTTATAAATTGAATATATTTTATGCTTCTGAAAGAAAAGTTTAGCGTATTAAATTTGAAAAATGAAAATTATAGCTCCAAAGATGGAAACTTTAAAAAAATTATAAATTTTTTTACAAAACAAATATGTGTGTATGTGTCTGTATACTATATTTATGTACGTACGTTGGTAAAGGGTATATAAGATTCGGCACAGCCGAATATAGCACTCTTACTTGTTTTTTTTTGGTTTTGATTGATTAATTAGATTTAAAACCGGTTGTTATATATTGTTTAATAAGATCAACGCGAGCGGAGAGGCGGGTAAAAGCTAGTTATGTATTTTATAAATTATTTTAAACATTTTGATAATTAAAAAGCGAGTTACAGTTTATTTCTCTTACGAGTGTCTCCGACTTCGTTCCGCGATAAAAGATTTTGTAATTCAATTACTTGTTTGGAAGAATCATATAGAAAAAGAGCAAATCTGTAAAAAACGAGGGTTCCAATACATTTTTAGTAACAACCGGTTCCAAAAACCGGTTTTTAAACGGTTTAAAAAACCGGGTTTTAACCGGAATTGAGTTTTAATTGGTTTTTATTGCTCTTAAGTCTGTTTTTTTCTACCATAAATCATTTTGTAATTGAACTATTTGTTGAGAAGAAAAATATCATGAGAATCATAAGATACGAGTATTCCACACAAGGAAAAACAATTTTTCTCCTAATTTTGAAGAAAGTATTAAATAAACTGGATTCAGGATTTCTGATACTTTGCTATCGAAAAGCGAATGTAATAACCGGTTTTTACATAATAAAATAACCGGTTTTTTTAAGTTTAAATAACCGGTTTTTAACCGAACATCAGTTTTAAAATTCTCATAACTCGGAATTTGCTCTCCAATAGAGTTATAAATCCAACTGTGAGTTTAGCAGTTAAGGAAAAACTGTGATTTTCTATTTAATTTTTATTTATATTTGCAATTTCTTTAGTTTTATATTTTATTAAAATAAATTTGAAAGAAAATAAACTTAAAACATGCATAATTTATAACATTAATATCTAAAAAATAATTATCCTTGGAGAGGTTAAAAACTCCCAACAAAACGTCGGCTACATTAAAAAAGTAAATAAAAAATGTCTTTTATTTACATTTAAAAAAAAAATTTATGACCTGGAAAAACCGAATAGATGGAAAATCTATAAAACAACAGTAGTTGCTATTAAAATATCGGTCACGAAATTACATACATACATATATAAATATATCTTTATCTAAAATGCAAAATAACGAAACTATAATTTTTAAAATTTTTTAGGAGAGAGAAAAAATTAAATAAAATTATTGAAATGACTGAAGTTCACATTCATCGGCTGATTGTCCTGATAAAAGTATGAAAATTTGTAGGGACATGTGTTTCAATGCGATTATCAATTATTGCTTAAAAATACGATTTTGAATTTTTTGTTAGTTACATGGTTTTGCTTTTCAGCTGACGATATATAGAATATTTTGTAATTGAAGCAGTTGTTCGGAAGAAATATATTTTGTTACGACTATTATGTTATCAAATGCTCTACACATGGAAGACCAGTTTTGGAAAATAATTTGAAAGAGAAAAATTTATAAAAACCAGTTTTCAGATACTTTCCTACAAAAAAAAAACCTGTTGGAATAACCGGGTTTCAACCGATTAAAATAACCAGTTTTTAATCAATTCACGTTTTTAACGGTTACTCCAAACAATTATCATTTCTCATTTTAAGTTATTTAAGAAAAAATTTTAAAACAATTGAGAATTCTTAAAAAAATTAAAGAATATTAACAGCCTTATTTATAAAAATTATTAAGGCTTTATTAAGGATTAATAGAAACAGTTTGTATAAAAATTTGCTTTAAAGCCTTAATTATTTTTATTTATAAGGCTGTAATTCTTTTAATATTAATTTAAGATTGAAATGTATAATTTCTAAGCCACGAATCAATACCTTTAAATC
This sequence comes from Tachina lurida, assembly GCA_944452675.1. NCBI lineage: Eukaryota > Metazoa > Arthropoda > Insecta > Diptera > Tachinidae > Tachina > Tachina lurida. The sequence continues at coordinate 6,441,232 of OX101752.1, forward strand.
ATTTAACCAGATCATCTTGTGCATTTGCTTTTATTCCTTTCTTTGTTGGTGTTTGCTAACAAAAGCCTTGATATCAAAATATTCTTGTATAACTACTGAAAAAAAAGATGGATAGATATGGACTTGCAAAGAGTTTTATAATTTGATTTTTAAAGTACAATTTATCTTATTGCATTTTCTTCTTCTACTCTGTGGCTAAATAATCAAAGAAGTGGTTAAATAAAATATATTAAAAAAAAAATAGAAAACATAATACATTTCTTATTTTTCCAAAGAAAAATGAAAGCAAATATCTGCTTAAAGTATTTACAAAATATAAAAACCAACAATGAAAATCACGAAAATAAACATAAAAAATTAACACATGATTTCGTTTAATGAAATTTTCATATGAAAAAATAAAAGAAATCAAAACTTACATAAACTTTTTTTTCATTATAAAAACAAAATATAAATGAAGAAAATCATCAGCCCAGCAATTACATCAATGTGTAGAGTAACATGGCCCATAAAAGCAAACAGCTCTCGAAGGACATTTATAAAACAAACTTCTTTACACACACACACACACATATATTCAAATCTACATTCTTGAGGGTGTAAGAAATCCATTTTTATATTAGAATAAAGCAGAGGAGCCTGTTGTGTTCAGTGTAAACTTCCTTGACAAAAACACTTTTTTTTGCTTATACTCATTTTTATTACCAAAGCCAGAAATCACTTCAACGCAAACAATGTTTAGTTTCTTTTTTTTTCTCGTTACTTGATGATATTTTCATTACGAGAAGTTTGTTTACTGCATCTTTAACACTTACAAGGAAATAACTACGGAATTTTGCTTTACAGGTCACCCAGCAGCATATTATAAAATAAATATAAATACACACACACACACACATACACATGGACCAGAATTGTGATTCCCAGCTAGCATTTTGTATCATAATCGAATCTTTTCCGAATCAGCTTGACGGCAAAAATAAATTCATATGAGCTGATTTTTCGATCATAAATGATACTCCCGTTGTGAAAAAATGGTACCCTACAGATGAATCATACCAGAGAATCATTTATGATACGATTTGCTGATTAATTTTTGAGTAATTTTCTGGTAGTATTAAATCATTAAATCACCTTTTTGCGGTTTCTTTGCATTTTGTTCCTCTATTTTCAAGAAATCAAAATTTGATCATACAGATGAATCATAAGTGAATCCTTTTTCGATCAACCAAGTGATAAATCAGTATTTAATCATCAAAAGTGATCTGAGGGGAATCATATAAGAGATTTCTGCAAAAAATAGTCACTTCCTTTATCTCAGCTAGCATTTGTGTGATCACATCACTTTTGATGATTAAAAACTGATTTATCACTTAGGTGATTGAACAAGGATTCACTTGTGATTCATCTGTATAATCAAATAATGATTTCTGGAAAGTAGAGCATTACCACACAAAGGTAATTTAATGATTTGATACTACCAGAAAATTGCTCAAAAATGAATCAGCAAATCGTATCATAAATGATTCTCTGGTACGATTCATCTGTAGGGTACCATTTTCTCACAACGGGAATATCATTTATGATCGAAAAATTAGCTGATTCGGAAAAGATTCGGCTATGATACAAAATACTAGCTGGGATATTATGTATACAGTAATAATGCGTCTGTAATTTGTTAAATATTTTATTTCTGAGCTTTTAACGATATTTATAAAAAATGATAATCATGCCATAATTATGAAATTATCTGCCTGTTTCACGATGTCGACAAGAAATTTTCGTTCGCTTATTTATATTGAAAACAAAAACAAAATAAGAAAATTTGTTTTTGTTTTCAATATAAATAAGCGAACGAAAATTTCTTGTCGACATCGTGAAACAGGCAGTATAACAGTCATGATAAGTTTATTTAATATAATTTGGAAAAAGGAATTCCGTTCGAGACTCAAATCATTTCCATTAAAAATTTTAATTATAATAAAAAAAAATTAAATAAAGCACTGCCAAATGCAAGAATGATTCTACTTAATGGCCCACCACAAACGAATGGGTTTGAGAGTTTTCTAATTTCTACATTTTAAAGTCCATTAATTTTTTATTTTAATTTCTATACAACGTTTTATTGATGAATGAAAAATTATATAATTTAGATGAGAAAAATAACGTAGCGTAAGTTTTACCCATTCCAAGTATAAGCAGACTTATATTGGCCTCTTAGCTACTGAGCTACTGCTCGAATTTCTTCTTGGAAATAATTTTAGGAGGATAGTTCTTTATAGCTGACTTCATACAACACTGCCTTGAATAGCAAAAATCGATCAATAAGTGATAAAAACAAATGTTTCAATATCACCAATAACGTGCAATAAAAGCATGAATAAGGCTAACGAATACTGTTAACAAAAATATAAAAAGGTAACTACACTATAGGAACTCAAACCCATTTGTAAGTAACTTCAAACTGATTTTTTAATAACCACAACTGGTTGATTAAGTGACTTTTTTTTCTTGTCGCCGACTCACTATTTTAACATAGGCATGTCATAGGCGGTAGTCAATTGGCCATCTCTGCATGACTTTTAAATTGACTACTAACTACTTATTTTTCAATCAATTTGTAGTTAATTAATATTATAGCAAAAAAAAAAAAAAGATATATGTACATATAATTATATTATATATATACATATATGTATATATTTATATATATCTATGTAAATATATAAATACATATGTATATGTCTATATAAATATTTATTATTATTATATTCACTAAAAATAAAAAATTCGTACATACATATATATGTACATAAATATATGTATCCATACATACGAACCACTCATAGAAAATATTATTGAAATTATTTAGTTTTTTTTTTCAACACAAACATTTGGCATTTGTTTTCATGGCATGCTTCTTTTTATTTTTTTCATTTTCTTTTCATTTACTTATTTTGCTTTTATTTATTTCTTACGTGCGCTTCTATTCCATATGTTTGGTTGATATCTGCATGATATTTAAACCAATTTGTAGTCACTTGCAAAATAATTAATTTATTAGTTAGTGTTTTTTCTCAACTGATTATTTTATTTACTACAGGGTAGTTACTATACATGCATACATATGGGCATTTCCACGAAAAAGTTTACTTTTTTGTCACGTGCGACAGTGAGTAATTAAGCTTGTATTTTAGAACAATGTGACTGGATTTTTCCTAAAATTTTATCTAATTTTATTTAATGACAGCCTTAACAATTATGCAAAAAAGTAAAAAAAAATCGGTTTCTTCGAAACATATATGTGACAGCGCATAGAGAAAGGGACTTAAGGGTAAAAAAAATCAATTTCCACTTTTTTTTTTTTTTTTGATGTGGACAACATCTGAGCATTGAATGAGACCGATCCCATGCCCCAAAAGTGTTCCCTCCCAGAGATATGCGCATTTTATGAGATTGAAGTCGACGATTCTAAGGTTATGTGAAAAAATTTTCGTACTAACAGAGTGATATTCACGATTTAAAAGAATTATGAATGAGTATTTATTATAATTCACAATTAATAATTTCAGAAAATAAGCCTGGATTCGAAAAAACACGAGCAAAATTGATATCAAACTCATGGAAACAACGCGCTAGGTAGAAAACAGTAAAAATCAACTACACAAAACAATAGCTGGGTCCAACTCGTCCATTCGTTGCCACAAACCAATGATCAAACCTATGTAATTTAAATGGGTTTGATCATTGGTTTGTGGCAAAAATGAACTAGTGAACGAGTTCGACCCAAGTCTACTGGTGTCCAACAGCTAATTTTAGTTTCAAAGAGCTGTTGTATACAACTTTAATTAGCTTGAACATATGCACACATACACAAATAAAAGCTGAGGTTATGAATATTGCTATTAGTTTCTATAAATCTAGACTTGGGTTAAAGTCTTTCATCAATTCAGCTTTGACACAAATCATTGATTAAATCCAATTAAATTACATGGGTTTGATAATCAGTTTATGCTAAATAGAATTGTGTCCAATAGCTCCTTTTAAAGTAGTTCAAAAATACCACAACTGTAATGCTAGACTTGGAACGATCTCAGTAGCTCGTTTTTGACACAAACCTGTGCTATTGATCATAGATTTGTGTCAAAAATTAACAACTGAATGAGTTCGACCAAAGAATATATAATATATAATATTATTATGATTTATATTCTTTGGTTCGACCCAAGTCCAATAAAAAAAAGGGTGTAAAAAAGCCATGCAGTCTAGGCTAAATCGTATTTTACACAAACTGACAATCAAACCCATTAGCACAAAATATAAATGGGTTTGATCATTTGTGCTAAAGCTTAACTAGTAACAGTGTTTGACCCAAGTTTAATACAGTATTGTGTTATTAAAAGTGAAGTGATATTAAAGCAGCAAATTAAGGACAGTTGTTGTTGTTAAATCAATAACTAACATTATGGATTAAATTAAAATGTTATAGTTAAATGAAATTTGTATAAGAGTAAATTTTATTTCACTTGCAATTACGATCTTAATTAAATAAACTTTTTCGAAAGAGAAAAAACGTAACCTTGTGGTCCTTACTTTGAAAAACGCCATACTAAGTATTCGCAAATGATCAATATTTAGACTGGCGTTTAACAAAATAAGGCCTTATGTTTTATGGTGTTGAAATAAGTTCATATTTTATTTATTTATAAGAGTGCATTTGGTTTTATCTTACAGTAATGCGCAAAGAGATTTGCTTTAAATTTTATTAAAGAACGAGAAATAACTTTGCTGGGATATATAGTGTCATTCCTTCAGCTGTTTGATTTTTCTCTTTGACGATTTGCTGATTGTTTTCACGTCACAAAGGAATCACACATTTTTTGTCCTTTATCCACTAAACATGAACAATATGTTGTGCTTGCACGTCTCTTATATTTACAGATTTTTTTTCAGCGGCTTCCAACAAACATATAAGTTTTTCTATTTTAACTTTTATAGTTTAGAAAATTTTCACATGAATGTATATGATTGTAGGTAGACTGGATATGTGTTTGATACCCAAATACACACACACACATACACACGTATGCACAAGTACAGGGTGTTTTTTTAGAGGTATAGAACTTCGAATTGAAATAAAACACAAGAAAATCGTTTTAATGTCCATCAATTTGGCTTTATTGGAAGGATAATTTTATGCCATTAATGTTTAAATATGATTTCGGGCATGTGGCCGCCGCGGCTGGCTCGAATAAAGCCAATTCTACAGGTCCAATTTTCAACCACTTTTTCGAGCATATGGGGCCGTATGTTGGCAATAACGCCACGAATGTTGGCTTCCAAGTCCCCTAACGTTTCTGGTTTGTTGGCGTAGACGAGCGACTTCACATATCCCCAAAGAAAATAATCCAATGGTGTCAAATCACACGATCTTGGTGGCCAATTGACAGGTCCATTCCGCGAAATTATGCGCTCATCGAATGTTTCCTTCAATAAATCGATTGTGACGTGCGCTGTGTGGCATGTAGCGCCGTCTTGTTGGAATCACAACTCATCCACATTCAAAATCTTCAAAATCTTCCATAAAGTTGATGGACAAAGCTCCAATTGCTGTGCACGGTGGCGAATCGATTCATTCGGGTCCTCTTCAACACTTTGCTCTGCAGCGGCAATTGTTTCTTCGGTGCGCACTGTTCGACGTCTCTGCGGATGCGTATTATCACATAGAGTAAACGTAGTGCGAAAACGATCCATGGTTAACCGAATTAATTGCTCTGATGGACGATTATGTCGACCATAAAATGGACGGAGCTTGCGGTAAACTTCGCGAACTGAACCATTATTTTCGAAATAAATTTGCACGATTTGCAAGCGTTGTTTTTTTGTCAACCTGTTCATGATGAAATGGCAAACCAAACTAAATATTAATCACTTGACAGCTGACAAAATGGCCGCCAGTTAAAAAAGTGATGCCAACTTAAAGTTCTATACCTCAATAAAAAACACCCATTATGATTGATACATTTGGGTATAGTTTGCAGCTAAAAAATAAATAAAAGTCTAAAAACGGCTGCAAAATGAAGAACTCTTGTCTCTTAACAATCAGAAATGCAGGTTTCTATTGCATAATTGAAAAGAAAAAATATTTTTAGTCGCAAGAAATAAAAGGATCTGTTGAATCCAAAACAAAATATTTTAAGCTTGAAGAGTATGTTAAAACAAAATTTCTATAAATTTTTTTACTAAAACACACTTGAAGTTTAAAGTATTTTTTTTCTTTGATACGGTCATTTAACTTCAGTTTCGGTGTTTACATTCGAGTAGTTAGAAGTGGCGGTTACACTCCGCTGTGGATATTGAACTTGTTTTTGTGTATACATGACATAAATATGTTGCAAGTCATATGTTTATCGATGGCTGAATATAAAAAGGGCGTATCTCAATTTTTTTTTACCGAAATCGCGTTTTTAACGTTTTCTGGGAGACAACGGATAATTGCATCCTCTTTGAAGATCTTAGTACGTTGCAAATTAAAATCAAAGACCTACGGCCACTTAAAAATTATTTCTGTATGTAAACGCTTAAGTTTTTCTTCAGTTTTTTGCTTCTCTTATAAAATATAGAAAATTTGAGTTCCGACTTCTTTATATTAAGCCATCGATACAAAGCTCCTTGACAAAATTAATTTTTCTCTTTGCTGCATAAAATTTTAATCAAATTCATAATGCCTTTAATTAAATCTAATGTATATTGTTTTAGTTCTTTTCGGCTTAAACTAGTTTTTTTTTTTGCTTGTTACCCTAATGTAACAAACTTTTTAAGCAACCAAAAATCTGTTTATTTTATATATTAAATCTGTGCTGAAAAGCAGACTAAGCACAATGAAAAAAAGGAGTTTCTTTTTCGAATCATAATGTCATTAATTCATAAAATCAACACTGTGCCGAGCTTTAGGCAGGGGTAAGTGATTTTTCATTTCTCTTAGTTTTCCTCTTTATTTTCTTTTTACAGTTATTCTAAAACACAAGGTAACAGTTATGAAATATTCACCATTTAACAGAGTATGTGTGGATGTGTGTGTGACTGTAAGGAAGTATAAAGTAGTAGGAGCAGGAGATTTATTTTACTATTGTTAGACATTCTTAAATCTGTTTGTTTATGTCTCCACAAACCCAAAATTAAGGAAAAGAAAATGTAGTAAAAATAGCAAAACGTCGAAATTAAATTTTTTTAATATTTTTATTTTTATTTTGATTTTATGTGTAGAGGGGCAGAAGTGTGACTATTTAATTTTTGCTTCTTGTGTATTGTTGCTACTTAAATTGTGCCCATTAAAATGTTGACACATTTATTTTACTTGTGTTATATCACATACGGGCTCATAAATACAAGCACGTGCATGAATGATATTCTTGGATGTGTAAAATTTTTATAAACTAAATCGTAACATTATTCATATAACAACTGTTACCGATTTTTTTAATAAAATAAATTCAAGTTTCATCATAAAACAACATGTCAAGAATTTGAATTGAGTTGGCATTTTATGTTGAAGTTTTATTTGTAGTAGACTAGAGTATTTTAATAAAGTTTTATGGCAAAATTATTCATCAGAAATTGAAAGGTAATTTTTTCGTAGTTTAAAAGTTAATAGTTATTTGAAAATACATAAGGAATGTTTTAAGTAATACCAAAATCGCGTTAAATAATAAAATATTTGTTGAAAGTTTTCTTAATATTAAAAAAAAACTCCCAATATAAAATTAACATGTTTAAAAGTTGATTGGAAACCAACTTTATTGGTTAATGACCCAATTTGGTTCGATCGTATTGTCTATGGACAAAAAAAAATTGCAGTTGTGATTCTTTAAGGGCAAATTTCACATAACTCTATTTAAATATAAATTTATGTTCAAATGTCGATTTTCATTCATTTTTGTATGGAGAAATTACTTTTAAGAGTCTAAACACAATGCAACGATAATTTATTGCGGTGCGGTTTTTCATACGATTTTGAAGTAAAAAACCGCAGTGCGGAACGGAATAAAATTAAAATCTATTTTATTTTCTCTGGGGACTTTCTTATTCTCTCAATTTTTGACACTCTTTCTCTTTCTGATGTTGCCACAGTTTTTGAATAATTGGCGGTGTTCACAACATTGTTTTAATAAAAAGCATGATTTTTTTTGTCATAATATATAAAAGTTTAAAAAATATATCAAATATATCTGCGAATGTATAAAATGTTAATCATTTTTTGTTTTTAGTTACTGCCAATACAAAATATTCAACACAAAGAATATTTTTTTATAAAAATGTATACACAAAAAAAAAATTAATAAAAATTTAAACAAACAATGACAAGTATTGCCGCAGCCGTCTTCCGTTGTATTGTTTATTTTTCTTTCCCGCAACGAGAAATCGCACCGCACCGCAAACATTGTGTTTAGACTCTAAATATGAACTGATATTTAAATAAGTTGGTGAAATTGACCCTAAAACAATTATTATTTATTGCCTATGCTAGAAGGTTTGTGTATTTGCTTTATGATTTTGTTCCAAACATTATATCCACCACATATTTTTTTTATATTTTTCAAACTATTGTATAATACTTTAATTAAATTTTTATGTTTTAAAAACATGGCAATAATATTTATATTTTTCATTGTCAAAGACAACAACCATTTTTGAAGAAAATAATTTAGAGACTTCAAAGACAAGAACTCAGAAGCATTTTCAAACAAAAACGTCCTAAATCTTCTTACTGAATTAGGGCATAAGTCGTACACACATTTCCAATTACTAGAGAGAAATAACTAACTTCCTTTTTTCTCTCACCATAGACCATTGTGCAATTTCTACAATTTCTATTTACTTTAAAATGAATTAATTAATTTTCAACAGAATGTATGCAAAAAGGGCATAATGAATTTACGAATTATAAAATGAAATTTCAAACTGCCGGCACTGTGGATTTTGTACTCAAATAGATTCGAAACAATATTCAAACGTTACCTCTGACTGATTTTATGATAATGAAAGGAAGAGACCGAAGCCAAACTGCAGCTACAAATAAATAATAATTCTAATGAACACATAAGATGTTCGTTCTCATCAGGCTTAAGGCATAATTAGACCATCCAGTGGAGCCCAGCAATAGCAAGGTGGCTGGCATAAAGAAAGGAATATGTCAAACTGTGAAAGAATACAAGGCTTAACATAAATAAATGCACATTGTTCACTCAACATGCAGTCACACAAGCATAAAAACACACACACACACACAACCACACATATTCACAAACATTAACATACATACAAAAACTTGAGTGTTTAGTTTTAAGCATGACGAAGAAAATGGATGAATGCATAAATATATCCTTATGCTTGTTGGAAAAATCCTTTGCCATGTAAATGTGGGAGATTGTGCAAACAAATGGAGTGCACGTGTGTGTGTGTGTGTGTGTGTGTGTGCGTTTGTATGAGTTAGTTTGTTTCCAAAAAAGGGCACATCTTGCTGTTTTTTTTTTGCTCTCTCCTCTAAAAGTATTATTTCAGCTGAGTGTAACATGTACCTTTTGTTTTTAATTGCTCAAAGTTCAACAGCAATAAAGGATCATGTTAATATTCCTGTAACTCCATGTCTTCTTTGTTTATACGTATGTATGTCTATCCGCATCCATGGCTGTTTGGTTACAACTTTAACTAAAGAACGCGTGGTTATAACAACTTGAGCTTGAGATTATCATTCATCATATTGTCCGAGCAAACATGCAATAAACGGTATGCAGACTTGTGCAAGTAGAAATGATTGTTCTCATACAACTCGTGTAAATGCGGTATTTACCATCATATCAAAGTAAGGTCGCCGCAACGTTGTATGAAGATTTTGGAATTGTACTTTTATCTGAAAAAAAAAGAAAATAAATGCAAACATTTGTTAAGGAAAACAACGTCATTCTATAATGGTTTGTGTGTGTGTGTGTGTGTGTGTGTGTGTGTGTGTAAATGCGTACTTGAATGAAAAACTCCTGCATTGCAGTTAAGTTTTATGTGCATAAGAATTTTTCTAATTTTGCTGGTTTTAAGATGAGAAATGATTTGGTTTTGCACACAAATCATGTATTTTTAGATCATTTGTCTAAAAAAATTGCAGCAGGTTGTATGCGAACGTGAAAGGAAATTACTGAGTAAAAGTTATCTTAAGGGATGAAATAAAATAGCCGAGTGATTGATTTGTGTGTATGTTACATAAAAAATAGAAATCAAAATTTAGATATTAACAAAAGGTTATATAGTTTATCAGAGCTGCCCACTTTGTAGCTCAATTACGCTAATATGGTGCCACACATATTCTTATGCTCTTACTATTTAAGCATCGACAGGACAACAACCAATGTACATGCTAAGTGGACTTGGGTCGAACTAATCTAGTCGGTCTTTTTTGACACAAGCCTAGGATCAAGGCCATGTTATTTAAATGGGTTTGATCTTAGGCTTGCGTCAAAAAAGATCGACCAAATAAGTTCGATCCAAGTCTACTGCTAAGTACTTTTTTTGATTACACTGAAAGAAATAATAATGTAGATTTAAAAAAACGCTTTTGATAATATTCAATGTATTTTATGTTATGAAAAATTTTTATAAGAATATAAGCAATATAAAGCAAAAAGGTACTTAAGTTTTTTTATGAAAATCTAGACGTTTTTTTTTGATAAGAAATGTGTAGAGCAAAATGTTTGTCAAGAGGAAAAATCAACGAAAAAAAAATCACATCAGTCACTTAATACTTTCAGAATATAAGTCAGCAAGTCCTCCTAGAAGAGTTGCTACTAATTTGTGTAAACTTGCCCAAGGGCAATCATATCAAGATATGATTTTATTTAAACTTGCAAACAATTATCTTTTGGCCATTTAAGGCTCGGTTTTAGTTTTATTTCGAGTTGCAAAAATTTAGTTCTCTTAAATTCGTAATAGATAATCGATTTCATATACATACATATATGTATACAAAAATGTTCAGAAGCAGTTTTTCCCTTTAAAAACTGGAGCTGCATTAAAATTCTGCTTTGAAATGCAATATTTAGCTCGAATCTAAATTTTAAAGCTAATTTCGAATTTTCGAAATTAAGTTGGAAATTTCGAACATAGCATTTTTACATGTATAAGTGTAACAACAAGTGTTTGTTAGCCCATTTAGACTCATTTAGGTAATTTTTGTATTTAATTTACTATTTAAGCATAAGGTTGGTGAGGTCTGTTTTAGTGTATTTTTTTTGTAAACTGAATGACGCCTAATATTGTGAGGATGAAGGTGCTGTTGCTTTTCACTACGGAATGAAAATTAAATACATTTACAAAATAAAAAAGCATTATCCGAATGGCTCGCTAAGATGTTATAATCTGAATTTCATTTGAAGTATTAGAGAAACTCGAGTAATACTCGTATGCTTATGCACATAACACATGATTTTCATTTGTTTAAATTTGAAGTCGATATGATTTTATTTATTAGTCTTTAAAACAATTATTTTTTGGCAACCTGCTACTTGTCTTTTTTTTTTGTTAATTTTCTGTTGCAAAAATGTACTTTCTATAAATTTATAATAAATAATCAAATTCACACGTAAACAAAAATGCTCAGAAGCAATCTTTACTTTTTAAATTTATTTTTAATCAGAAATTAATTTCTTAAGTTGGCTCAACTTCAATATTTTAAATTTTAATGAAATATTTTTATTAATTAATGCGATTTTCTAAGGAAGGGAAGAAAAATTAAACTAGACTTTAAAACGCAATATTTAGCTTTAAATCTAGCTAATTTTGAATTTTTTATATGAAGTTCGAAATTTCGAACATGACCTTAGATTTAATATTAAAGCATATATAGAACTTTAATAGTAACAGTGATTTTACCTGTCGAACATATTCATCTGCAGACAAATTATCGATATCGAAAATACTGCCATAAAATTGTAGTTGTGTGTGTATGGAAATTTCGATCGATATCGAATGGCGTAATTTGCACCCTTTCTTTCCTTTAAAAAACAACAACTTCTCTTGTTTGCATAATAATGCTTACTAATCACACTTACGTACGTATGTATTTGATGTCGTTTAATTTTGTCAACTGTTAACTAAACTCATTATCAGGAATAAGATGTCTTTTCAATTGAGTTAGTTCGTAAGAACAATTTGTTTAATTGTTTGGATTCCCAAGAACAAGCGGTGCACACACACACACACACACGTACACACACGCACACACATTCCTGCCAAATCAACCACAAACTTAAATATTCAGGCACAAACTGCTGAAATCTTGGCAGAAGTAATTTAACCAACCACATTGAATGTTTGTGGATTGAGTAAATATTCTTACAGCATATCTAAGTATTTCTGTTATATGCTAGAGCATTTTGTATTGAGTCAAATCAAATAGACAATAGGAAATAGACAACAACACATCCTTTATAATTGATGGACACTTATGAAGTAGATAATTTTACTTTAAGGCCTAAAATTTCTCAATAATTTCCTATCTTTGTGATGAATGGGCCAAGACCAAAGAATAAAAAGCGATAAGGTTTTGGGTTGCACTCATCGTTTGTAGTGTTTGGTAAACGATTAAAGTAATTAAAAAGAATATCGATTTTAGGCTATAAAGCACTTGTGTAATGATTTTGTCTCTGTGGTAGGACATGTGAAGTGTTTTGTGTGATTTTTTTTATTGTAGGGAAGCTGTTCAGCTGTCTGCAAAGGGCTTATTTAACAAGTTTGGAAATCCATTTGCTTTGGTAGATTCTTGTGGTGAATTTGTAGTGGGATTTCTGTAAAAATATTAAACATTAAAAAATTTTATTTGGCATTTATATCCTTTTGACTGCTAAAGCTTAAGGTTTTGTTAAAACTGAGTTGTTGACATACTTTTTTAGATGTTCAGTATCGCCGTAATTTTCTAGGGAGGTGTATGGGAACTCCTGGTATTTTGAGGGTTTTTAGAATCTACAATATGATTTGTGTCTTTGCTAAAAGGTTCTTAGCTAGGACAAGTAGTGTGTGGGAGTGATAGCTGAAGGTGTCTTTGCCAAGTAGTAGGACACATGAGTTATAAGTTTTTTAAAAACTAGGATCACGTGGGGAGGTAAGGGGAACTTTCTGCTCCCTTGAAACCCTCCTTTTGGGGAAGTTTAAAACATACATAGATCTGAATATATAAGAAAACAGGGTCTATAAATTTGTTCAAAAAATCGAACAAAATTTCTTTTTCTTTAATAAAATTCAACACATAAATAGATCTGGATCTAAGGAAGGTAAGAGAAAATTTTTTCTCTTTGAAACTATATAACCGATTTTGATGAAATTCGAAGCATAGATAGATTTGAGTGTGGAAGGACACAAACGCTATATTTTTTATTAAACATAAGCCCACCCCTGGTAAGTGAAAATTCCTTAGGTAAGTAAAACATAAGGTACTACGTTCCCACCCGGTCTCCCATGACACTGTGTGTTCTTCTTTTATTTAACTATCACCATAAGAATCAAACAACTTGCTTTTGCTGCAAAACTGTTGCACATTGTAATTCTGTATTAAGTGCAATCAACTCATTTGCAACCTATTCCCTGAAATGTGTAAACTTTAATTGTTTTTTAAGCTTTAAAAATTAATTGTGTAAAAAAGCCTTTTTGTTAACTTCAAAAAAGTTTCGTAATAAAAACTGATGCTGTTTGTTTCATTAAAAAATTTTTATTAACGAACTTAAGCAGGTTGTCGGTTGTTGGTAATTTGGCTGATGTTGTTGTAACCATTTGCAAGTGTGTTTGTTGTTAAGGGTTTTTTGTTTAACTGTCAAAGGGATAAAAAGCATGAAAAAATCCATCAATCTCTGTAAACGTACCTTTGTTATACAACTTTAGTTAATTTTAATATGAAATAATTAATATGTGCTTATTAAAATAAAAATTAACAAAGATAGAGTTTGTTTGGTCTTTATTAGATAAATTTTTATATGAGATCGAATTAAAATTACAAAGGAAGGTAATTATTAATTTATTAACATAAAGTTAAAAACAAGTATTTAATTATTTTCTTAAGCCGATACGCAGTAAGGGATTTCGTTAGAAAAAAATGGAAATAATTCAGCAGCTTATATCAAGTTTCATACAGCATTTGAATAGAAACAAGACTTGACTTCTCGATTAGCAGAACAAGTGGACCAAGGTTGATAAAAAAGCCAAGATTTTATTTTTTTCTCGAATATTTTCTAAACTGTAAGAGAAAACCCATAAATGTAGCAGACTTTTTTTAGCTCTTGAATAACTAGAAATATCCTTTTGCAAAAAATCTCTTTTATCAGATCAAGATTGGCATCAGTTTGGAGTTTTGTATTAGCCCGAGGTAGCCCAGCTTGGAACTTTGTGGCTGTGCTCCCTTAAACTTCAAGAATTCCAATGACCATTATCCAAACAAAAAACTTCAATTTAAATAATAATTTAATACACATCTTAATAAATTAAATTAGCATAATAATTAAATAAAATAATTATTTATAAAAATAATCTTAATTTGGTAAATCCTGACATTTTATGAAATATTACCCCTAATAATATTTATACAATATTTTAAATTAAATATATTTTTATTACAAATAATTTAATATATATCTTGATAAATTAAATTAGTATAATAATTAAATAAAATAATTATTTATATGAATAATTTTAATTTGGTAAATAAGAGACTTCTAGTAATGAAGTAAGTTTCGTAAATTTTGTATATAAAAAAAAAACATTTTTTTCTAACTTTGTTTTTTTAAACAAACAAAACCCGCGAAGCTACTAGCTTGTCTGCAGAAAACACCCAGGGTCTATGGCGGGAATCAAACCCACGACCTCTGGACTGAAAGGTTAGCATCGCTATCACTCAGCCACAAGGGCACTTTTATTCCTTTTTACTCGTACTTGTAATAAGAGAATTGAAAATGTGTATATAATTTATTATATATTAAAGTACTGAGCAATTTTTGGCTAAAATTTTTTTTTTGTTTTGCATATAAAGTATCTCTAATTTGTAGTGGTCGTCAGTCGTATTTTCATTTGTGTGTAAATATAAATTCAAATTGTTCAACGAATCCTTCATAGCTTCCCTGGAGGGCTGTGCAACAGTTTATTCATTTATGTCCTCCTGCTACAGTGTGCGCTACTGATTCGAGACATCAGACATCATTATCAACAATATCCTCATCCGTTGAAAAATCTGCGACGAAAATCACATTCAACTTCAATAATTTCTTGAAGAGTATATGCCGATGCAGTCTCGTAAGCTAATATTACTTTTGCTATTTTTTTCTATACGGGTTATAGCTTTTTTTAATATCTATTTCGATAATCAGACTTCAAGCATCGAATTGCACCCTGGTCAAGTGGTTGTAATTTTAATGTCATATTTGCAGGGAAAAATTGAAGTTATAGAAACTTTGCAAGGCTTTTACCATTATTTTTCTTCAAGTTAAAGAAAAATTCAAGTTAGGGGAAAAATATGAAGGAATTTCCCTGCTTGCCGCTGTTGCCAAGCGATATGCTTCAACTTAAAGAAATTTAAATTTTTAGAAGTTCAAATTATAGAGGTT
The DNA here is from genome assembly GCA_944452675.1 of Tachina lurida. Classification (NCBI taxonomy): domain Eukaryota; kingdom Metazoa; phylum Arthropoda; class Insecta; order Diptera; family Tachinidae; genus Tachina; species Tachina lurida. The sequence continues at coordinate 6,456,864 of OX101752.1, forward strand.
CAACTGTAGCTCGAATGCCAGACAAGAGCTTTGTGTTAATTTTGAAAGTGCTTTGCAAATTTCGGTACGAATTAGGTTTCCTGTTTAGAAACTGCACAAATATTTAAATTTTTTAAAGAAATGCCCCACAGTGCAATAGTCCTTGCTGCTAGTGCTAGTAAAAGATCTAAAATAATTACAATTGTCTTAAGAACTTAGTTAAATAAATAAATAATAAAATAAATTATTTGCTTTCTTTGTTTTCCTTCCTTATGCTCTGCTGTGTTTTCCAACTTTTAGTCAAATATTGATGACTTTATTTATTATTTTTTTAAATTATTTAATATTATATTCAGTTGTTTAGACTAACGCTAAACTTTGACAAAGTTTGTATGTAATTTGTTTTTGTTATTTAATTTTTTTTTCATACAAAACTTCTTGGCGTTATTGTTTTGGGCTTGTCAACGAAGATCCATAAATTAAGGCTGCCAGAAATTAAAAAATTTTGGAAGAAGTTTTCTTAGAAATTTGTCTTCCCTCTGCGAATTAGTGCTCTAAATTAGATAAATATTTAAAAAAAATCATTTACCAGTAAATGTAGGAATTTAATTATCAACTTTTTTGAGTATAAATGGACCTCATCTGAAAATCACGGTGATATCAAATCGTGTGGTTTCAAAAACAAGCTATTAGTAGCTGTACTTTAAGTTTTTTTTTTTCATTTATAATAGAATATTTTATTACAAATGCCAACGCTATAGATCGTGCAACTTACCAAAGCAATGATTTACTTTTTATTAATTTTGTATAATCACCGTGATTTGACCTATTGTGATTTACAGTACATGTTCGATATATACTTTATACATGAAGAATATTATTATAATAAAATTGCAAGCCAAAAACCTAAAAAAGAAATATTATCAAACATAAAATATTTACAAAGCTAAAGAAAATGGTCATCCTGACAGTTAATGAAGTTTTAAAATTTTTCTTTGCATACTCCATGTGAAATTGAAGTTTTTTGGAAATTTTATTAAAAAACTCTGACATATTTAAGCTTTAAATGCATAAATAACAAAAATATACAAAACAACTCTTTATTTTCAAACAATTTTAATTATATATATTTCTTTTTATTTGATTCATTTACTAAATAAATTGTAAGGCAAAGAATGCGAATATTGACAAATGACTTTTTCTGCAAGTTTAAACAAGTAAATAGTTGAGAAAACTTTTCAAGATGCTATCAATTTAATTGATAACTTCTTATTTTCTTTCTACTCTCTATAACCGCCTTTTCCTATAAAGAATTTAGAACCAAAGATTTAAGTGCAACAACAAGGAGTGTGTAAAATTAATTTTCAACCTAAAACTAAAATGCAAATTCTGTTGGCTTTTTAAAGAAAAAGTTTTTGAGAGATTTTTTATCTTGGTTTTTTCTTTTCTTTGAGAATAGACTTTGTATGCTGCATCTTGAAAAAGAAACACAAACAGTTTGCTTAGTTTGGTTACAACACCAAAAGCAAAGAACAAAAAAATAGACAGAAGGATATGCAAACAAAGCTAAGGACTCGATAGTAAAGCCAATATTAGTGGTTCTAATATAAAATAAAATTCACACCATTTGCTAAAGTTTAAGTAGGACTGCAAAAAGCGAAACATTTTCCATAATAACATTTAAAAAACGACTGCGCCGTAATAATCAGAAAAAGCAATTGTGGAAAATCTGCCGACTAAAGTAATATATAATAATAATCAGGGTTCAGAATTTAATTAAAATGCATGTTTATTCTTGTAATAGATATAAAGGTATTAACTAGTTACCCGAATCATAAAATTTTAAGAAATTTGGCAACGATTTGTAGTTGCATATTTTGGTGTTAGGTGCATATTTTGACATATTTTTGCAATAAATGCATATTTGTACAGTTTTTACCATTTTTAATGCATATTTAAAAATTAAAAAACAACTTTAATTAATTTTAATTGTAATTAAATTGGTGCGTTAATAAATGTTAAACTTAAATTTTAAATAAATTTTTTTCTAATTTTTAAGGCATGTTTTAAAATTTAGAAAAAAAATTTAATTTTATAAAAACCTTTTTGACCTTTTTCTATGCAGACTATATATTTTTAAGTGAAACTGCTATACTGCTATTCAACGCCTTAAGTAAAATGAATTTAGTACAATCGTACTGAAAAAAGTATAATTTGTTTTTTTTTTTTGAAAATTACTACAATTTGAAAATCTGATTTCGCATCCCTGCTGAACAAATATAATAGTAAAATAAACAACAACCACATTTCTTCTAGCAAGCCATTAAATACGCAATTGAAACTGGAAAATCAAAAGAAAGAAAACACTTAACATCTCTATTACTTGAACTTGCGAATTTATTTAAAGCAGCAGTCATACAAGCAGAAAACTTTTCGATCATGTCGATAGCTCAAGCTTTTCATTGTGTATAGCTACTAGTTTATTGTGTTAACTTTGACTGCAACTTCTTGAATTTTTAGAAGCAGAAGCAAAAAAGAAATACACGTAAGTAGTAATTAAAAAAATCAAACAATCTGACTGAGTACAACTTTGAACCGTTAAATATCCTAAGTGGTCATTTGAAATGAAAACTCATAAAAGAAACATAAAGATGATTTTAAAATACCTGTCGAATGATACCTATTTTGATATAGTTGGCTGCCTTTTTATATTTTCGTATTTACAAAATGGCGTCTGTTGGCCGCCATAATGAATTTTGACTGCTGTCATATCTTTAGTGCCAGTTCTAGGTAATAGAAATATAGTCACTATATACATTCGCTTCCTTATCATCAGTAGATTTCTGGTGACATTGTGCGACAGGCCGTAAATTTATATTTTTTAGCACATAAGCAAAAACTATATAATAGTGTTTTCACACTGACTTGGTTTTAATGTTAAAACCAACTGTTTAAACCTGGTTTTACCATACAAATTGCTTTTTTTACATCCAACTGATGTAATTGAATTGGTTTTAATTTGGTTTTATGAAATGCAACCCTGTTTTTTTTGGCTGTGGTAAATTCAGTGCTGCCAAGTTAAAATGACCGGCAGCAGCTGATAATGTTTATGCCAGTGAATAACAAGATATGTCGCTTGAAAGATTTTCAACTTAAAAATGGATGCAGCAGCAACAGTAAGTAAAAAATTATGGAAAAAGAAGAATTTTTTGGAAGGAAAACAACAAAAATATTATATATATATATATACATATCGATCCACCGATAAAAAAATGTTGTATTTTGTGATTTATTTGTGCATTTTTTATATACAATAACTTGATTTCCAAGCACTTCTTCACTTTGTATTACTACATAGTTCCATAGTTTTAAAATATTAATTTACAAGATATAAAATAGTTTCAATTTTAGAGAGCATTGTAAAGTTTCTTAGTTTTTCATACAAACAAAAACAGTTGTACAGTTGGTCAAATTAGTGTTATAAAAAGCAGAAAAAAATACAACAACAAACACACGCATTTCTGCAGGAGATTTATTTTATTTTGAGCAAAGTTATTAGAGTTAAAACCTGAATTTAACAAACTTAAAGTGTGAATGCAAAATCAGCTGTTTATGGTTTTAACGTTAAAGTCAGTTTTAGATTATGCCATTCGATATCGTACCATATTATTACATTGTTCGATAGTGTATGTCATAATCTCAAACTGAACACTGTGATCGAATCAGCTCGTTATCGGAAGCGACGATTAGCCCCCAGGTTTTAACTTGCAGTGTGAAAACACTATAAGGCTCAAGTATTTCTGTAAATGAGTGCGTATGAGTATTATTTACGTCAAGTAAATAATTACTCATACGTACTCACATCCAAAAGATTAATTGGTGAATAAATTTGTTATCAGATTATTTGTTATTAACAGGGAAACCGCAAATATGCAATTGTATGTTTTTTTCTTGTGTAACGTCTTAATGCGGAGATAAGATACTTATTCGTTTCAGAGCTTTTTATGAATTTTCACATTAATTTTTTGGTGCATATTTTTGCATATTTTTTCGATTTTTAGAGCATATTTGACTATTTTAGGGCATATTTTGATACTTAAAATAATTTTTTTTTAATTTTAATATACTTGGTAAAATATGTTTGGTAAAATCTTTTATTTTGATTTTTCCACGTCTGGCTTTATATATGTAGTATTATATAGTATGGCGTATTAAACAAGCCAAATATATACCCTATACACTAGAAACATTGGTAATGAGAATAACTGCCAGTTTATGGAAACCATGTAAAAATTCTCGCTTGTGTATTTATATTGAATATATTGAATATATAAATACACAAGCGAGAATTTTTACATGGCTTCCATAAACTGGCAGTTATTCTCATTACCAATGTTTCTAGTGTATAGGGTATATATTTGGCTTGTTTAATACGCCATACTATATAATACTACATATATAAAGCCAACCACTTGACAATTATACAACTTTTGATGAGTCAATAAAAGATATTGGATGTTAATTTCAATATAAATTGGGTTTTTGCTATTTATGAAGGACTAAAGTCCTGCACAAGAACATTTATAAGACCTTTCAAGACATTTGTTTCAGTTGCTTGTCTTGCCAACAATGTTGTTTAGCGTTTGTTTTAGAATATTTCGCTGTAGCAAAGCTTTTGAATGCTCTCTTATGACGTGAAAGGTCTTATAAATGGTCTTGTGCAGGACTTTAGTCCGTCATAAATAGCTCTTGTGTAGGACATTATGACGGACGTTGCCCCAATTACATCAGTAGTAGTTAAAAGTTAATTTTTAATACATAAAAGTATATTTAGATGTGACAGGCAATAATTCTTATTTGAAAATTTAAGAGAATATTTATTAAAAATTTGATTCCAAATATTTTACAGAAAAACTTAAGTTTGGTATAATAATTTTTTAGCAAATTCACATGAAAATTCGAAATTTTTTTATTTATTTTTAGAATATGAATAAAATATGCTATTTAACAAGTGGAACATTTTTTCCTTCATCAATAACCTGGAATTGAAAAGAAGACACTGTGTTCAACCAATGCTGGTTGTAGGGTGCAAGTATAAAGCAATAAAAATAGCCTTTAAAGACTTTTTTGAAACCTATTCTTTTCAAATACTTAAGAAATAAATTTAATTCTTTCAAAACTGTATAAGAAATTTAAAAAAAAACTAACACTAACTTTTATTTTTTAACTAAAAATTTATAAATATTTTTCTTTTCAATTATTTGCTGAAGTATTATAAAAGATATCGGAGAAAAATTATATTAAATCAAGGGCAAAACGCAAAATTTTTTTTTTAAATGAAATGCAAATATCCTTAAAACCTAAGATATATTTATTATTTTATAAGCTTGGGTTACTTTCTTACTTGCTTCCCAAAAAAAACTAAAAATCTATAACATCGCTTCCGATTTGTAATAGTCAAGAGCTTAGAAAATTTTTCCATAATTTGAGTTCATCTACTTTTACAACCTGAATTTATGATAATTTTATAATAGGATAAAAACTAAATTTGGTCCTTTTCTACCACTTTGGTGAACATTAGTGCATTACCATTTATTACCACCAATTATTGGCCTGGGACCCACTGTGCGCAGTATGTATGGGCTTCCAAAAGTATTATTAGACGGGTAAGAAACGAAAATAATCAATTTGGTTACATCTACAATATTACTGAGAATGCAAATAAAACGTTTAAAAAAGTTGTTTGAAACGAAAGCGCAAGCAATATTTTGCGAGTTGATAGACGAAAAACATAATATATTATTTATGAATAGATAAAATCACCTTGAGTTTGTCTATAATTATATAATCTTGTTTCGTGTTGTATTGTTACCGGTTTTGGAAAATTATCTAATTTCGACTTCATTTCATTAAAAATCAATAAGCTACTGGAATTCTAATTTAAAATGTAATTTAATTAATTGAAATTAAAAAGAAATCCTTTAAAGCCAGGAGTAAAAAGTTTTTAATATTGAAAAGTAGCTAAATTTGCTAGCACTTCACCTTTTTAGTTAATATTGAGAATGAAGAAATAGAAATTTTCCTTGAGGCAAAACAGCAGAAAATTTAATCAAATTGAGAAGTGTTAAATTTTTAAACGATTAATATAAAAAAATATATACAAATCATATTGAAAAATAGAACAGTTTTAAACTTTTTAACTTATTGCATTTGAAAGCTTTATTTACTCTGAAATCAATTAGACATTCTCAAAATTTCAATTTAACTTAATATCCTCAACAATGTTGGTGTATCCTTTTAATTTCTTGCACTTGAAGTTATTCTCTGCCACAAGATAATCTGACTTGTGAAAATGTTTATAGAAAATATTTATTGTGTGTTCCGTGTATACGTACAAATTCTTGCTTTCTTTCTCTTTTACTTTCACTCAAATATTTAAAGTATTGCAAGAATGTTTTGCAATTTTTTATGCAAATTTTAATTTAAAATAAAATGAATTATAATTTATTAACCTTGTTTTGCATAATTCAGCACTGAAATTAAAATTACTTACTTGCACAGTCTAGAAGATGTTAAAAATGCAGCAGAACTAACATTCCCAGGAGTCTTGTCTAGCCAGCAAACATTTGTGTTTAAAGATGAAATTTTGTAGAGGAAGATTTTCTTGGAAACATGATTGCAAGAAGTTAGACGGTTATTCATTAAGTTATTAAAATTTAATTGTATTAAAAAATAAAAGAAAAAAAGTTTTTCTAGAAGTTTTTTAAGACTGGGAATTTTTATCTTGAATGAGAGTATGAAATCTTTAATAAAATTTGTTCGTTTACCACACAAATGGCAGCACTATAACTATTTCAGGTTTTTTTTTTGTAACTCTCTTATTTCAATTTAGATTTTTTAATTTTGAACTACTAACATTTTTGTTTGCTGGTTCATATTCTACCTAATAAAATACATTTGTTAATGTACAGTATACATTTGGAAAAAAAGCTCTATGGTTTTGCAAAATGATTTGCATAAAATATGGTTTAGTTTTCTTCTTTTCACATGCATTTAAAATAAATTGTTGAAATATTTTAAACATTTCCACAACTACAAGAGCTTTCGAATGCAAGTACATTGTATGCACATACTTAGAAACCCAGCAAACATTTTGGGTTAAAAAAAGTTCAATTGACAATTTGTATTTGTAAACAAAAATGAGATAAGAAAAGTTAATTTTGCTGCCAGTAAACAGGAAAACAAATTTCCTGCGATGAATATTTTTAAACGAAAAAATACCAAAAATCAATTGAAAATGTAATGGAATCAATTGAAATTTTATTTATAAAATTAATTTAATTAAAATAAATTTTTATATGATTTATGATTTTTTTAATTAAACCTCCTTGTCGCAGGACATTTTTTTCTGTGTACAAGCAATCCACCGCACGTTTTCTGTCGCAGTAGTTGAGCCGGTCGCTAGTTCACTGTTTCCTTGGAAATAAAACTCTTTGCTGGGTTATTGTCTAGGTATGTACATGTGTAATCAAGATGGTGAAATGTTATAGTTGTGTAAGTGCAAATGTATTATGTGGTTTAACTCGGCACTGCATAATTTGCATTTGTTCATTTTATGTATATCAAGTGCACTTGTGTGATGGCAGAGTGTTTTAAAAATTTATTTGGTGACATTGGCTTGACATATTGTTTAAGGTGTTAAAATATGAGTCAAACGCAGACTAAAAAAATCTCTGGCTGTATTCAAATATATGAATAGATCTAGGAACTATTCAGCTTCTAGAGTTAAAAATCTTATAAATCTTATGCATAGTTCGATATGTAAAGGAAAACAAAACAAACAAAAATTCCAAAAAAAAAATTCCAAGTTTTGTAACTCTGATAATACGAGTATACACACGTCAGCTGAAATGCAAGACCACGGAACTAAAAAAAAAAAATTCAAAATCGCATTTTAAATAAATTATTAATTAAAAAAATATAACAATCAGCAGAATTAAAAATTAGAATATTTATTTAATCACTTGAATAGTTTTGTTTAGTTTTTTTCCGTCCTATAAAATTTAAAATGTATAATTTAGTAATTTTTTAATTCAGCCAGCGATATATAATCATTTTGGTGATAGATGTAAAATTCAAGTTGTTTTGTTACAATGAAGCACAAGTTGCTTTTAAACATTTTAAAGTTTTTTTTTTAAATTAGTTTAAAATAATTTGTTGTAAAATTTTTTTATGGAAATGAAAGGACCTTTTATAGTAATTTTAACTTTGCTTCTTACAACTTTTCCTATGCTGAAATGTTAAACAAAATTTCTCATTTATTTTCATTTGTCTAACACACTTAAACAAATAATGACTTTGATTTGCCAAATTTGTCTGTATTAAAAATAAAACATTATCTTAATATTATTTAAAGATTTTAGTTCCTCTATACATATTGTTACTTTTTTTTTTAACTACGACTATTTTACAAAAAAGAAAGTCTCTTGGACACACATTTGCTTAAGCATTTGCTCTGCATTCTTCAAAGTTGTTCAAATTTATGCATTCAACTAATGTTGTTATGTTGCTAAAATTTATATTATGCTGTGCATAAAAGTCCTGTCTTGGACTTTTTCTTTACATTTTTTCTTCTTTCTTATATGTAAGAGTATATACAGATTGTTTTTTAATAACTTGTTTTCTTAAATCATTTTTTTTTGTTCTTGCTGGTCTTAATAACTTCAGCACAATTTGTGCCTGCAAATATGTAAATGTCTTTTTAAAGGGAGATGACATTAAAAAGCCAAGAAAACTAAAGATTATGAAAAATTTATAAGAGCTTTATTAATACATTTTATGCCAGAGTGAAAGTTAGAATCTCTATAAATGTTTACTGCAAACTGCAGAGGGATAAGCTGTTTAAAGAGTATTTAAAATGTACCTGAAAAAATAGCTTAAGTTAGGTCACATTAAGGATTCAGGCAGAGGCTCTTGAAGTTAAATTAATAAACACTTGCTTGATTCAAAAGGTTTTCGATTAGTTAGTTCTTGGTGATTACGCTTAAAAGCGCATCTGCAAGAGTTCGATAGAAGTCAACAAATTAATTCAGTAAAGTGTGGCCTTGTGGTTCCGTAGGTATACGGAACCGATAAATACAGCAACCACACTCATGCAGCCTAAATGCGATCGTTACAAGAGAAACCAAATACAACAAGCAAGCTCATGCACTCTAGTTGACATCGCACTAACAGAAATAAAATAATAACAACAACGAACATGCTTTTGCAAGCAAATGTATGCATGAAATAAAGCACAACAATCACATGCAGACTTTTTTTAGAGATTTCAAATTAAAACGTTACTATAAGATGTCAAGTTTAAGCCACAAGTAATGAGGATGACGACCGGGACGTCTCAGTACGGTAAGCAGGGGAAATAACTGTATATTACCCGCACGGACGTCTATATAAAGGGTTGTTTTAATTTTTTTTGGAAAGAAAGCATGCAAGATCTATCGCATTAATCTTGAGCTTTCTGATAATTTGTAGGTAGTGTTCAAGATATTCGTATTCATCTTGGATTTATGTTATTAAATTTTTATTTCAAGATCTTCAGAATTCATCTTAAATTTATTTTATTTTTATATTCCAGATCCCCCGAATTCATCCTGAATTTCTTTGGCCACTTTATTTTTCAAAATCTATCGAATTCATTGTGAAAACTAGTTAAAGATCTTCCGAATTTATTTTGAATTTCCTTTTCCTTAATTCTCAAAATCTTGAGCATTCATCTTGACCTTTTTAATTATTTTTATATTAATTTTTATATTCAATATCTTCTGAATGAAATTTGTAAGGTTAGTGTATTTTTATACAGACAACAAAAATTAACACTAAAATTTCGAAAAATTTAAATTAAAGGGTGTTCCATCAGTTAATGCAAGTATGACTGTGCAATTTTGACAACTTGCTGTATCTTGGAAACCGTAAGAGCAAAACTCTTGAAATTTTCAAAAACGGTAAAACTAAAAAATCCAAAAATTACAAAATCTCCAAAACGAATAAAATCGCCATAACTGCCGGAACAAAAAAAAGCACCAAATTAAAAAAAATCTAATCTTCATGAAAATTAAAAAATCGGCAAAATGACAAAAAAAATGGCCAAAATGCAAAAAAACGCCAAAAACAGAAAGAAATCGCCAAAAATGAAAAAATCGCCAAAATGAAAAAAATTGCCAAAATGAAAAAAATCGCCAAAATGAAAAAAAGCACCAAATTAAAAAAAATTTCTAATTTTCATAAAAATGAAAAAAAAATCGCCAAAATGAAAAAAGCACCAAATTAAAAAAAATTCTAATTTTCATGAAAATGTAAAAAAATCGCCAAAATTAAAAAAAATCGCCAAAATGAAAAAAATATCGACAATATGAACAAAATCGCCAAAATGAAAGAAATCGCCAAAATGAGAAACCCCAAAAACAGAAAAAATCGCCAAGGCGGAAAAAAAGCGAAAAAACTTCAAAAAAGCCGCATTAAAAAAATTATCATAATCGAATGTACGGAACCCTTCGTGCGCGACTCAAAGTCGCACTTTACTAAATTTATTTTTTAATGACATTACTTTTTAAACGGCCTTTAGTTCCTTCAATACAACTGCTGACATTTGGTATACTTCCCTTTGTACAGTCAATTTTTTGAGGTATTTTTATTTTGTTATTTACCATTTTCGCCTACACACGCAATGAAATGAGAGTCAAATGAAATGAATAAATTACATCAAACAAAGTAATTAATATTCTCAAAGTTGTTCTGCACATGACCCCTGTAGCTTATTTTTTATTTTAATATATATTTTATATTTTATTTTATTAATGGCCACTCGCCCGCAATAAATTTTCAAACTTTTCCCTTAATTTATTTTATTTGATTTCAATATATTGCAAACATATCGTTAAAATGTCTTTGATTTAATTTATATATATTTTCACTCATTCTGAGAGTAAAATGTGCATTTTCAACTTTTCACTGCTGGAAATGGAAAAATGTCATGCATTAAAAGTTTCTTAAATCAATTTATCTAATTACTGTTTGTATATTTCACTGCACAGATTCGTTAAAATGGCAGTCGCTTCTTGCTGCAGTTGTTTGTTGCATTTGCTATTGCAAATGAAATGAAAGTGAAATTAACTGCAATTGATAATTTAGTTGAAATGCTGCAGCAAAAACAAAAACTTTTAATTTTTTCTACTTAAGCAACTAAACAATTGAATAAATTTGTTGGAAAAAAAAACTATCTGGAGGGTGATGTAAAAGATGCACACAGAAAAAAAAATGTGAAAAAATGCTAAATGATGAATGATGGATGGATGGATGGATGTGCTGCGCTCGGGGTGGTTGGGTCAACAAGAAAATGTTATCAATTTTAAAAGTATTGTCATCCTTTACTATTTTCTATAAAAAAAGAGAAAAAAAATGTTTGTATAAGCTTTTTGTGAAGAAATTTATCTGGACATTTTTATTTGTTTTTTTTTTCGTTTGCAGCTTAAAAGCGAATGAATATTTTTATATTCAGTCATTCAAGTCAGTCATTTATGTATTCAATTCTCTATTCGCTCTGTTCCATACTTTTTTTTATTATTCATTTCGTTTGCATAAATCTTGTTATTTGACGTTATAAATGTTTCTTGTGATTCGAACCAAAAGACGAATGTTCTCAATGAACTAAATTGAACTGCAGCTAAAAGCTGTCTGAAGTAGAACGTTCAGCTGAGAGTTTGAAACCCACAGCATTTGCCATAAAATAGTTGCCTGATACTTTAATGCAATTACAAATGTTTGCTGGAAGAGGGAGGGTGGGGAGGGCTTTTAACATAATCATCATTTACTTTTTCCGAAATAATTGAATTAAAATTAAAAGCAACAAATGCTAAAGAGGAGAAGATCATTTGAAATTTTACTAACTCTTGCATTAGTTTTCCAACTAAAACTGTCTGAGCTGCATAGAGATAAGAAAATATTTGCAAAAGGAAAAGCATTAGAGTGTTATGGAGCTGCACAGATGTAAAGTAGAAAATACACTTTACTTATAATCTGGTGAGCTTTGAGTAAATAAAGAGAATGAAAAAACAAATTAAAAATGAAGTGAGTTAGGGAACGCCTTTTTGGAAACTCTATAAGCTGTTGCTAATTTCAATTGGATGGAATTTATTTATTTATTAATTTAAACGCCAGTATTTACAAATGAATATTAAAGCTTATTTTAGCTTAATGTGTGACTTAATATAAAAAAAATATTTTAGAAACTTTCCAAACAACAATTGAAAAAGGGATGTATTTTCATAAATCTTATAACTACTTGTATTATCTTGTATCTTTCTTATAAAGTCATTAACATTAGTTTAAGGGTTCCGAACACCAAAGCTGAAAAGAAACCCTATTCTTTTCGCTACACTGTCCGTTAGTCTGTCTGTCTGCATATCCGTCTGTCACAGGCTATTTTCTCGAGAACCTTAAGAGCTACGAAGCTAAAAATTTCACAATATATGTATTTCAAGTTTTTCATACAAAATTTTCCTAAAATGGATCTCAAATTCATTTTATTTTCTTATGAATGTGAGGGGTGAAATGTATGACATTTAAAACTTAAAGGGTGTTCTTAAGCGAGCAATGAAAAATTTTTAAATCCAAATGTAATATATAAAAAATAAACTGTTAAAAATTTCAATAATAAAAAATCCCAGAACTAAAAAAAATTTTGAAAAAATTGCCAAATGAAAAAAAAACGCTTAAATAAAAAATATCCCTAAAAATAAAATAAATCTTTAAGACAAAAAAAAAACTAGCAAAAGTAAAAAGGTCGCAAATAACAAAAAGAAATCGCTAAAAACCAAACTTAAAAAATTTTCCAAAAAAAAATCGCCAAATAAAAAAACGCTTAAATGAAAACTATCATACAAAAGAATATAAAATCTTTAAAATCCAAAAAAAAATCACCAAAAGTAAAAAGGTCGCTAAATATACTAAAAAATCGCCAAAAACCAATTATAAAAACGCTTAAATGAAAAATATCACTAATAAATTAAATAAATCTTTAAAATCTTAAAAAAAATCACCATAAATAAAAAGGTCGCCAAAAAACTATAGCTAATCCAAAAAAAAAAAATAAAAAAAATCGTGAAAGCAAAAAAAAAAAGAGAAACTTAAAATAATTAAATGAAAAATTTTACCAAAAATAAGATAAATCGCTTAAATGTAAAACACACCAAAAATAAAAATGTCGCCAAAAAACTTAACAAATCGCCAAAAACAAAAAAAACTCGCCTAAACAAAAAAAAGCACTAAAATTGGAAAAATCGTCAAAACGAAAAAAAAACGCCAAATATAAAGAAGCGTCAATAATAAAAATCGCCAAAATCTGAAAAAAAACGCTAGAATCAAAAGAGAAGCCAAAAGTAAACAAGAGCCGTACGTAAAGTCTAACTTTACTGAATTTATTTTCAAGTCGTTAAAATTACTTTTTTTTAATTTTGGTTTCCAAAATTAATCAAAACGATCACTACTGCAAATGGTGATTCCCAATATAGGAAGATACTGATTTTAACCCAATAATCAAAAACCGAATTTTCATCATATTACGAAGTTTTGAGGTACAGGGAGTCGATGCAGACTATTTTTTCGATAATTTCTGTATGGATGTATGTATTTGTGTGTGCTTCTGTACTTGTGTGTGTTTATGTATGTATGTATATATGTATGTAAGTATTTCATGACTTAGAAATGGGTCAACGTTCAGCTCACTACCCAGCAAAAATATTCTTCTGACTGTAAGCAGGTTGGTAAGTCCTAATTTACACTATGCAAGTCTTAATGCTAAGCTGATTAGTTTGTGGGAGACAGGGACGAGGGGAACAGAAACACATCTTTTCCCCTCGTCTCTCTCTCTCTCTCTCTCTTTCTCTCTCTTTCTCTCTCTCTCCCCTAAAAAACCAATCAGCTTAGCAATAAAACTTGCATAGTGTAAATTAGGACTAAGGGAGAGAGAGAGCACAACTCTTGGTTACCAACCTGCTTCGGAATCACATAATCTTTGTTCGTATTGTCCTACTTCAGAAGAAGAAGCCACACTTCATTCCTTTTTCATATGTATATAATTAACAAATTTGCTCTTTAGATCATAATTTTATATCTGCTCTTATAGTGTTTTCACACTGCAAGTTAAAACCTGGTTTTAACCTTAAAATCATAAACAGCTGATTTTGCATTCACACTGCAAGTTTGTTAAATTCAGGTTTTAACTCATACACTGTCTAATAACTTTGCTCTAAAATAAAATATACCTCCTGGAGAAATGCGTGTGTTTGTTGCTGTATTTTTTTATGCTTTTTATAACACTTATTTGACAAACTGTACAACTGTTTTGGTTTGTATGAAAAACTAAGAAACTTTACAGTGCGCTCGAAAATGGAAATTATTTTATATTTTGTAAATTAATATTTTAAAATTATGGAACTACATAGTAATAGAAAGTGAAGAAGTGCCTGGTAATCAAGTTATTGTATATAAAAAATGCACAAATAAATCACAAAATACAACTTTTTTTATCGGTGGATTGATATGTCATAACGTTTATTTTCACTTTCCAGAGATCAATGAAAATATTTTTGTTATTTTTCTTTCAAAAAACTCTTATTTTTCCATAATTTTTTACCTATTGTTGCTGCTGCATTTATTTTTAAGTTGAAAACCTTTCAAGCGACATCTCTTGTTATTCACTGGCATAAATATTATCAGCTGCTGCCGGTCTTTTTAACTTGGCAGCACTGAATTTACCACAGCGAAAACAGGGTTGCATTTCATAAAACCAAAATAAAACCTATTCAGAAATGGTTTTAAGTTGGATTTAACAAAAACAATTTTTATGGTAAAACCAGGTTTTAACAGTTGGTTTTAACGTTAAAACCAACTTTTATTAAAACCAAGTCAGTGTGAAAACACTATTATAGATTAACTTCCAATACCTTATTTTCATTTTATTTTTATTACATAATTATTAATAAATACAATATCAAATCAAATACAAGAACACTACCCACTAAACTACCGAAACATATATTTAATTTCGTACACAATTTAATTAAAACATTTAAAATCTAAACTCGAAGTAAAAATTTCATTCGCATTCAAATTTGTAGCGAGAGAGGATGCACTAGAAAAATCCTTGAGAATTTGAGTGTAAACCCCTGACCAACTTCGTAGTGTTTGTATTAAGTTTCGTCACTCACTTAGGTTATTGCATCCTCGTAAAGCAGATGGAATGCATGCACTGTGTGCTTTTCCGTGCTTTTGAAGCGCTTTTTTTTCTCTTAGTGCTTACTTATATCAAATTTATTTTTGCTTGGTAGGTTGTGGCAAGACAGTGTATCAATTCAGTTCGGTAGATTTCCCAAATTTGCTCATATAAAATTTTTACAAAAAAAACCTTTTTTTAGCCAAGTCTACTAAGCTTAAAGTATAACCAAAACAAAAAGCTTTGGTTGCCATCAACTTCATTAGTATCGGGCGATTGTTCATAAAATAACATAGACGAAAAATCTCGAAAAATAATCGTCTTTTTTCTAATAACTTTAAAAAGTCTTCTTCAAATCGGTTTTAAATATTCACTGCTTTGATTTCTATTATTCCATGCAATATATTTTGTGCTTCTAATAGCCTCTGCGTACTAATTAATATAATTAATCAAACTGAAAATTTACCAAATCTCTTGTTATTGACATCAGCGGGATTGTACAAAAAAAAGTAAACTATTTTATTACGCATGTTAATGCTTTCCCCGACACATTTGAAATAATAATAACGGCAAAGTTGGAAATGGAAATATCAACTACTTTTCTATTCCTATTAAACTCAACAAACTAAATAACAAACATGTGCAAACTTCGTGTTGTCAATCAAGTAGAACATGGCAAAAGCCCAACAAGCGACAAGCTTTTGCA
Source organism: Tachina lurida (assembly GCA_944452675.1). Lineage (NCBI taxonomy): Eukaryota > Metazoa > Arthropoda > Insecta > Diptera > Tachinidae > Tachina > Tachina lurida. Next base: position 6,472,817 of record OX101752.1, read on the forward strand.
ATTCCATGTAAATTATCTACTACACGAATTGATAATATAGATATGTATGTATGTATGGCCTATGGTCAAATAATATGCATATTCAAATTATAATTTTAAACAATAACAAATATCTAAAAGCATATTTTAAACTCAAGCAAAATTAGATTATGCAGCTTAAGATAATTAGTAAATGCCAGAAACAAAACAATAACTACAACCACAACATGCAACAACTGGAACAGATACTCTCTCGAAGTGAATGCAGAAAAATTACAATAAAAATATATGGAAAATTTTCCAAACTGGTCAAAATGTTTTAGTCAATGCGGTTAATAGAAGCGTAAGTATTCTGCATGAAGCCTTAACAACAAGATAAGCTACGGGTACCTCAAATAAAAAATTGCTGCTTTAGAGCTGCTGATGTTGCAGCATAATTTTTTTGAAGGAGGGCAATGAATAAAACTAGTGCAAACAAAGTATGAAAATTTTCTTATTTTCGCAGTGGAAATGCTAAAAAAAAGTGAAGACCGAAAGTTTCAAGTTTCATACTTATACCATTGATTTTAAAATTTTATTGACATAAAATACTTTAACATCAATCTCTATTTAAAGATTTTTTAACTTAGAATTTAAAGTTTTTTATAAGTTATAAGAGCCAAGGGCGCAGATTCATAGTCAAAACAAAGTATACTTTAAGACTTTAAGCCAAGTATGCCCAAACATACATACTGTGATGCGAGTATCTGCATTTGAGGTAAACAGCTTTAAAAGCTCTTAAATTTGCTCTTCTTTCTTTGCAAAATAAGCATAAGCATTGTTGTCGCTGAGATCTGATTGGCTATTATGCTCTCTCTCTGATCGGTGTGAAAGCACAAAAAGCTGTTTGTAAAAGTTTGCACATTGCGCATATGGCTTGGACGTAGCAGCTTTAAAGCAAAATTTTTTATGTAATACTGGTTTTAAATTCTTAAAGCAGCTATGTCCACGCCATATGCACAATGTGCAAACTTTTATAAAGAGCTTTTTGTGCTGTCACTCCGACGAAAGTACAACATCCACAACAACAACACAACAGACAATAACTTTGCAAAGAAACAAGAGCAAATTTAAGAGCTTTCAAAGCTGTTTAAAGTAATTCAAAAATATCAATGTATGCGTGTTTGGACGTAGCTGTCTTAAAGTATACTTTGTTTTAACTATGAATATGTGCCAATGATTTTAATATCCAGCTAATATTGAAACCATGAAATTCTTCATTTAATTCTTGGTTATAATCTAAAATATTTCAGCCCTGTAAAGCACATTCCTTCAGCCCTTTAATACTATTAAATTATTATTAAATGGTTAAAGGAAGTTGACAACGGATAGAAGGGAAGTTATCAAAGCCCTAAAAACTCAAAAAGTTTAATTTCGAAACGCCCTTCCTACTTGTTACTGCGGAAAATCGAGATAATTTGCAGTCCAGGATATCACGATGTCAGAGTCACTGCAACACTGCAAATTAAGACGAAGAGTTGTAAGGATATTTAGGATTATCTATCCATTCGCTTTCATGATGAAATTAAAATATTCAGTAAAGTTCGACTTTGAATCGCGCTTGGTTCTTCTTTGCAATTTTTCAGCTTTTAATGATGTTTTGAGTTTTTAGCGCTTTTTTAGCATTGACGCTTTTTAATTTTTCTCGATTTTTTCGTTTTGGTGTTTTTTTTCGATTTTTGGGAGATTTTTGTTTCAGTTTCTTTTTGCGTTTTTTTTAGTTTTTTGGTGATCTTTTTACTTTTAGTGATTTTTTTTTTCATTTCAGCGATTTATTTAGTTTTTGGTGATATTTTTAATTTAAGCGCATTTTACATTTTGGCGATTTTTCGTTTCGGCGTTTTTTTAATTAATTTTTTCACATCTTCTAGTCCTGAAACAAACTGAAACTAAATAATTTTTCATACTAAATAATTTCTTATTAATTTCATATTTTACGTCTTGTAAGAAGGTGTAAATTTTTTCTCATATTTGAAAAAAATTTCGTTGTGGGTAAAAATTTGCATTTTGTTTGAAAAGGAAATTTTTAGAAAAATAATTATATTTTTACATCGAAACCATTGCACCAGCTTTAAAAACCTCAGTCTTTTGTCGAGTGTTTTTCATTTTGTTTAGATATGCTAGTCTTCAAATACATTGTTATGCCACTAATACATATGCAAGTAGTCCAAGCACACACGTGTTCATACCCAGCGAGCAAGTGGGTTTAATTTCATTACAAAAATTTTATGAAATAAAATTGCATATAATTTAAATAATTTAAAAGCCTTGAATTTATTAAATTAAATTAAATAATTAAAATATTTTCTTCAAGAAAAAACAAACACAATCACGTATTTACACGTCAAGCGTTTCCATGCATCTTGAGATTTTTGCTGTTCGTAGGCGAACAATGTAGAGAAACAATTCAATTAGAGAAAAACTAACATTTTCTGTTAATGTTTTTTTTATGCCCTAATTTTGTATAGAAATATAGGACGTTTTCGTTTGAAAATACTTTTGAGTTTTTGATCCAAAAGAAATTTAGCTTTAAGTTAGAAGTTGTTTTAGGCTTTTATAACTTAACGTGCAAGCATAGCAGACCTTAGTACTTGACCCCTATAGCGACAGACTTGCTAAACTTCCACTTATAAAAAAAAGTTTAGAAAGAAAGGCAATTTTTCAGAAATTGACACCGACTGCTCAGTTAAAATTAAGCTACTTTCGTTTGTTCTCAGTTTGGCAAAGAATTATGCCTTCTGCTGTAGCAGTTCTAAAACGAGAGTTAAGTAGTCTCCTGCTTAAAAAGAGGCAATTCTATAAGACGTGGTTTTTATTTGTAATATCCTAAATCGACTAAATTCCTTTTATAACTAACCAGAAGCAACTGTAGACTTCTAGTGGGGATATTCACTGGACACTGCTGGACAGCTTCACATGCCACCAAAATAGGACAAACACATGACGGTAGCTGCAGGAAATGGGGGAAAGCCGGGTTAATTGAGATAGTGGAACATCTACTTACTGAATAAGCGCACAGATATGACTGTCTTAATGATCACTCTTTTCGAAGTTTTGAATTTGTTTCTGGAATGCAACTATGTAGATTACTAAGGTTTGTTAAGTCTGTGTGGGAGTCATTTGATACAGGCACCGCAAACTAGACTACCATACTTAAAGGTTTCTTGGTATATGCAAGGTGCTTGACCACCCATACTAACCTAACCTAACCTTTGTAATATCCCATCTGAGATCTCCTTTTTTTGCTGCAGAATAGCGTTTCTTTTACAGCAGCTACGTCCAAACACATATACACTGATATTTGCATTTGAGGTAAACAGCTTTGAAAGCTCTTAAATTTGTTCTTGTTTCTTTGCAAAGTAAGAGCAATCATTGCTGTCTGTGGTGTTGTTGTTGTGGATGTTCTATTCTCGTCGGTGTGAAAGCACAAAAAGCTCTTTATTACATAGCTGTTTTACAGCATCAAATTTCGAATAAAGTTTCAATTAACATTCAAAGTTCTGGTTGTGTTACTGCATTATCAAGTTCTGCAATTGACAAATATGTGCATGTGTAATAATAGTAAGTGAGAGATAAGATGAAATAAAAAATTACATGAAATTCAAAGTCTCTGTCTTCTGCTTGAGTATCCTCAGGGACGCTCCCAAATATTTTTATTGTATATCAAAAACCCCTTGTAAGATAAATTCAATCTTATTTTTAACGCCAAAGCTATATCTAGACAAAACTACATTGAACACCATCTACATTTACATAAACCAATCATTTCATATCAATCATCCCAGCTTGCGCTTGTTGGGTGGAGGCAACATGAGAACACATACAAAATCAAACCAATTCTTACTTTAGTATTTAGCAGAAAATTTACCATAAATGTCAAAAGTCTTTGCTTTTTGGCTGATATGAATGAGCAACAACCAGTGCAACACCAGCAACGACTACGAGTATTTTTTTTTGCTCTTCTGCACTTAACTTACTAAAGCTTCTTTCTCTACACACTAAATACTCGTATTCAGGTATTACCGAGTGTCTGTCTGTCTGTCTGTCTGCCGCAACATCTGCCAACATTTTTGTTGTTGCAGTGTAGTAAAAGTAAAATTTGTTTAACAAATTGACTTGTTCCACTTGAATGCAAATACACCTGTTTATAAATGCGTTTGAGTACGAGTTGGTACGTGTTCTATCTTGTCTGCACGAGGATGCTTTTTTTTCTATCTTTTTACTGCAGCAGATGTGTTTGTTTGTTTATGTATCAAAATCTGGTTTTGCAAAATTGTATACATTAAAAATCTTCATACTCTACTCTACAACATACAAAAATCCTAATGAATAAAACTCCAAAATATTCTAAAGTATTTAGTGTAAAAATAACAGCAGCATAATATTTTTTTAGAAATCTTTTGCTGCAGAGTTTTGCAAGAACTAAAGATAAACAAATTTGTAAGTGTGGTTTACTTAAATGATGTGGTTGCATGTGAATTTTTTTATACAGTGGCCGATGTAAGGGAATTTTTCCCAGATTGAAGTGTAATGCTCAATTTTCATTCTGTGCTTCACTGTTTCAAGTTGATTTCAAGCATTTTTGCATATTTGTGCAGAACTTGTTATTTTCGTATTATGCGCAAATAAAAAATAATAATCTGACTATCAAGCATTCGCAAAACCATTATGCTTTTGTATGTTATAATTGAAGCAGTTTTTTTTTAATATGGAAATGTTGAAATAAGAACTTTCTTTTGGAAAAGGTACCTTTTGAAATTAAGTACTATTTTGAACAAAAAAATCTATTGAATCAAAGTACAATTAGTGTAAATATATTTTTTTGGCAAAAGCTCTTTTTGAAAAAAGTACCTTTGGTAAAAAGTACTTGATAAAAAATTGCTTTTTGAAGAAAATAGTTTTTGGAAAAAGTAATTCTTGAAAAAACAACCTTTTGCAAAAAAATACAATTTATCTTGAAAAAGCAACTTTTGAAAAAAGTACTAATGGGTCAAAGTACCTTCTGGCAAAAAGTACTGTTTGAAAAAGCCAATTTTGCCAAATAAGAGTACAATTTAAAAGTATCGGTAAGAAAAAGTACTTACTAGAAAAAGCAATAAAAATAGCTTTTGAAAGAAGAAAATTAAAAAAAGAACTTTTTGAAAAAAGTTAATTTAACAAAAGTCCTTATTTAAAAAAAAACTTCTTAAACTAACTTTTTGAAAATAGAAAATTTCTTAAAAAATCTCTTATTGAGCAAAATATATTTATAAGAAAGTACTTTATTTAAGAAAATAAAGAAAAGTACATTTTTGTAATTAAAAATTAAAGTAATACCTTATTGATCAATTACCTTATTAAAAAAGTACCATTTTGAAAGAGTAACATTTTGAATAAAGAACCCTTGTGAAAAGTACCTTCTGAAAAAGTACCATTTACATAAAATTCTTCATGAAAATAGAGCTTTTTAAAAATTAACTTAGGAAAAAGTGAACTTTATTTGAAAAATTAAATGGTTGAAAATAGTACCTTTTTTATAAATTTCCTTATTGAGAAAAATATATTTAAAAAAAGGACTCTTATTAAAAAAAAAATTTAAGAAAATTAGATTTTAGGAAAAAAGAGTAAAAAAGTACCTTATTGAAAAAGTACCACTTAGAAAAATTACCATTTTGAGTTAAGTACCTTTTAGAATAAAGTATCTCTTTAAAAAAATGCCCTTTTTGAAAAAATAATAAATTAAAACAGTATGTTTAAGAAAAAGTACCATTTGCAAAAAGTACCTTTTAAAAAAAGTACCATTTAATAAAAGTACCATTTGAAAAATTCTTCAAGAAAAAATTAATTAATTTAAAAAGCAATTAAAAAAACAACCGGCTCGAAAATAGATCCTTTTTAAATATAAGATTATTGAGAGAAATATTTTTCCAAAAAGTACTTTATTTAAAAAAATTAAAAACATTTTGAAAAAAAAACTAAAAAGTACCTTATTGAAAAATTACCATTTTGAAAAAGTATCATTTTGAATAAAGTACCTTTTTGAAAAGTAACTTATGAAAAAAGTTCCTTTTAAAAATAGGCTTTTTGTAATAAGTGTTAATTGAAAAAAGTATCTTAAAAAAATACCTTTTAAAAAAAGTACCTTCAAAAAACCTTTTCATGAAAAAAGTGCTTTTTTCTTAAATCAGCTTAAGAAAAAAAAAATACTTTTGAGAAAAATTACCTCGTACGTTTTTTAGAAATTACCTTATTGAGAAAAATTTATATATTTAAGAAAGGATTTTATTAAAAAAAAATAAGAAAAGAACAGTTTTGAAAAAAATGAAAAAAGTACCTTGTTGAAAAGTACCATTTTTTATAAAGTCTGAAAAATAGTATCTTTTTGAAAAAAGAACATTTTTGAAAAAAGTACCTTTTTAAAGATAAGGTTATCGAGAAAAATATTTTTCAAAAAAGTACTCTATTTAAAAAAATATGCAATAAAGTACATTTTTGAAAAAAAAAATTAAAAATTACTTAATTGAAAAATTATCATTTTTAGAAATTATCTTATTGAAAAAAATAAATTTTTAAGAAAGGATTTTATTTAAAAAAAAATTAAGAAAAAATCATTTTTGAAAAAAATTAAAAAAGTACCTTATTGAAAAAGTACCGTTTTTAAAAAAGTTTAAAAAAAGTATGTTTTCGAAAGAAGCACAGTTTTGTAAAAAGTACCTTTTTGAAAAAAGTACCTTTTATTCCTTTTGGAAGAAAAGAGCTTATTAAAAAAAGTATAATGCAAACTTTTTTAATTTTTTTTAAATTTTAATTGAACTAGAATGAATTTTAATTAGGAATAATTTCTTAATCAAGATTAAGTTTTTGAAGAATATATCTTCCTGAAAAAAGTACCCTCTGAAAAAATTGGTTTCATAAAAAAATATCGTTTTAAAATATACTTTTTGAAATATGTATATTTTTTAGAAAAAGTGCCCTAAAAAGTACTTTTTGAAAAAAAAATTACTTGTTAAAATAAGTACTTTTTGCACTGGAAAAAATTAATTGTTAAAAAAAGAACATTTTGGAAAGAAGTACCTTATTGAAAAAAGTACCTTGAAAACAAATATATTTTTTAAAAAGATTTTTTGGAAAAGGTACTTCTGTGTTAATTTGAATTTGAAAACAGTAGCTTTAAAAAAATAATGTTTTGATAAATATTTTTACAAACAAACTTTTCTTCAAATTATTTTTTCGAATCATTAATTTAATTAAAATACATTTCGAAAGGAGGGGGTCCTTAAAAACTAATTTTTCAAAATATATGTGTTAAAAATTTCTTTAAATAATTTTTTAAATATTTTTTTTTGGGGAATGGTTTAGTTAAAACTTAAATTTAAGATATAGAAAACGTGTTTGTTTTTGAAAATTATTATCCTTTTTGGAGAAAAAACATGGTCGTGCCTTAACTTTTCAAATTAAATAAATAAAAAATTTAAGCTTACTGTTAAGCGATATACACCAAAAGCCATTCTTCTTATTTTACATTTGCATTACTACGAGTAGATTTTTGCTTTTTAAAATAAATTATTCAAAAAAGCTTAGTTTGCAATAACATTCCCTGTTGTATGTGAATTTGTACTCAAGTGTTGTCTATTTGTTATACGCTCTTTTTTTTTTTTTTTTTTTGTTGCAAAATATATTACATTTTTAATCTTTTCTGCTAAATTCAATAAAATTCTACTCGTATGATAAAATTTTCTACAATGTTGCGGTTTTTATGGGAAAGCATGTACCACAACTTGAAACTATTTTTTGCTCTCTAACACACACCAACGCCAGACATTTGCTACCGATTCCGTATGACACACGTGAGCACACTCGTAAGGCATAACTGCAGTTTTTATTATTTGTTAGTTGTGTGTGTGTATGTGTGAATGTGTGTGTGTGTGTGTGTGCATGAGTGTGGCTTGTGTGTTCATGCTCCTTTGTTGTGTATTTAAATTTGTCTATTTTTTTTTTCAACAATTATCTACATTTTATATTTTCCAAACTATAAATACTAAGATTATATTGTTATCCTCTGGTATGAGTTCAAATAAAAACATTTTTTTGTATGTGTGTGCGTGTCGGTGTGTGTACCAGTGAGAGAAAGGTACAAGTTACTATTTCACTACTGTTGAATGCATATTTGTGTCCATAAGTTAGAATTTAGTTTTTTTTTGCATGAATATTCGTTATTATTCTATTAAAATTATAGGAGTATATGTGTGTGAGAATGTAGCAGTTTATATATTTTTATTCTTGATAAGAATAATTTTTTAACTTTTGCATATTTTTGTTATAAAATGTTGTGCTTTTTTCAAATCAACATGTTGATTCAGTCGAAGGTAATCTGCTTGCACAAATGTATGGTTGTGTTTGTGTATGTTCTAAACTAAAAAAAAATCTCTTAGCAATGCAGAATAGCAAAGAAATATATTTCTTAAGATATGAAAAGGCGATTGAGAAAATTCATATTTAAAAAATTTTTGTAGAAATAGTTTAAAGAATTGCAGAGATTATTTATTTTAAGCTAAGTATAGCAATGCCATTATATTGACTATTATTGATCAATATTATTTATTATATACTTACATGTTTTAATTTTAAATAATTTTTTCATAAATTTGTTTTGAAAATAAAACAATTATTTATCCTTTAGATGTAAAAATTGCAGCAAAATAGCATATGTTAATGATTAACCTAAAAAATCACATGAAATAGGTTAAATTAATGTACGACTGTCATAAATGCACTGTAATTTAACAAAATTAATTTAAAATTATCGCCAATTGAGTGGTAATAAGTAAATGGTCAAATGTGTTTGGTATAAATTATGTCCTTTCTGTTCGCCTAATACACATATCCTGAGTCTTAGTTTTTAATATTATCAAAGTTCAGGAATACAAATTCCCCTTATGCATGTTGAATAGACTTGTTTTAAAATCGTTCACTAGTTCTTTGATCAAATCAGTTTACATTATATGGAGTTGTCCATAGATTTGTGTCAAAAACTAACTACTGAACGAGTTTGACTCAAGTCCAAGGTCAAGAGTATATTCAAACATATTTAAGTGCCGTCTCTATATGTAATATAAAAAGTTGTGTGTGTTATTCACAAAATCGTAAAACTTCTGTAAAAGCTAAACTTAGAACTTCATTTGCTAAAATAAATATTGAGTAAAGTTATTACTGGCTATTATTGCGGATATTTTTGCATGTTAGATCTACAAACCTTTCATACTTCACAGTTGTGAGATAAAACAAATAAGCATCATGCATTGTGTGTGGTCGCTGCAAAAACAACACACAAAATAAGAACTTTATGTGTAACTAATATTGAGAGCAAAACATGCTAAAAAAGAAAAAGCTAAATAGTCTAACGATAACCAATACTATAACAACTCCAAAAGTTAAACTTGTATCGAACTCTATCAATAGCTCGTTTAAGACACAATTCTTAAATCAAACCCATTTAAATTACATTGGTTTGTTTGTAGCCTTGTGTCCAAGGTGAGCTTCTGAATTATAATTCTTCTGCGTTATAACCTAATCAAGTTGTGATGCATATACATATAAACAAAATTCAGTAAAGTGCGACTTTGACTAGCGCACCAAGGGTTCCGTACGTTGGTTTTTTTAATATGGCATTTTTGACGTTTTTTCAGCTGAAATGTTTTTTTTCTCTCGTTTTTCAGTTTTTGGCGTTTTTGTCATTTTGGCGATTTTTTTTCGTTTTGGCGACTTTTTTCATTTTGGTGATTTTTTTTCGTTTTGGTGATTTTTTTCATTTTGGCGATTTTTGTTTTCAAGAATTTAGCTCTTACGGTTTCCAAGATACAGCAAGTTGTCAAAATTACATAGTCAAAATTACATTAACTGATAGAACACCTTTTAATTTAGATTTTTTAAACCTTAGTGTTAATTTTATTGTTGTAGTATGTATATGGGATTTTAACATTTTTCGTTGGTCGTTTTGGAGCACCTTTTAATTTTTATTTCTCTTGTACTTGTTGTTGTAGCGGCCAAAGGTCTACACACTCTGGCCAAAGTTTAGGTCCTTAGCTCTTACGGTTCTCGAGAAAATAGCCTGTGACGGACAGATGGACAGATGGACAGACGGACAGGCGGACAGCTTTGTTGTACGGAACCTTAATAAACGAGTATGCATATATTTGTAGCTCCTAAAAGTATACTGCGAAATATGTCTCTATAAGTTTGTTTAATTTTAAAACGTTTACGTATGAGTAATATGTAACTATTTTAATTTATTAATTATACGTACTTTAGATATACAATTGCACATTGGGTCATTTGAGCTACTTTTTAGGCAAAAATTTATTTAAGCCATAGTTTTGCACCGATATGGCTGAAATTTGAAATTAAAGAGCTTTTCATGAGCACGCACAGCTAGGTTGCAACGATATTAATAAAGGTTTAAAAAACTAAATATTTTGAAAAGGAAGGGGCTAACAAAGTGATGTGCATGCCATGTAGACGAAAAAGTGCTTGGAAAAGTTAATTTTCCTTGTTCCTTGTGCCACCTTAACAATAATTTTTCCACAAGGAAGCCAAATATTGCCCAGTATATATTAAATATCATTTAAATCAATTTCACTGATAACAAAATTGTAAACAGCATCAGTTTTTTTTTCGTTTTTATTATTCTTGATGTGCAAATATTTAACTAAGAAAGAAAGAAAATTATATGAATCAAAAACCGCAAAAACAAGAATTTTATGATTATTTTAAAAAAAGCTAATTAATGATTTCTTTTCTTAATACTTTTTATCATAAGTTAGAATTACAACTTTTGTTAATAAAATCAATAATGTCCACCAAAAAAAATATTGTGGATTTTTGTAAATACGTATAGCCTCTCTCTTTACCATATTTTATACAATTTTCTTCTTTTTGTTTAATAACTGATAAAAAAAACGTTTTTATTCAATATCAAAATTACAATTTTTATGCTGCAAATGTCAACTTCCACTGCATATAAATCGTCTGTTATTTGTGTTTTAAAAAAAATTAATATTTAAGGTTGTCTAATCGATTACTCGTAGATATATGCACCTAAATTTTTTAAATAAAAAAGTTATCAAATATTTGTGTAAGTGTACTATAACTACCCACTAGTTTAAATCAGTTCTTAACAGATATTATAGTAAAATACAAAAAAGGAAAACATTTATTATCCTTGCGTCCGCATAATTTTCAATGCTTTATGCTGCTGACATTTATTGAAGCCAATAAATATTCACAATTAGCAAAAGTTTGCTCTTACACCAATGTAATATTGAAATACAAGTTGTATTTAAACTCCAGCTACATTATACACACTCACATCGCTCATTTACTTCAATAGTGTCACAACTCAAAAAAACTACTTTTGCAGAAAACGTGTTTAAAGTTTACAATTTAAATACAACTCAATGAAGACATGAACCAATATTTTTCTCTCACGAGCTGGTAGTAAAAGCTGTTTATATAAAATTTTTCACAAGATAAAATAAGAAATGCTGAATTATTTTGCATTACTAACTCAAAAAACGCGTATTTTGAGTTATGGCACTATTGTAGTAAATGCGCGATATGTGCGTGTCCTTGGTCTTCTGCTGTTGTATTAAATTGTATATGTATGTATATGTCAGTTTGTCTGTCCTTAATATGTTAAAATTTTGTAAATAGAGCTCGATCTTGGTGTGTGTGTGTGTGTGTGTGTGTCCCTGGTGCTTATCATTAATACTGTGTACGTACATAGATGGGAAAGGTGAAAGGGAGTTCAAATGTGCGTAAGAGTGTTAAAATGTAAATAACAATGAAGCTGAGCTGTAAGTGTGAGTATGATTTTAGTTAATAAGTACTAGAGTTTAGTTGAACTTGTGCTTCTTGTGTTTAAACAAATAAGTAAGTGTTATTAGTTGTCATCGCATTAGAAAAGCTTCACTGTTATGAGCGTAAATGTCTGTGCATATATACATACGCATATAAATGAAAATGCTTATATGTACATACATATATACATATTTTTCATATAAATATTGCTTTGGTTGTATATATAGATATGCAGTGCTGTACTAATATTGTTATCCTGCCGTATCGAGGTGAACTCTAGAGATCTGTGTACCATACTATGTTTATTAATAGTTACAAATATATCCCTCTTTGTTGGTCCCTGATTTCCACTATGCCAAACAGTTATTAACATCAGCTATTCACGATGAACTTTTTAATGAAAGGGAATACGAGAATTGTTTTTTTGTGCAAAGGTATTTTAGCTTTTTACCATGGTGGTAAAAAATGGTACAAAAGATCCATCAGGTGTCGCAATGCCGGTCTTTGGACCAGATCTTTCCCCTATTCTATGGTGGTGTGTATACTTAAATTCAGCATTTTCTATTTCTGTTGTTTTTTTTTGGCCGTTTATATATATTGTTTTCTATTATAAAAAATATTAAAAAAGTTGCATCGTTGATTTGTACTTTGTTGTTATTTCCTGGTAATCTAAAATGTCAGTGTGTGTGTGTGTGTGTGTATGTGCAATTACATGTTTATTTGTATGCGTTGTCATCACTCATTAGTGCTCGTTACCTCTCGGGGCATCACTATGGGGCTAATGAATATTTAAGTATGATTGCGGTCTTCCTGTAACCAAGCAGCTGCTTTTTTATTCTGCATCCCTATAGTTTTTTTGTGGCAGCAGCATGTGTGACAGCGTACGGTATTGATGAATATTATTTTATTGCTTTTTGTTGCATTGTTTAATGTATATTTTTGTTGTTGGCTTCTGACTCTCGTTCTCTCTCTCTCTCTTTCTCTCTCTCTTAGTTTTTGTTTCAATTTCAATTTTGTTGCCGTTTTATTAATAGTTGTCAGTATTGTTTTAAATATTTATTATCATTGTGCAGCAGCAGCATCATTATTATTAATTATTTGTTATTATTCTTTTGTTGCAAAATAATCAACAAATGAATACGAAATTGCATCCTTTTTCACTTGAGCGGTTTTTGTTAGCAAATGAAGCCAAAGTTTATTGAATTTACAATTAAAGGTATTTTAAAGTTTTTTTTTCATTTTTAATTATTAAGAAAAATTTAATATTAAATCGTGTTAAAGTTTTTTTTTATATATAAAATTGAAACGATAACTATGCCTTAGTTTATATTAAATTCAAAAAAAAAAACTCTTAAGAGAGGAATTTTAAGAGGGAGAACTTTTAAAAAACTATAATTAAAATTATATGCTTACTTAACCACAAACAAATATAATATAATATATAATATATAACATGTAATATATAATATATAATATATAATATATAATATATAATATATAATATATAATATATAATATATAATATATAATATATAATATATAATATATAATATATAATATATAATATATAATATATAATATATAATATATAATATATAATATATAATATATAATATATAATATATAATATATAATATATAATATATAATATATAATATATAATATAAAATATATAATATATAATATATAATATATAATATATAATAAATGATATAAAATATATAATATAAAATATATATAATATATAATATATAATATATAAAATATAATATATAATATATAATATATTATATATATTATATATTATATACTATATAATATATAATATAGAATATATAATATATAATATATAATATAGAATATATAATATATAATATATAATATTTAAGAAATTTATTATTCGACATATTTCAAATTATAATATATAATATATAATATATAATATATAATATATAATATATAATATATAATATATAATATATAATATATAATATATAATATATAATATATAATATATAATATATAATATATAATATATAATATATAATATATAATATATAATATATAATATATAATATAGATTCTCAAATATCATATATGCAAGGAAATTATCGTGCATGATTTTAAACACGTCTGCAGGACCATTATTAATTTTTTTTGAAACGAAAAATTTACTCGGATTCGGTTTACAGAACAGGGCCGATAAAGAATATAACCCATCAAAGCAAAAACGTCGCCAAAAAACTAAACCAAATCAAAAGCCAAATCAAGCCAAAACCCGAAAAAAATCACTAAAAAAAACTCTAAATCAATAAATCCGATAAATAGAAAAACCGAAAACAGTTGTCAAAAACAGGAAAAAAGCGCCAGAACAAAAATCAACGCTAAAAGAAAAAAATCGCCAAAACAAAAAAATTGCTAAAACTAAAAAATCGCTAAAAAAAACAAAAAGCTTAAAAACTTAAAAGAAGCTTAAACTTAAAAAAGAAGCACAAAAAAAATCGGCAAAATCTGAAAGGAAATAGCCAAAAAACAAAAATAATTAATCAAAAATTCAACGAATAAAAATCACCAAAACTAAAAAAGTCGTTAAAAAAAAAACGGGGGGAAAAAAAGCGCTTATGAAAAAACGAGAAAAATATCTGCTAAAAAAATTTTTGTTTCGAAAATATGTGCTTTTAGTTTCTTTTTCGCGATAATTATTTTTTGTTCTACCCAAGTAAGCGTGATTGTCTTAAAGATTTAATGACAACGTACGACAAGGCAGCAGCAAATTATGACACTTTAAGCAAATAATTAAATATGCATTTAAAGTATTAAGGATTTAGGTCAACATGTTAATGCTCTCGTGAATTTGTTCGCCTGCTTAGTCAACTGTATCATCGCCAGGACAACGGAAAATTGACAAAAGAGGTTGTGTAACAAAAAAAAGCACAAGCATACACACACATCAAACATTATATTAAAAGTGGTGAAAAGGCAAAAAAGGGAGAAAAAAGATATAAATAAAACAATTAAAAACACAAGCTAATGTTGAGACAACAAGACTTTAAAAGGACTGAAAGGAAATGAAATTAAGTGGAAAGCTAAACATTTGTACACTTTAGATGTGAATAAAGATTAACTGTTAAGCGAGCAAAGGAATTTGCATTAAAAAAATAAAATAAATTAAATAGAAAATAATCATACGCACAAAGCAGCTATTTTAATGAGAAACAATTTTAAGCAGTTAAAGTACATATTTGCTTTTGAATAATTTAACTTAAATAGCAAAAAAAAAAATATCTATATAATTTTCCTGCAAAATTTATACTTTAAAAGGTAAAAATGCGAACAAATCATTTAAAGTTTTTCCCTCAGCTGGATAGTTGCTATAATCACTTTTAAAATATTTATATTGTATTCCTCAACACTTCAGTTTCCATACCCTGCAGCGTATTTACAAATGTTTTCATTTGTACTGGGGAATCAGTTGTTGCCATGTAGAGATAGTCGTATTGTATCTGCATGCACATGCTTGTGCTGCGAATTGTACCGAAGGACATTTTGATGCTTTGTCACATTTAGCCAACGTTGATCATTGTCGGAAGATACGCGTTTTATGTGTGTGTTTAAGCATACATATTCATACATACGAGGACATAAATATGATAGCAAGTGCCAAATACATTTATTAAATTTTAACTTATATTTATTGCATAACTAGAGAATTTATTTATATTGTTTTTTTTTAAACCACATAAGAAATAATTAATAGATAATAAAATATAACATCATCTTGGTAGAGCAAATAATTTACTAATTTTTTAAGTTTCTTTCACTGGCTTTAAAACAATTATTTCCAGTAAAAACAATTAAATTAAATTTTGATTATATCAAACATTCTCGATAGTTTGAAGAATTAAGTAAACAGGATGCATTGTACTTTTGACGACGCCCAAAATTTTGATAATCAAAAGTTTGATTAAAGTAAATATGGGTTTCTTTATATACATAGTCCAATAATTCCAAAAAGTTTTGATGTTTTTGCTTTTTTCTTTCTTTGTTTTAGCTTAAGCAGTCATTTTTGATAAATTGTGATTGAAAAATATTTGCTATACAGCATGAACAAAAAACTTGTTCTTAATAAAGTTGTTTCTTCAAAATTTTGTTCTGTTTTGTTAACAAGTTTGTTGTAGCCTTTTCATCAACTGGATCAGTTATTTCGGTTCAAACAGTTCCCCGAATTCAGCGACTCTGTAGAGAGTTCTATAGAGCTCACTGATGAAAATTTTGAAAGCCACGTCAAGGTTGAAGATTCCCCTTATGTTTTTGGTCACATCGAGACGAAAATAGTTCTAAATAATGCAGGGTAGACCAACTCAGAATGCGACCCAAGTATGGCCGTAGCTGAGAACAAGGATGCATTTATAGACGCAACAAATTGTTCACTGCAATATTTTTTTTTATAATAGAACCAGCACTCAGGGTATAATTCCTACTCAAGCAATGCATTGTGCTAGAACTAAAAAAAAGTTTTATGGGAGGAGGATAGAGAGAGTAGTGAATGCGGACATTCTATTTAAACTTTCCCACGTTGAAAGCGACAAGAAAGACTTCTGCAGGTAGTTTGTTCCATATATGAACAGTACGGTTAAAAAAGGAATTCTCTCTACAAGGCGTAGTGCGATTTATTGGCCAATCCACCACAAAAAAATGTGCTCTAAATGAGGCATGTGTTGTATATAAAAATGTGCGAGTTTCAGGAACAAGTTCCTTAATTTTATCAAAACACATTCCATTATGGTAAAGAAAGAACAAGGAAATGCACCCCACATTATATCGTTGCTCCAATGAATCAAGAGGGTTGGATGCCCTATTGTCACCAACGATCTTCTTTGCCGTAGTCTGTACGCGATCAAGCAGCCCCAAAATAGACTTTGAAGTGCCCGCCCATACATAAGAGTTGTATTTCATTTAGCACAAATGACATACCATCGCCTTATTCAACTTTCATTGCAGGTGCAGCAGTTGTTGAAACCAATCCGATAGAAAAGTCCACGATATCAACTGCAATCATAATAAAAACATTATTCAAACTCAAAAGAGCCCAATAATCTCTACAACTTAAGCTGAGAGACCATCAGTTCAACGTAATCTGGGAGATTTTTGGTGTATGTATGACTCTATTTGGCTTATTTGTAAACAGCTCTGAATAAAGTATCAAAAACCTCGAAAGCATTTTCCAAACTAGTACGAGATAACCCTTTCGGGACGGAGTTTTATTTC
Organism: Tachina lurida; assembly: GCA_944452675.1. Lineage (NCBI taxonomy): Eukaryota > Metazoa > Arthropoda > Insecta > Diptera > Tachinidae > Tachina > Tachina lurida. The sequence goes on from OX101752.1 coordinate 6,489,938, forward strand.
GAAAACTCAAATGTATGTCGTGAAAATTTTTACATATACTAAGAGATATAGTAAAAAGAATATGTTCTCTATACCCAGAAATCCCAAAATCGTCCTTTTGTCCTGGGACATATAATACCAATAAGCATTTTCCGTGGGACATAAAATCCCAATAAGAGTTTTACGTGGGACATAAAATCCCAATAGTATTCCCAAAAAGTTTTTTTGTGGGCGATTGAATAAAAAAATTTAAAAGATTGGTATATTTCAATGACAATTCACATTTTTTTTGTCTTATTTTTTTATTTATTATTGTGGTAAAGTAATTAGGGTTTTAATTTGTGGAAGGGTCCAAAACATTTGTAGCACAAAGCTGTGTTGCACCCCGAGCATATAATTTTTGTGCGCTTTTCGATACCAAGTGAAGTACAGCGAACACAGCGACAACGTCTCTCTTGCTCTACTGGCAAATGGTTTCCAACATTCAGGCTATCAGTCTTTGAACGTTTGGGAGTTCTTCCTCCTTGGCGACGTGGCATTGCTGCTCGTCTTTTATTTCCTTCGGAAATCATATTTTCAGCAAGAGGGACAAGAAAGTCTTTTAACGATAATTTTTGTTTCTTACATTCTGTGTACACAATCCACGAATTTACCACGCTAGCCATCAGTAGTTTGAAGAATACTTTCTTCCACCATTTTTGGGACTTGCGGTTGAAATCGTAAATGGTCGTTTTCTGGTCGGCTAAGTCGACTCCACCCATAATTTTATTATAGTCTCTGACACTTTCGGGGCACTTGACTTTCTTCTTCGAGCCGTCTTTTTGCTTCCTTTCAATGTCTACAAGGGATGGCGCATGACAATTAGAAGCTACGAGAACTTCTTTTGAGTCCATCCATCGAGCTGCCAAAATACCAGAAGTATTGGTTTGAAGTTGGCTTTCTCCTCTGTTAAGTTTTCCGATAAATTTAGGAGTATTTTTTCGGTTTTGCATATATGTTCCAAGTGCGGGATAGCCGATCGTTTCCAATAAATGCATTGAAGTAAAGAAGCGGTCAAAGGCCAGACATACACCTTTCTCACGAATAGAAGAAACCAATTTTGACACTACTTTTTCTCCAAGAGTGGCGACCTTGAACTGCGCAGCATTTGCTTCCTTTCCAGTGTAAACGTTAAAGTCGTAAGTGTATCCCGTCTTTGAGTCACAACGCATCCAAATTTTAATTCCGCGTTTTACTGGTTTCATGGGCATGTATTGCTTCATGCTTGACCTGCCCTTGAATTTAACCATACACTCATCAATTGATTGGAACGAACTCTCACTACGAGCAGCTGCATATGTAAATTTTAGACAGCTCACAATTTCAGAGATGTAGTAGTCTTTAGAAACGTCTGTGGGCTTTTCGCAGTCATTGAAATATAACTTTGATGCCAATAATAAAAATCGATCTCGTGATATACTGTTTTTTATAACTGAATTACCCATTGATGGATTTTTGCTCCAATAGTCCTTCAGAGATGGCAACTTATTATAATGCATAATCAATGAAACGCCCAGAAATACAAGGATTTCATTCGGATCCGTTAAGTTGCGCTTTGACTGCGCACGACGATTTAAAACTATCAAACGCTGATTAGTGCATTCAGCAATTCGAATGCACAAACTGTAAGGAAATATCTTTGCAAACACTTTATACTCGCTGCAATCGTCAGTGAGATCAAGAAGGATTTTGGGGTCCCGCTCAGTTGGGAATTCGCACTTAGGCTGGAAATCCTGAAAGCTATCAGGGGTAACATTTACCCAGTGGACAACTGACAGTTGCTCATCATTTTTTTCATTGACCTCACAGGGTGCACTAACATTATCGCCAATTTCTGAGGAAGACTCGGTCTCATCGGAACACTCAGTGGAATATTCACTGCCAGAGTCCTCAAAGTCGCCATGAGAGTCTGACTCTTCGCACACAATACGTTCAAGATCTTCAAGAGTAAGCTTCCTTTTTGACATCTAAATGGGTTTTGGGACAATTAATCCCACGTAAAAAACTTATTGGGACTATATATCCCAAGTTTAACAAATCTACTACAAATTACCTTTTGTTATTGTAAAACACCATAAACCAACACAATTTTATAAATTAAATACTTTTTTATAAAAATCAAAACAATTTTGCTCAATTACGCAGTTTTTGCAGCCTTTTTCAGCGAATTAACGATCCAGACTGATGAAATTTCTATGATGTTGTCATGTTCTTCATCAAGTACAACGAAAATGCTAACATGTACCGTTATGTTTTTATTTACATTTCATAACAAACACCTAAACCTGTATTTGGGACTTTTTAAATAAGAAATTGTATTGAAAACACAGAAGATACGAAAGTTTGAAAATTGATGGGATGTATTATCCCAGTAGTACCGAAAGGGATAAGCGATATGTTAACACGTGAATGAAATAGCCAGAGACCCAAAGTGCTTATAAATCGTCATAAATCTATAAACATATACAATATTGCTTCAAAATTTGCTTTGACACTGACCTAATAAAAGTCTTTCAATAGAAAAAATTGTAGAAGAATAAACTAAAATTTGTTAGCTAAACAACATAAATATATACGCACACAAAAATTTGAGTAAACAACAATTATATTTTATTTTCTGCATGTTAAAAAAATATACAACCACACAAACACAAACCAATGCAGATGGAAAATCATAAGCAACAACAACTTTAATTACTTTTTTCTTTACAACTTTAACTTTCTTACTTTACTCACTGCTTTGAGGTAAATTGATGAAAAGTAGTTTTATCATATAGCTAAAGTCATATAAAAGGAGACCTCACAATCAATTAAGCTAGGTCTGAAAAGGATACTAATATTCAAATCAATAAAAACACGAACTAATGGCGACATCGAAGGGTCATATTGAAATCTGTGATAGCTAATATTCTTCCGAAGAACGGAAATATCGATGTTGATATCATGATATTTTAAAAAACCTTATAATTGGTACTTAGTACCAATTTGAAATGAATTGTACAATTCAATATTTCTATTTATTTGCAGTCTATGATGGCACATAAAGAATGTTTTAAGAAAGTAAAAACGTAACAATTGGTGTCTGAAGGGAGATAGCAAGAGTAAAACAAAATTCACTTGCTTAAAAGCTTTAAATGTAAAATAACATTGACATGGTGCGCCTGTGGCTGAGTGGTAGCGATGCTTGCCTCTCAGGCCAGAGGTTGTGGGTTCGATTCCCGTCATAGACCCTGGGTGTTTTCTGCAGACAAGCTAATCGCTTGGCGGATTGTGTTGTTTAAAAAAATAAAAAAAATTTGTAAAATGGTTTAAAGTCAAAAGAAAGAAAACAATTATACATATCGGTATTTTTAATTAATTGCAATCTACGAATATACATAAACAACGTTTTAAGAAGGTAAAACTGTAACAATTGATATCAGAAAGGGATCTTAAGAGTAAAACAAAATGTACACCCTTAAAACGTTTAATGTAAAATAACACTAACAGATGTTGTCATAAAATTATGAAGGATAAAGGGCGAAAAAATCTGCTAAAATGTATTACAGAAGAGTAGATTAGTAATGGGGACCTGAGTCCTGTTTTGGGAATTCAAAACCGGGAAAAATCAAAAAGGGTGGCAACCCTGTTACAAATGGGGGGATTTTGGGGATTTTCATGCTGGGATTTTCTTAGCTATGTGTGTGTGTGTGTGTGTAACTTTGATTCTTTGTGGATGTGTATGTATGTATACTTGTGTGTACAGCTTTTGTTCTTATTGTAGAGAAGCGTTGTGCTTACAGTGTATGTATGTATATGTGGGTGCGTGTGAGTGTGTATGAGTATGTGTTTTTGTAGTTACTTGTATGTTTGATGGTGTCCAATACTTTTGTTGTAGTGGCAGACAATCATTATACCCAGTAGGAAATGTCGATGGTGAAAATGTGCTGACTAGCTTTTGACTAGTCATCAGTACTAGTCTATAATTATCCCCCATACAATACTTTGAACCCCTACTAATAAAAATACAATTCACTAGGTAGTGACTACGTAGTTCTTAGGGGGTCATGAGACATACTAACCAGACAGTTATTTACTGGTACATTTCTATAATTTACGAACATACAAATGTATGTATATTGACAATTTATTGTCAATTCCTCCTCTGTCCTTCTTTTATACTGACGGATAGAAGAAAACTTATTATACCAAAATTGTTACTAGAATTTTAGTGTTGACACAAAGATACTTGCTCCCAGTCTGACTGCAGGGTAGTTACAAGGGATCTATGTATTTATGTGTATGTAGTGATTGTTATTTGATAGTCTTTGGTTAGCTGTTTTGAGTTATCGTTGGTATGCTTATGTAGGGTTATTGTATTGCATTTATGTTTGCGATCTCTGGGGAAATAATCTAATAGCTACAGAGAGTGGCAACCATGTTGTGAATGGAAGTGGGTAGGGAATGTATTTGGTAATGTATGTATATGTTGTTGGATTCATGTATGTGATTTTTTTTTTTTTTTTTTTTTTTGAAGAATATCATTGCTTGTGTGTTTTGTTTGACCTTCTAGAGTTTTTCATACATATTTACAAATGAATGTGTATATGTTTTCTAGGCTATTGACGTTGCTATTCTTATGTAGATAGAAAATATTCTGTTGGCATAGGTTTTATATGTACAAGTGAATTTCAGATGTTAAATGTTTTGAATCAAATCAGGTTGATAAACAGATTTTTTGAATAGGGATAATGATATTTTTATTTCAGTATATTTTAATTTAATGTAACAATTATAGGAAAAAGCTTTTGGAGACATACACCAAAACTTATAGAAGCATCTACTTTTACGTGTCCCGATTTTTCTCGTACCTTTGTATTACAAACTGATGCTATAGATTTTGTTCTAGATGTTGCTGTGTATATGAATTTCACCATATATCGTAATACCAACAGAGAATTGTGGAAATGTGTATGTGTGTGTGTGTGTATGTGAGTATGTATGTATGTATGTGTGTGTGTGTGTGTGTGTGTCTGTGTGTATGAATTTCATAATATTATAAAATTTCATTATGTATGTTTGTGTTTGTGTTTGTGTATTACGTCATCACCTCTTTGTGTGTCATGCCAGACATTTGGTAGTATAAAATATTAACATATAGGTATCAGAACTTTTTTTTTTTTAATCCTAGTATGTTTTTATACTCAAGATAGCTGGGTATTTTGTCATGCTTAAAATTGTCCAGCTTTAAAGTCTGCCTATGAGAAATTTGTTTATATTACAGATTTTGTTTATTTAACTATATACGTCCGTCTTCTTTGGCTGAACTTCTTTTCATACGATCATGGGAATTTATAGTTTCTCTGCCCATAATAAGTTCGTTTAGCTTTGACATGTGCTTTTAATGGAAGTGTGATTGTTAAGATCTAATAAATACTTGAGTATTGATAAGAAATTTGATATTATGTGTACATACATATCTACAAATTGATTTTATGTATGTACATATGTACATACAAATAAGTGTTTGACTCCGTGTTTGAATACATTTTTTTTTGTTTTTGTTGTTGTTGTAAATATTCACCTGGTTTTTTATGTATAGATGTGAAATATCTTCATAGTTTTTTTATTTGAAATTAAAAAACGTTGTTTTAATTTTTATCTGTATTTACTTAATAGTTTGTGAGGATTTTCTGTTTTAAGTAAAACTGATTTCCTTAAGATACATACTTTAGAGTAATAGTAACTATAACAGAAATATTTCCTTTATTTAATTTACATTTGCTTAAAGTTGATGCAGCCTAATAGTCATTCTTAGAAATATTTTGATATTAAAATTTTTCCAGCCGTAGGCTTTTTTAACCACCTTTTACATTTATTTTAGAACATCTTGCATTGCCTTTTATACATTTATAAACATTTTTAAATGAAACTGATCCAGCAGTCCAGCTTATGTAACGATAATTTTTTTGTTAGTCAGCTTGCTTCTTTTTTTTTTTTTATCTAATTTTTTTTTTTTTTTTGTTGATAAACATTTAAAATCAAATGGGGGTTTTATAATGAAATTGTTATATTCTTAATTGTTGAAAACAATCGCTTCTTCTTTTCCGAAGAAATTATTTGAATTACTTTTGAAACCTTGTACGTCTATAAAAATTATGTTGTTTTCCATATTACTCAATTTATAAGACTTTTAGAATTTGACCTTTGATGAGTATATATTCTAGTATATGATCATGAATAAGAATACAGTAAGCTGATTTCTTTGCTTACTATTTCAAATTAAAATTTTATTCAATTGATGAAACACATGAGATTCTTTCATATACTACCTTTGCTGGAATCTTAGATACATAGAATAACTATATAGAATTGCATTACGTTTATTTATAAATTTTATTTTAAGATCAGCATCATATGGATATGAGACTGAACTTAAATGTACTTTTAAATTAGTTAATTTATAATGAACAATTTTATTTTCTTTTTGACTAGCGATCAACAGAAAACGAAGTCATTTTCTTACAATTTAGGTCTGGCCTATCAACTGCTCCTTTAGTATACAATATAACTTTGTATGTCAGCAGTTCTGTCTCCTCTTTGTCAGCGTTAGGGATAATTAAATTTTAAACTTTTTATTCTTCAAATTATGTTACTTCATACTGATAATATGTTTAAGTTCATTAATAATGTACGTTTATTTTATGACGGGCGAGCGCCTATGGCTTTTATTTGATGTTCTGGATGAAGTGATTTTTTTTTTCTCATTTTATTAAAGTTTAGCGTATTGCGTATATATTTCTAATATATTTAAGTGAGCTTTTTGTATCTGTCAGACAGAGTGAACGTATCAGTTGGTCCGTCAGTCTCTCTTTTTATTTTATTAATTTTTTCTTCTAATGTGTCACTACTATTTTTTCAGATTTTACTTCTTGAAATAGAAAATATTTATATAATTTTAAAAGTATTAATATATACATACATATAGGTAAATATATGTATGTACGTAGAAATTAGTTCATATACAAAGAAATACATCTTTAATAATCAACTATTCTAGAAAATCGATCTAAAATAACACATTTACCTCCATCATCAATTCACCGTCAGTGTTTTCATAAAGTGTTAGAAACATTGGAATATCAAGTTTTGGGAGAATTTTTACTTCAAGTGTTTCTATATAAGATTTAGTGTTTGACCCCTTGACGTTATTGTGGTTAACGTAGGCTGCGTTGTATCGCATTCAGATGTAATCATTTCTCACTTAGAAAAGGTCCTCATCATCATCAATCATACCTGTATACAATTCATTCATGAGTTGAGTTGATCCAGATACAATTGATGTCTACAAATTAATGATTAGAAAATAGCTTTCTCATCACCTTCTAACAAGTTTAATATTTTTTTTTTTTTTTTTTTTTTTTCCTAGACCAGCACTCAGGGGATAACCCCTACTCATGCAATGCATTGTGCTAGAACAAGGAAAATAGGTTATAGGGAAGGAGGATAGCGGGAGTAGTGTCTGTGGACATTTGATTTAAACTTTCCCACGCTGGTAGTGACAGGAAAGACCTCCGCAGGTAGTTGATTCCACATACGTACAGTTCGGCTAAAAAAGGAATTCTCTCTATAATGCGTAGTGCGATTCATTGTCCAATCCACCACAAAGGGATGTGCTCTGAATGAGGCACGGGTTGTACGTATAAATGTGCGGGTTTCAGGAACAAGTTCCCTAATTTCATTAGAACACATTCCGTTGTAGTAACGATAGAACAATGAAACGCACCCCACATTGCGTCGATGCTCCAATGAATCAATAGAATTGGATACCCTACTGTCACCGATGAGCTTCTTCGCCCTCTCCTGTACGCGGTCGAGCAGCCCCAAAATAGACTTTGAAGCGCCGGCCCATACATGAGAGTTGTATTCCATTTTCGGTCGGATATAAGTGGTATAAATAGTAAGGAGATCAGATGGGGTGAAATATCGTTTGCACCGTTTCAAAAAGCCGAGGCACTTGAATGCTTCTTTTGCAATTTGAAAAATGTGTTCAGTCCATCGAACATCACACTGTATTTTCATGCCAAGAACATCAAGAGCGTCTGATTCCTTAATACCTATACCTCCCATAGTTACAGAGGCAGCAGCATTTTCGGTCATGCGTCTATGTGTAACCATGCAACATTGGGTCTTACGGGCGTTAAAGTCGACCCTGTTCGCATGACCCCATTCAGAAATTTTCGCCAAATCATGGTTTAAAGTCTCATTCATTATTTGTCGCATAGCCTCAACCTGCGGCAGGCCAGGTCTATTGCTGAATGAGAAAGAATGGCAAATGCTACTGTCATCCGCGAAAGAATAGATAGGGTTGAAAGTTTTACAGAGAAGGTCATTTAGAAAGATAAGAAATAGAGTCGGTGAAAGGACGGAACCTTGCGGTACCCCTGAATTTAACTTGAACTTGCTAGCATGCATGCTTTAGCATGCTTCTATCGATAGTGACGCGAGAGTCCGACATTTAGTGCTGTTTTAATTAAAAATCTATACTATTAGAGTTACAGATTCACTCCTTTGAATTTTTAACAAAGTATATACATATCTATTTCATTTGCCACAAAGTCTTAAAATTTCTTTCCTTATAAAAGTATGACGTGAGGAATTTTTTTACATTATACATGCTTCGGCATGCTTCCATTATTTTTTTCAATAAATTTAGTTCATACTCATACAGATACAGATATAAAGTAAGATCTGTTTACATTACATTTTACAATTTATGCATGCTTCAGCATGATTCGAGCTGAAGTCTGTATTTATTTAGTAAGTTTGTTTGATACCCATTCATACACTGCACATTCTTAAAGATTGGATATCAAAGTCCAATTTCCTTAGTTTATCTAGAAATGAACAGAGTGAATATATATTATATTAACCCATATTCACAATATAAAACTGTGTGTGTTAGATTTTTCGAAATCGAAAATGTAGAACTTTTACTATAAAAAGTGATAATATGATGTGTTGCTGAATATTTCACTGTGCAATAGTTCATTTTGAACTCTTAAGTTTCCACAATATTTCATACAGACCATCAAGTTTAGAGAATTCCAGTACATTAAGCTAATTATCTTCCCTGAGACCTAACATTCCTAATCAATCCTTCAAAAAAAAAAACCAACACAAACTAGATTTTTCCTTTTTAATTTTATTTATATTTTCATTAAATTTCAACATTTTGTACATCTTCAAATTACTGTATACTGTATTTTGCACCTTTTTCTCAGTTGTAGAGTTAACTTTAATCACAAATATTTTAATTTTCCGGTTAAATGAACTTTTCTGTTGTAGACATTAAGTAAATCTTTATGTATATCAATCCACTTATATGAATCATTAATGCTAGATTCTTAGCACATAATTCCTTTTAATGATCTATTAAATCAATATACTATTGATGATTTCATATTAAGTAATTTTTAATAATCTATTTATGCATGAATTTTGCAGTGTTTATTAAAAAATTCTTTACCATCATCTATTTGTAAGTTTTTTGGTACTCATACCATTTCAAAAATATTTTCCATTGCCTTGGTTTTTTCGAGTGCAGCTTTTATATTCAACAATACTCACCATATAAACTTTGAGAATGTGTCAGTTACAGTCTACAAAAATTAATAATTTCTATTTACTCTAGAATTGCTATCCACTTCACATAAATCAGCTCCATAAAAGATCATCTACTTATTCCATTTATTACACCACTACAATACACAAACAATTTTCGAAATTTATTATGAAGTTCGTTTACTAAATTTCTTTTTAAAGACATTGAGTTGTTTTACAGTTTTTTGGAGAGTGTTGTGATCTACTTGATATACTTTTAGCTATTTATACTAAAATGTAGTTAATTTTCCAGTCTATAAATTCTATGGTTCAGCTGTTCAATTTGTTTGTCAAAAAGATGATTTAATTTTTAGAATGTCTTTTTCAATTTTATACCTATCTTCTATCTTTAATTTTATTTCACACTCCACTCCATCAATTTGCATTTGAATATATCCTTGAATTATATTAATGCCTTAAGCTTTATTAGTAATTCATCCTTTAGTTTGTCGATTTGAGTTTCTAGAAACAATTTACTGATAACATTGTTCTCCGTCAGTGAACGATGATGAATATGTATGCATGCATTAGTAGATATTATTTTATTAAGTTTTCAAATTAAAATTTGTAATAGTTTTTAGGTGTTTTATCAATCATTAAAGAAAATAAACTCACTTTTAAACCCCATATTTGACCATCAAATTGTATTTTATCTTCATACAGTTTTAGATTTCTATCACCAAATTTCCATTCATTACTGAAATCTTTAGGTGAGCCATAGTTTGTATCTATTTCATTTCATACTTTCAAGACTGATAAATCAGTATAAATGTCTTCGGAATTGGAAGTCTGTGAGTGAAAATCACCTTCATTATCGTCATCACCATTTTCAGTATTAACATCATTAAATAAGATGGTATTATCAAATATTGTTCCTTATGCTAGGTTCTTTGGTGTACTTGTCTCTATCTTAACTGATGGGTTTTCAGGCTTGCTTTAAACTTGTATTATTTTCAACTTCTGTCTTCATTTTATTTTCTTCATTCATGGGAATTCTTTTATTTTTTTTTTTTTAGAACTATTTATGAATTCTTTGAGTGGTTCTGTTATAGGTTTAAATGTATCTCTTAGTTGTTCACGTGTATCTATTTCACCAGTTTTTATACTACGAAGCTTTTTCTTCAAGACATTTCTTGTCAACACCAACTGTTTTAAAATTTTTTCATCCATGTTTAATAAATAAAAGGTATCAGCTATTAGATCAGGTATCAGCTATTAGATCAGCTTATCAGGACCTGGTCTGGTTTTCAGATCAGCTTTTCAGGACCTGGTCTGGTTTTCAGATCAGCTTTTCAGGACCTGGTCTGGTTTTCAGATCAGCTTTTCAGGACCTGATCTGGTTTTCAGATCAGCTTTTTAGGACCTGGTCTGGTTTGCAGATCAGCTTTTTAGGACCTGGTCTGGTTTTCAGATCAGCTTTTTAGGACCTGGTCTGGTTTTCAGATCAGCTTATCAGGACCTGGTCTGGTTTTCAGATCAGCTTATCAGGACCTGGTCTGGTTTTCAGATCAGCTTTTCAGGTATCAGATGAGGTTTTGAGATCAGCTATCAGGAGCTGGTCTGGTTTTCAGATCAGCTTATCAGGACCTGGTCTGGTTTTCAGATCAGGTTATCAGGTATCAAATCAGGTTATTAGGTAGCTGGTCTGGTTTTCAGATCAGCTTATCTGATTCAGATTGAGTTATCAGTTTACAAGTAGCTTGTCATTTATAACATTTATATGAATGAAGTTTCAGGTCAGATGAAATAACTAAAGTCAATCCTTTATGAGCAGTAATTTATATAGTTATGAAATAGTCAAATTGTTTTCTAAAACGAACATCATTTAATTTATCATCAAAAATCCATATTTATCCTTCCAACACTATACAAATTTCTTGAAACTTTTCAAACATGATCCCTATAGACGAGCTTAATATTTTTCTCATCTTGCTTAAACATTATAATAACATTTGCATTGTCTCTTGTTAAATGCTTACAGCCGTATTCATAAAAATTTTAAACATCATTTTGAATGTTGTTTAAGCAAAATTCGCTAAATTTTAGCTTAAAAACGTTTTTTAATTTAAACCTTGTTTAATTCACCAAATCCTAAAAATTAACTGCACCCATACTTAAAATAATTTTGAGTTAACATCGTTCTAATTTTGCTTCATGTTTATTTGCATTTTTAACTTTGCCTATATGTATGTATGTATTTATATGTATGCATGTATGTATGTATATGTATGCATGTATGTATGTATTTATGTATGTATTAGGAATTATACTAGAAGTTGGGCACAAGTAGAATGAGTCATCATTCTTCAGTCGCCCCATACAAAAATATACACGTACATATGTATGTATATTATTCTGCTTTGCACATGCAGCATCAGCAAATATCATACTTGAAATTCTTTAAGCTTCAATACGTAAAAAAAAAATAAATGTATAATATACTATTCTTTTAATTATGAAATTAACTTCTTCAGATAATCATATTCGACTTGATATAGATAATTTTGGTATAAATATATGTTTTTAAACCTGAGATTTTGCAAAAATGTAAAAAGTCTACGGACATAGTCTGGACAGTCTGTGAGCATAACATTATAGAAGAAAAGTAGTGATCTAATATGTATGAAGTTTTTAAAACTACATCCCAAGTGAGCTGAAACTTACTTTCTCTTCTCAGCAACTTACTAATCTAATAGGTCTTGTGACTGAAAGCGGTCCCAGAAAAATTTACTTTTTGTCGCTTACGATAACATCGAAAATAAGGCATATTATGCCTTATAGGATTTCATAAATTTTTCTGGGACCGCTTTCAGTCACAAGACCTATTAGATTAGTAAGTTGCTGAGAAGAGAAAGTAAGTTTCAGCTCACTTGGGATGTAGTTTTAAAAACTTCATACATATTAGATCACTACTTTTCTTCTATAATGTTATGCTCACAGACTGTCCAGACTATGTCCGTAGACTTTTTACATTTTTGCAAAATCTCAGGTTTAAAAACATATATTTATACCAAAATTATCTATATCAAGTCGAATATGATTATCTGAAGAAGTTAATTTCATAATTAAAAGAATAGTATATTATACATTTATTTTTTTTTTACGTATTGAAGCTTAAAGAATTTCAAGTATGATATTTGCTGATGCTGCATGTGCAAAGCAGAATAATATACATACATATGTACGTGTATATTTTTGTATGGGGCGACTGAAGAATGATGACTCATTCTACTTGTGCCCAACTTCTAGTATAATTCCTAATACATACATAAATACATACATACATGCATACATATACATACATACATGCATACATATAAATACATACATACATATAGGCAAAGTTAAAAATGCAAATAAACATGAAGCAAAATTAGAACGATGTTAACTCAAAATTATTTTAAGTATGGGTGCAGTTAATTTTTAGGATTTGGTGAATTAAACAAGGTTTAAATTAAAAAACGTTTTTAAGCTAAAATTTAGCGAATTTTGCTTAAACAACATTCAAAATGATGTTTAAAATTTTTATGAATACGGCTGTAAGCATTTAACAAGAGACAATGCAAATGTTATTATAATGTTTAAGCAAGATGAGAAAAATATTAAGCTCGTCTATAGGGATCATGTTTGAAAAGTTTCAAGAAATTTGTATAGTGTTGGAAGGATAAATATGGATTTTTGATGATAAATTAAATGATGTTCGTTTTAGAAAACAATTTGACTATTTCATAACTATATAAATTACTGCTCATAAAGGATTGACTTTAGTTATTTCATCTGACCTGAAACTTCATTCATATAAATGTTATAAATGACAAGCTACTTGTAAACTGATAACTCAATCTGAATCAGATAAGCTGATCTGAAAACCAGACCAGCTACCTAATAACCTGATTTGATACCTGATAACCTGATCTGAAAACCAGACCAGGTCCTGATAAGCTGATCTGAAAACCAGACCAGCTCCTGATAGCTGATCTCAAAACCTCATCTGATACCTGAAAAGCTGATCTGAAAACCAGACCAGGTCCTGATAAGCTGATCTGAAAACCAGACCAGGTCCTGATAAGCTGATCTGAAAACCAGACCAGGTCCTAAAAAGCTGATCTGAAAACCAGACCAGGTCCTAAAAAGCTGATCTGCAAACCAGACCAGGTCCTAAAAAGCTGATCTGAAAACCAGATCAGGTCCTGAAAAGCTGATCTGAAAACCAGACCAGGTCCTGAAAAGCTGATCTGAAAA